>VYXD01015328.1:376327-468638 GCA_013397195.1 Hylia prasina
TGTGTGTGTGTGTTTGTTTGTTTTTGGGGTTTTGTTTGTTTGTTTTCCACTTCATTCAGGTTTGTGTGAGTTATGAGGAGTGATTACTGACAGGGCTCAGATCTTTCTAATTAAGTCAGCTACAGAGCCTAGACCATGGAGCAGATTTCTGATTTTGTCTTAAGTCCACAGATGAAATGGGAGTTTCCAGTCTTGAAGAAACACAATGATTTCCACTGGAAGTAAATTACAGAACTTCATGGAAAGAGGTCAGATTGTCTTCCTCTGTGTAATTGCTTAGTAGGCATCAGCCTTTCCCAGACTCATGGAACTGGTAAAGCAGTGGAGAAGAGAACACTGCTGACATTTTTTGTCTTTGCAAGACTGTAGGTGAATCAATTCCTATTAACAAAGGTGTCAATCTTCTTTCAGTGGTGTTGGCTGTGGCTAGAGAACAGTCTGTATTCTTTCATGATTTTTCAGTTTTGGGGTCTCCTTGGTGCAATAGTATTGTGAAGACAACAGGATTTTATCCAAGATGACTGCAGACATTTTATCTTGTGGTCTCCTTTTCTTAAGCAAATAGTTTCTGGTTCTCTAGCAATCCTCAGTCCTTCTACAGCTCGAAGTCTCATGCTTGTCTTAGAGGTATCAGGAAAGACATATAACCCATATACTAAATGTGCTAAATCTATGTCTTGTTTCCCCAAAAGGCCCTTTCACTGCTTACTGCTGACCATCAGGTAAGTAAAGGGAAGAATGTGTGTGTGAGAACAGCTACACTGGATGACACTAAAGGTCCCTTGGCCCAGTGTCTTGGCTCTGACAAATACTAAGGGAGGTATCCAAAGCCAGCAAAGGTCATGCAGAGATATTTCTGTCTTTTCTCTCCTCCCACCCAACCTCCAGTAATCTGGGATTTCCTGAGCATGAGGTAACATTTTGGTGGACCCTAAATTCAATCTGAGCACAATGCCTTTTTAAAATTACTGGTTTTGTTTGAATTCGTGTAGCCTGTGATCAGCCTAGGCTACACAGAAGGTGTGCCAGATGTTAAAAAAATGTGGGACGGAAGGACCCTCTCTGCCCCAGTAGGACCATGTTGATGGTGAATTTATGTGCTGGTATGTAAAACACATTAAGCAATTTTAAGTAGAGTAGGGCAAGGCTGTTGTGATGTATTATTAGTCCTCAACAGCGTCAGTACATCAAATACACACTCATTTTCCATTTTCCTATAGGTGTCATGGCAGACTTCAACAGAAAAGCCTGAAGGATGCTTCTTGCCAAGGAAGGGCATTGAAAAGTCATTTACGTTGGAAAAGTCCTCTCAGCTCATCACATCCACCACCAAACCATGTCCTTCAGCACCTACATGGTTTTTAAATCCCTCTGGGGATGGTGATTCAACCATTTTGCAGGGCAGTCTGTTCCATGGCTTGAAAACCCTATGCATGAAGAAGACTTCCTTGATATCCAATATAAACCTGCCCTGGTGAAAATTGAGGCCATTTCTTCTTGTCCCATCACTTGTTACCCTGGAAAAGAGATTGACCTAGCTACAACCTCCTGTCAGAGACTTTTCAGAGACTTCTGTCTTGAGAGTGATAAGGTCTCCTCTCAGCCTCCTTTTCTCCAGTTTAAACATCCCCAGCTTCTTCAGCCACTTCTTGAAAAACTTGTGCTCCAGACTTTTCACCAGCTTTCAGCTTTCACCTTTTTCTTTTTAAAATCCTTTTTATTAATTTTATTGTTTTGGTTGCTNTACAGATCCCCAGCTTCTTCAGCCGCACCTTGAAAAACTTGTGCTCCAGACTTTTCACCAGCTTTCAGCTTTCACCTTTTTCTTTTTAAAATCCTTTTTATTAATTTTATTGTTTTGGTTGCTTAAAAGAAATTATTCTTTACCATGAAGGAAAAGCACAGGATGGGCAATGTGGATGATCAGGCTCAATGCCAAGGAAGATTGCTTTTTCCTATTCATAAGAAATGGGGGGAGGAAGGTAAGCAAAAAAATAAGGAAGGACATGAAGATAGAGAAAAGAAAGGAATTTAAGGAAGGAGGAAAACAAACAGTAAAAGACAGGAATTGGCATGGTTAAAGTGATGTACTGGGAAAATAATTTTCCAAGGGACATTCTGAGCTGATATGAATGTAAATGGTGCTGTTGCCCGGGAAAGAAATCACTGCAGTTTTTATACTGAAAAATGCTCCAGCTCAAGTTTTATCTGTTCATTTTCTTGTGAGAAATAGTAAGAGGAACCAGTTGCTAAACACCAGTGACCTATTGTAAATCCCTGGGATCAGCACACAGCCATGATGAGTGTCAGGCAGTAATTTCAGAGCTGCAGAACAGCAATTCGTAAAGTGCTGAGTGTGGAAGCGCTTGAGAAAATTTAAGTTCCTACCCAAAACTTTCAGATTTTTTTCTTATACTGTCTTGTAAAAGCATCCAGGTAGAGTACTGACATTTTCTCAGTCTGCTAGAGTCTTTACATATTGGGGTTTTTTTAATATAAAACAGTCTCTTGATTGCATGGTTATAAGTCTTTAAAAACGATCCCAGGTTGGTTGTGTGAAAGAAAAATTAAAAAGCCTTTGTGAAAGATAATTGTGCATAATACATTCTCTATCACTAGAATTCATCTTTGTCTTCTAGCGTTAGCTTTGATACTAGATAATTTTGTTTTTTTGATTTTTCAGTGATTTTAATGAACATGGTACAGCTGAAAAATACACACTAGTGTACCAAACTTGCCAATTCCCTTCCATTCCCATCTCTCTCATAATTTGTTCCTTCACTGTAGTTCCAATAGCCACTCTCTCTGGTAGCAGAAATACTGTAACATTGATGTCTGCCGGCCTCTCTTTCTTTCTGCTCTCCCTTACAAGTATATGGCTCACTGCTCTTCTCCAAATGGCAAAAACTCTGAGGAGCAGCCCCTTGCTTAACATGTCAAAATGTGAGTTCTGGCTGGCGACTGCTTTGGTTTTGTTCCCTTGAGATCTGACAGTGCCAGAAATCAAAGCATAATTTTGCAGATGTTGAGATCCCACAAGCCCCCTAGGTTGCAGATCTAAGCCCGAAAGCCAGCTGGCACCGTGCACTTATGCTAAGAGTGTAAAAGTATACATTTTTAGTTTTCAACCAACAATGACCGACCACTGGTAACTTCAACAGAGTGAAGCATTACTAACTTTATTTTTGGAGCATAAGTGGCTTTGTGCATTCCCCTGAGCTCTTCTGTTCCAGTGCTGCTGCTTTAAAGATGCTTTTACAAAGTATAGAAATTTTTTGGTGCCTTTCCAGCATATTTGCTCCTCTTTAAAGGGATACCACACTCTGATAGTACCTTCACAAAATTTAAGACTTATTTCAAGCAAAACTTAACCTTGTTGATTTCAAAGTGTTTTACCTTTCTTCTAAAGGAAGTGCCTGCAAGGGGGAGGAACACCCACAGCCTCCCCCTGCCCCTGCCAATGCCTACGTGAAGATTAGAGGAAGAAGATGGGACAGCTCATCTGCAGAGAGCTACTGGATAATCAGATTGCTTCTGGGAGCTTTTACAGACATGTCACTATTTTATGTTGTGCTCTGGGGAAACCCAGGATTTGATAAGCTGACCTCAGACTGAGGTGACAGAATTCACCCCTGGATGAACCGCTGGCTAAGCCAGGATCCCCTTGATGCTGTTACCAGCAGTGCAGCAGGCATTCATGTTGGTTCTCCAGTGAACAGCCTTGTACTGCAACCTTACTCTGAGCTATTATTTTTCCCGGTTTTCATCAAAATTCCAGGACCTGGGGAACTTTTCCTAAAGCAAATTGCACCCAAACCTCTAGGTTCTCATGCACAGTTTAAATTTCAATGAAGTGGTATTTTCCAGTGAAAAAAAAAGTTTAATTGAAAAATTCCTGACAAGCTCTAATCCTATTAACTTCACTCTGGTTGCACATATGCTAATGAGAGCCGTGTGTGTGAGACTGTTGCTAAATTTGCAAAACACAATACCCAGGACATGCATATTATATGTAGTTTGACACAGGCACATATGGTTTATATTCTGTATTCTAAAACAATATTATGAACATTTTATAAGGTTGCAAAAGTGAGTATTGTAAATTCAAGAAATGCAAAAGTTATTGAGGCATGCACTTTGGACTCTCCCTCTCTCCAGTGTAATTGACCATATACACCTTCCACTTCCCCTTCTTTCCCTGCTTGTCCCTCTCACATTCCTGCTCTCTCTCCTCAGTGACATTCCTCACTGGATAGCCTTCCTTTTTAGCAAAAAACCTGTCTTACACATGACTCTAACATGGCACTAGATAACATCGTGAGCTAGTTTTGTGTTTCCTTCTCTTGCCTTCTTTCTGTCCTGTCAGGTCAGACTTAGTTCTTCAGGAAAAAGGATGCTGCTCCATGGAGTGTGGGCAGTGATTACTGTGTAGGTGCCTTGCTCTTGGTTGCTCTTTGGACACTTTGCAGAAAACACAGTCCAACAATAAATATTTCTCCAAATATATGTGATGTATTATTGCCTATAATTTATAAGGATTTCCCTTTTTTGACTTAAAATTCCTTGTGTCCTAAAATTATGTCAATTTTCCTAAAAAAGTCGACCTTACCTTACAGGTGAATACTCTTTTGCTAGGGTGTGTAACTGATTTGCTTCAATGCTCTCTTCCCCAGACCAATGGAGAAGTCTTTTCTGATATGAAATTCCAGTGAAATCAGCAGGACACCATTCATGCTTAAGGATTTGTCTCAACATTTTATCTTTGAGAGTGAAAGCAGACATAAATTTCCTCAAAAATCAGGACAGGGCTGACTGGGGAGAATGTCAGCCCAGAGGGTGGGAGCATCTCACTGCTTTCAGCAAAGTTAGTGTCCGTCCCTGATCCATCCTTAATCAAGGGAGAGAGGTGGCAGAGATTAATCCCCCTTCATTGTTTCCTGCCTTAATTATCCATCTTTGGTGAGAGCAAATTGTCTTCCAAAGGCATTGACTGTCTAATCAGAGATTTTATCCATGCTGCTTAGGCACGATGACTGATTTTGCGATGTACTAGGAAACGATTCCCATATTTTGTTTGAGTTTCATGGGGCAAGTGAGCTGCTCCTGGCTCCTCTTGCTTTCATGGTGTCTGATCTTGTGTTGTCATTTACATGATGGGGGAGCAATTGGCAGGAAAGGACCACACTGTCCATGTCCTGAAGCAGAGGAGCTGATTTCAGCTGCAAGTTCTGTGATGCACCACAGCAATTCTCTGCCGTATATACATGAATATCATGCTGACCTGAAAGGAAGTTCTTTTATTCAGCTTGACAAGCTGCAATATTTAGAATCCAGTTGACTTGATCCAAAGGAATGTATTTTGCTTACATTTTCCCTGTGGAAAATGGAAGCATTTTTGGAAAAAATAGCATTTTCCCACAGAAAACCTTTTTTTTACTTAAAAAAAAAAAATAGATGGAAAGTTTCCAACCAGCTGTAATTATAGTGCATATATAAAAGTGGCCAAATTGATGCTGTAAGGGCATTCCTGACTGTATTCTATCCTTAAATTCTGAGTGCTAGTCTTTGCAATAACTTTTGAAAGTTATATTTTTGTGACATTCATAACTTCTTAAAAATTCATGTAAATGTACTGCTTTGTATTCTGTGTACATTGACCTATGCTAAAATAAAGGGTAAAACCACAGTATGGGCAATCACCCATTAGGCACTGGGCAGAGACCACCAACTCATGTTCATCTCTGAAGCTGTTGCTGGGTCTGATCCCTAAAGTGTTCAGTTTTATGTCACTAGCAAGTCAAAAGGAGATGTAAATGATAATTCTTAAAGTGTGAAAAAGAATGTGGCCATTTTCAGATGAGCTGTGATCCAGTGTTCTTGGAAATAGGTACATTTTGGGGAGAATGGAGGGCTGTTGCTCTCCTCCCCACAACCCCCTCTGGAAGTAACAAGCTTATTGCATTTTACACCCAGGTGTTTGCCATAGAATCTGACACATAACCATGCCCTGGAAAACTATAAAACAATATAATTTATAGAAATAAACTGAGTGAGAATCATTATTTTTTATTGGTACCACTTAATGTGCAGAAAAAGCATACTTTCCAAAAATATGGAATAAACGTTCTGTTAGCCTTATTGGGTCCAAATGTTAGGGTTTAAATTATTTTACTATGCAAACTTTCTTTCATATCTTGGCAGTAGTGATTTCCATTTTTATTCCTTTGGTATCCATAATCTTATTAGAATCAAAAACATATGCTTTGAGATCATTGGACCGATCCCTTCTCCCACCCTACCCCCTTTCTCTCCATGTTAAAAAATGCACCAGAAAGACTGACACTCCACTATTGAGAATAACAGGAATGGTACGGGAGAAAATGGTGCAGACTACCAAGTCTGAATGGGAAAATTGTTTGAGAAGTGTGTTTTGTCTTCATGGTTTTGATTTGGATGTCATTAAAGGTGCAAAAGCCTCCAAGCCTCCCACGGCTGCCATTTGGACCCTCAGTTCTTCTCCTGCAACAGGAGGTGCTCGCACCAGGATCACAGATGTACAACATGAAAAAGAATACAGGCAGATTTGAACTTTATAACACTTTTGGGGATGTAATACTTGCTGCAGCCTTTACATCTTGATGTCAGGCAATCGTATATGTGAGGCTGAAATGTCAGCTCATTGCTATAGATTTATGAATATCCTTTTTTTTGTTGTTTTATTATTAGTAGAGAAATGACAAAGTTCTTAACATGCAGCCCAGCAGTTTGGTAAAATGTATTCCACCTGGTTGCTTTTTAGCCGTGGCTTACTTGGCAGATGAAAAAGAGTTGGTGGCCTTTGTTTAGATATTTTCATGATAGTAGACAGATTTTTTTTCCAATTTGTCATTATGAAAGCACATATATTTTCGTTAAATTAGTTATGACAAGTTCTGACTATTATAGATAGAAGCCTAAAACAGTACTTGCTTTTCTCTTCTGAAGCATCTACTGAATCCTTTACTTCATCTGTGAATATGGTGCATTCTGTATGAAACAAACTTTTATTCCTTCTGATGTCCATAGTTGGAATAACAGTTGAAATTCCTGTCAATAATGTCAGGGAAATATAAATCAAACTGGTTGCAAGTACTCTGGAAGCTTCATGTAGCACTTAAAAAATTCAAACATTCTATTGTGTGTAGATTCACTGTAAATGGCCCCAAACTGTCTTAATTCTCCACTGCCAGTGATATCATATAATGGTTCTTTGAACAAAAGTAGAAATATTTAATGTTAAGTCTATACTTAACATTAAATTCCAAACCCTGAATTTTTAAGGGAGCTGACATTACTGCATTGCAGCACATCAACTAATGACACTTATAAACATCACTGGAGTTAGGTGAGTTGTTGCTATATTTTTAGCAAAGATGGCTTTTAATCACTGTTTTGGGAGCAGAAGAGTACTCAGCCCACAAGAAAAGACTTACAACTTGTGCTTCTCTAATGACATTTTGAGCTAATCTCCTTTTGAGATTTGCATTCTACTTTCAGTTGAATGAAGAGTCCTCATTAATTTCATAGAGGTTGTTAAATACCTTCTGGATGTAGAGGGTTTTGAGGACTTAAATAAATTCACACTGAGAAATGGTCATTGACAGGTGACAGGCTCTTGGTTCTTTTTCTGTTTGATCCACAGTATTATTCTGACATCTTTCAATATTGTATTTCAATTGTATTATATGTTATGATTCTGATGTGTTAGGGAGCCAGGCAAGATTTAAACCTGTTGCTTTAAAGATGTCATTTGATTTCATAGTTTTGTTTGATCCAAATGTACTCTGCTTGCCCTACTAGCAAGAGTTGTGAGGTAGTATTGTACCTTCAACTTTCGTGTACAATCTATTTGTGTGCAACACAAAATGTGCAACTCAATCCACCTCTGGAATAGTTTCAGCTTTTCAAGAAAAAGGAGCTTTTAATCCAGAAAAGCCACATCTGTTGTCAGAAGGTGAGTTGTCCCAGCTTCATGGCACTTAATCCAAGCACAAAAGGAGATCAGAGTTACCCTCAGTACCTTTTACGGCTGATGTGGAGACAGCTTCCCCTCAGCCTGGTTTGTGTTACACCTGCAGATAGCACGTGCTTTTTCCATGTCAAAAGCCAGGCACCTCCAGAAGGTTGGATGTTCCCCCTTCTCTCACCACTGTGTCCATAGCCTGGGATGACTGATTCCTGAATGTTAAGCAGTTTGTAGGCCATGCTGTTTACGTTATCTGCTGATTAAACTGAGAAAGAACAATTGTGGTTTGTTTGAACTTGTCATGAACTAAACCAATTTGTCAAAGTGACAGTTGTGGCTGAACTATAAACGTAAGGAAAACTTATCAAAATGTGTATGTAGGACTCCAATCTTTGTATTTGGTGACCAAAATAAAATGAGTTCAATAGAGAAATGAAGATTGATTTTAGGTAGGACTACCACTACTCCTCTACAAGTAATTTCAAGGCACCTGAACTGGAAGATAAATATAATTTCTTTCTGGTATTTATTTTTAATGGTAATTAAACATACTTTCTGCATGATGGAGAAATGATTTCAGCTATAAATAGGGAACTTTTGAAGATAATTAACAATGATTTTTTTCTCCTCCAGAAAACATCCATAGAAATAACAAAATTAAAACAAAAATATTTTGCTGAAAAAGAGTAACTTTTCCCAGAAGACATGAGGAGTGTTTTTCATTAGTATGAACCATGGGAAATATTGTAGCTTCATCAGTGAAGGCCTGACATACGATTTCTATCAAAGACACATTTCATTTACCCTCAGCTTATTCAGCACTACTCTTATACAACGTTCCATACCAGCTGTTGTTGCTGCTGTTTGCTGGTAATTGATTGCTTTGTTCCTGGCCTGAGAAATGGTCTTACTTAGCACTTAAGCTTCTAATGGGCTACCAGTTTCTTCCTTTACCAAATATTAATAGTGCCAAAAAATATGAAAGGTTCCTAACAAAACTTGGGATGCAAGCAAAGTTTTGAGTTTTGTTGCTTAATTTCATCCCTCCCCACATGAATTATATTGCAGTGAGTATTCCTGACCCTCTAAAATAACACAAATTTGTTAAAGTATCTGCTTCCTTATGTATCAGCCACATGTTCTATTTTTATCTCAGCAGCGAATCCAAGAAGTCAAATTACCCATTACTAATGGTCATGTGGCTGTAGCAGCTGAGATTCCAGAAAATGCCGAGAAAATATCTTTGGGAACATACAAGAAAAGCACAAGTCTGCATGCTTTGCAGTTAGCTATTAGATGAAGTAATCTAGATACATATTTTCTTTGAAAGCTCTTTAAAGCGTAGCATTCATGGCCACTCTTGCTACAGATTTTCATTCTGGCTCCACTTATTTGTCTGATTTGGGACCATATTATGCAGTCATGTCGATGAGACTTCAGTAGCGTTGTGTGCAGGGGTAAATGTGCACCAGCATGTGTCAAAGCCATGAAAAAGGACAAACTCTCATTGATTTACTTTTTCAATAGAATGCATTTTATGAAATGGGCAGGGAGTTGGTCATGAGGATTCATGGTTGAAACATACTATTAAAGTGATAAATTCAAGCACAGAAGTGAGAATAAGAGATTATTGCACGGTTGTTTCTTTCTTGTCATAGGTGATTTTTTTTAAATTGTTTTTAGTAAGGTGGAATGTGAATGTTTATGTTTATTTCAAATTTAAAAAATACTTACATTTAATTCATCCTATATTTAAATATAATTGATGCATCTGTTCTGTATGTGGCTGGTTGACAGTCCTATTGTCAATGCTACCACCCTCATTCTCACAATGTCTTTCAGAACATTTGGGAATTCTGGAAAAACTCCATGCCACATGATCTCCCTAAAGGGTCAGAATTTTTTATTTACTCAGCTATGTTAATGCCTGGAGTTAATGAGATCTTCATTAGGAAAATAAAATCACTTTACATAGAAAAGAAGAAGCCACAAGTTGGCTTGAAGCTGATGGCATTCAGATTGGGTAAATGTCACACAGTATAAAAAAATGCATTGGAATTTACCTAATAACAGGTTCTATAATTAGATTATTCCTCAACATTCCTGTTAATGATGCAAAGGAAGCTAGATAGGCATTAAACATTTGATAGCTTTTATTGGAGACAGGAGGAAAAAAGCATTCATTAGTTCTAATAAGTGCAAGTACTGAGCAATTCACTGGTAAGAGTGCAAGTCAGTTTATAGTTACAGGCGTAAGATCTGGACCTCAAAGCACAGAAAGAAAAGCCCCACATTTTTCTTCAGTGGTTTTAACCACAAGAATTTCATAAACATAATTTCCTCTTCATGTGTGTCCAAAGGCAAAGGTGAAGAGAATTTTTAAAATCTCAGCAAGACAAACTTGTACTCGATGTTGTCCAGTCTTGTAATACTGTTTTTAAAACATGGACTATTCTGCAAAGGTAAGAATCAACCCTCTGCTCTGTGTTCAGATGCTGATCAGTGGGAGTTTCCTCTGATTAATGAGTAAACATCAAACCAGAACATTTCTCTGAAAGGCATAAGCTGTGGATGTGAGGTGACCATTATCATTGTCCTGGGTCTGTTCATTGGGGCATCAGAATAACTGATCTCACATGCAGGACTCATCAGGAAAGCTTGGCGTCATGTAATACTAACATAAACAGTTTATAGTAAAGGAAATTGGGATATAAAATATCTGAAGAGGAGAATGTAGACACAATGTGTATTTCAAAAGTGCATTTGGGACTTGGCTGAAAACCAAAAGAGGAAAGAATATTGCAAAAAAATGTGCACAAATATCTTGTCCATTTTTTCTGTTCTGTGCCGATTTGCTATTAAATTACACTACAATTAGCATTTCTAAACCCTAAACATTTGTACCATGACAACATACCTACAAAATATTTAAATAAGGATTTTAAAAAGACACAATGAAAATTCTGCCTGACTCTATATTCTTCTCCTTGAATTAGATTTGCAAGAAGATAAATTTTCACCATCAGTTTTCCCTGAAGTACATTTTACATCTAGGTGAAAGTGCATCATTTTTGTACCCATGCCAAAGTCCCCTCTGGGCTCCCATGAGATCCCTTTTTTTTTCCTGCCCCTGCCCAGAGCAGGCTTTCCTTAAGAGCTCCGTATTCTGAGCCCAGTTTCTGTGTGTTTTTGTTAACACTATAATATTAAAAGAGAAAAATGAATGCCAGTGATGAAAATATTGACTTCATTCTTTTGGGGGACATCATCACTGGGTGAAATCCCTGTTTTATAAGTTCACAGCCAAGTGATGCTAAATTGCTGACTGCTGGGTCCTGCATCAAAGCAGCCAGGGACATAAACTTAGGGGCTTTCTTGAGAAACATGTTCTCCTAAAGACAACTCTAAGGAAAAATCACTGAAGCTGGAAATGAAAAAACAAACAAAATACTCTCCCCCTTCCCCCCTCTCTGAAATCATTATAAACACTCAATAGATTATACAGAAAGCACAAAAAGTTTATTGTAACACTTTATAATTTCTGCGGAAATGTTAAATTTATGGTCTTGGAGTTTTTTGTATATGTTTCCCAGTCTTGCCTTCTTGTCTGTTCTGGCTCAGGTACTGAATCCATCTTCCTTGGTATTTTTAACAAATTAATAATTACTAAAATGGAATATTCAGCATTAGCCTAAACCCACAAGGAAGTGTTTTGGGGATGTTTGGTCAAAGCCACATTGCTTTAGTTGTAAGTATGAAACAATATGCTCCTCAAAAGCTGCTATGGCAATAAAATCTGTACTTTAAGCCCAATTTTTGTCTCTCTCATTGAGTGTTCAAGTTCAAGTCAAGCTTCAAATAGATTGGTTCAGTAGCTTTAGAGTTCTGAATACTTAACATCCATAAACATTTCTTCAGCTAAAAAAGCCTAAACAAATTCCATTTGGACAATTTCAGGACATTCCAGACCCCCTTCTGGCCCCTGAGTTGGTGACAGACTAGTGTAATCCATCTGTGTGATGGCAAAATGTGACAGCCTTGGCCAGGGACCAGGGTCTCTTTATGCAAAGGCAAATACAGGTCCAAGAGGGAAAGATGCTCTGTTGCAAACTCCCAGCTAAACATTTACCATTATGAATATTTATGATTACTGTGTGATTCTTGTAATAATAGACACACAGAGATGTAAAGATAGAAAAATAAATCTCTGAATAACACATATTTTTCTCTGTAAAATAAGCTTTCCCCAGCAATTTTCTATTTTATCTTTTTTCATCTTAGCCCTGACCCATGCTCTTTGCTTGCATAAACACAAACCAGGGAAGTTTAATATGCACAGAAGTCTATTGTCAAGAACACCCTTAAACACCAGAAAAAAACCCTCAAATTAAAAGCAAACGTCCAAAATTAACTTGAAATAGACTTTGTCTATATTACTTTGTACAGCATGTTTTCAGAGGGATTTAACAGGTCTTTAAGTACAGAAAAGAACATTTGCTGTTCTATGCTGGTGAATACCAAGGTTCATTGCTTTGCCCGTATTTAGCCATGTATTGAGTGCAGAGGTAAGTGAAACCCATGCACTTCAGCCCTCAAGAGAGGCAACACAGGAATTAAGGGCACTGAAAGGTAAAGATGCATTGCCTGCTCATGCGTAGATCCAGTGGAGGTGAGCTCTCCTTATGGAAAGAGATAGGAAAACTGAAAATTTTTAGAGATTATTTTATAAGTTCCATAAGCTTTAAAAACCTCACACTGAACAACTCACCATCTATTTCTCTGTTAAGAGGGTGGAAAGGTCATCGTCCTAATTTATCTCTGGATCTTTGTTTCCCTGCCATTCACACCCTTAGCACTCAGAGCCCAGGGAAAAAACCAAATTTGTGGGTGTAGATTTCCTGCAACGCTTTATTTTTATCTTTTAGTAATGAGGAGACTTTTGTATCCTGTGTTAACTTTTTAGGACTCTGCCTTTCCAATGTCTTGAATTATATTGAGACCACAGTATCCTTCCTGTTATTCAAGTGAAATTCTCCACAGAATTCCCAATGACCTTATATATGCCTTAATAAGCTAGCTATGATATCTATTCTTAACTATGGCTGTGTTCTCAAGACAGGAATTCCTGTGTGTAATGATTGCAGATTTGGGGTGATATTGGAATACATAGAACAGATATGGTGTGATCTTTGGGATGTCATCCTCAGAGCAAGGAGCTGATCCCAGTGATCCTGATAAGTCCCTTCCAACTCAGCATATTCTATTATTCCATGAATATTATCTAAGGTGTGACCAAGATAACTAGATCCATGTCTCCATTCATAACAACAAGTCTTTATGTAAAATTCATATCTCTTTTTGCCCTTTAGCAAACTTCTCTCAAATCTTCACTCTACAGACTGATGCAAAAGTAATATTTAAAAGTAAATCACAAGGTAGAATTATCATGCCTTATTGAGGATCTCAGGGCTTTTGCAGAACTGGTGAAATGGTTTCTCACAATTATTGTGGTGTAATTAAGCAAGCATTGTCATCAGTACATCCCTTATGAAACAGAATTATGTGATATTGTTTTTAAAGTTTAAGTTTTCTTATTTTTCAAATCTGATTGCATTTTCTCTCCATCAAATTTCATCATGATTTCATCAACAAGATGAAGATTATTTCCATCCTTTAATAAAATGATTGAATGAGAGGGTTGTGGCTTTCATTTCAGTATGGCTGAAAAATGAGTTAGACAACTTTCTGAAAAAGCTCTCCTAGCCTGGTCTATCCATCAGGTCTCTATCCTGTCTTCATGCAACTCTTTTCCTAGGAGATATGCTGAGTTAAATCCAACAGGTTTCTATCTTTTTAACACAGGATCAGGGCCTGGTCCTGATACTTTTTCAAAGCAGGCTTGTGGTGTTTGACACCACCAGAAGACCAGAAGAAGGTCTGATACCTATCAGAAAGTGTCTGACACCACGTAGTTGTCTGTAGTCATTCTATATCCACTGATTCAGCTGCCTCTGACCTATTTCTGAAGAGATCTTGTCTCTCAAAACCTCATCTCAAGAACTGAAAAGATGCTTAAAAACATTGTCTCCATGCATGTCAAGTAACTTAGTCTACACTGAAGAAAGAGCAAGGTTGTCATGGTCCTGAAAATTGTTATGACCATGATAATATAGACGTTTCCTGGCTTTTCACATCCTAGGAAGGTCTTGATTTGTAACTGAGATGAAATCACTCAGAGTTTATACTTCACATTTATTCCTTACTTTTTATTTTGTTTTAATAACCAGTAAAATTTTATTTTTTTTCCCATGGTTTTCTAAAACAAGTTAAACCATATCTGTCAGGGCTATTTTGGAAAGAATTGATCTTACTTTTCCTCCAAGAATTGGAATAGGTGATGTCCTGAGATATCCTGATTTCTGTGATTTCATGATTTATTGTCTTGAAGACTTTTTAGTAACACTGATTTCTTGTTTTGCCCTGAAAAATCTATTAAAATTTTATAGTTATAGGGACTAAGGGAAGAGGTTAACTTAGGAAGAGTTTAGTAGATAGATTCCCAAATTCTTGCAGATGTCAGCCAGCTATATTATAGGTGATCATCTTTCCTTTGTAACTCTCTTATGTCTCATTCATGTGACATGGAAACAATTACAAGAAAATGCAGATGTAGATTCCAGTAATCTCTTTGGAATAGATAAGTAGACTTTGAAATAATTTACAAATGATGCACAAAATCTGTGAGCCATCTGCTCACTGTTGGGGAAAAAAACCATGTTTCTCCCAACAGGCTTTTTATATACAGAATTGCTCTTTTCTCACATCAAGGAGGAAAACAATAGATATCCAGCAGTCTGGAATGCAACTCACTCACACGCGCTCGCAGAGCTGCATTGTGATCAGCTCTCATGAAAGTAATTAGGGCTAGAGCTGTGTGTATAGTAAGAAACTGCTTTTTCCTCAGCCACATGTGCAGCCAGGGCAAGGACCACTCACAACAAGAACTGCCTGTGCTATCTGTTCTCCAAACTGTAAATGAATTGAGGTGAATGTTAAATGGGAGAAGGCAAGGTGGCATTATAGACCACACGAGGTGCTATCTATACTGCAATACCTGCTTCTGTCAAGCTCTTGGGGAACTTGAAAAAAAACTTCTGGTCCTATTCCTGTATCTCTGCCTAGGCAAATCTCTGCCAAACTTAAAAGACTTTTGTATTCAGTGTATAAAATAAAAATCTACTTTAATTCAGAAGAAGGTAGGAGCTTTGTTATGCATTGTCCTAGTATTAGCTAATTCAACAGTTGAAATCCCTTTGAATTAGTGCAATGTAAACTGCAGTCTAAGAGTAATGGTCTAGAGGTCTTTTGTCGGATTCTTAATCATGTAAGTCTTAATCACATAAATATTGCTAATGTTGCACAAGCCAAGTCAAAACATTCTTAGTGGCAGAATTGTCAGCCCAGAGACTCTGCTGATGCACAGAAGATACTTCTCCACTGTGAGTCATAGTCTGCACGTGGCTATATCAGCACTTCAGATTTTCTTGACAACCCCATCTGTGTCTGCTGGCAATGCTCTCTAGGTTTGACCAGAGTGGAAACAATTCAGAACAATTCTGAAGCAATGAAATGCTCGTTGTCAAATAATCAGATTCCCAGGAAGACAGTGTCTCACCGCAGATGACAGTCACATTCCTTCTGCCAGAGAGATCCTGCTGAAAATTCCCAGTGTGAAAAAGATGAAGCATGGGGTTGGTGGGATTTGATGTGAATTATCAAGGGGTGAAAGGGATTGCAGTACAGTGGGAGGTCAGCTGAGCTCTCAGCATGTGCCAGCATTCTGACTGAAGTGTCTTCATACTGACGGGTATATGGGCTGTAGGCTCCTGGGTGGCATACAGGGGTTTCTCTTGGTGTTGCATAACACCAACCAAATATGAAACAAGTGGGATCACAGTGGAGTCCAGTATGTTGATAACTGGTAGTGGAGTTCAAGGGTAGAGTCCTGAAAAGAAAGGGTGCAAATTCCCACATGGATCTGGAATATTTAGCTACTAAATCCCATTAGATTGATATATGTCTCAATTTTGGCAGTCAGTTTTTATGAGGTACTAGGAATGAAGTCAAAATACCCTGAGTGCAACACATTTCCTCCATCACAACATGCATCTTCTGAGTTCCACAAACTTTGTGAGTTTGAAAAATACAGACAAATTATTTTGAAGTATTCATCACCAAATATCAGTTTTGGTCAGTAACGAGACATGACTCTATCAAAATTGGGAATGCCCTTATGATAGTGATCTGGGACTGAAAGCTGAAGTAGATCTCATCAGAGATGCTAGGCTTCTAGAAAGTCTGCTGAAATAAAGTTTAATGAACTGGCTGTTGTTCAGATCTGTGAGACAAGTTGTTCATCTGGGACCTTGACGAGTCAGCCTTACCCATATGCTTTCCCCAATTCCTTGGGCAAAGTTTTCCTTTCACCCAAATTTAAATGATTATATACATGTCCAAATTTGGAAGAAAATGCTCAAAATCTCAGTCACTGGTCAATACAGGCCATTCTCCAATTTCCCATATAACATACTATTAGGAAAAATCTCATTGAATTCAATGGGATAATTCATTTGAGTAAATGGTTATGAGTGGGAACTAGAGTCATATCAGGAAAAGCAAAGAAGATTAGATTCATGCTTGTTTATGCTATGAACAGATATATTTTTCCACACTTCTGCCCTCAAGTTTTACTTAACTCTGTGAAATATAGCAACTGGTAGTAAGGCTGCTGTGATAGGGTCCTGCCCCAAGGGAATCCTATCTTGGCTCACTGTCATTTCAAAGGCTCAGAAAGAGGGACTGCTTAGATCATTTGCAAATTTGGATGGGGAATCTGTAGTACAGCAGTGTTGCCACAGAGCATTTGCACATACGGTTTTTGTTACCCATTGTCTGTTCAAAGTGCTAGACACTGGCCGTGTGACTCCTTTAAAACTTTCTTTTGTAATTTATTTATCTAGGAAACCACAGTTTACACTCAATGTCTGGTTTCCAGTGAAGTCTTGCTTTTATTTCCAGCTGAACTTTCTAAGGCACAAAGAAGTCAAACAACCAGTGAAAGGTCACTTGTTGATATTAGCCAATGCCTAGGCCAGATCACCACCCAGTGACTTCCAGCTGGCAGGTAAATCTCCCAGAATTTTTTTTTTTTTACTGTGCTTCTCTTCTACTCACCTGTTTACATTTCTCCTTTATGGAAGTTGTAGTGTAAAAGCCCAACACATTGCCTTAGAGGAATATTTGTGGAAAACTTGGACAAGATAATTTTGTAGACATGGGCTGTGTACCAGATGAGAGTGTACACTGGTGTGTACTCCACAGTACACACTGATGTTCTAGTTCTCCAGTGGTCTCAGAGATCTCTCTCCATTTCCCTTCATCCATCTGCACGGGGTACTATTGAATGAAAAATGGAAACGAGGACATGGAGCAAAATTCATTCCAAACCATTATTCATTCTGGCTTGGTATTGGCACACTTGCCCAACAGTGTCCATGGATTTGTGATCAATCCCAGTTACAATACCACATGTTTTAACTAAGGTCACTAAATACTGTTTCTCATGGGAATCTGATAGTTATGTTTGTTCAATCACTGGCCTTACTTCACCCATCCTGAAATTAAAAAAGAAAGAGTCCCCTAAGAATGTATCTGTAGTTTGATTGACTTAAAAGGATGGCAGTGACGGACACGAGGACCAAAGGTAAAAGGGTCAGGACTAGAAAGGAGCAAGTTCAAAAAAATAAATACAATATGTTCTAGTACTTATGTGGAATTTGAAAGACAGAAGAGCATTGTACCTACAATTACCATATTTTCTAATCACTTCCTCAATTCTACTCCAGCAAAAAACCTAAATTTTCTGTTTGAACTGACTAGAATAGTCACAATAAAACTGGCAGCAAAATAAAAAACCAAAAATGAAGGTACTTTTTTCCTTTACATAAAGGTCTCCTTCAACAATTGTCTGTTTTTATGCAAGGTCACAATCCAACCTCCATCCCTGTGAGGGGTAGAGACAAGGGATTGGCCAACAAATGCGTGGGAGAACCAAGCAGCATGAGAGGACATTGGTGTATGATGTGAGTTAGGACAGAAAAAAATGTGAGTATGTTGTCATCTTATATCTTGGCACTGAAACTGTACATCCCAGGCTAAGGAGACAAAAACAACAACAACAACAAAAACAAACAAACAAAACAAAACAAGACAAAACAAAACAAAGAAACAACCAAGAGAAGAAAAATAAATGGAACAAGTAAATTTTATTCAATTGGCAGGAACAGAAAACTCCTTAACTACTCAGTCTTCTGGTGGACCTTTCCTGTAAAGGATTGTTGATGGACCATCTCTCTTCATGAACCTGGGTTCTGGGAGAGGAAAACAGAGTCATTTTGTGTCTTGTAAATGCTCTGGAAGAGGCTTTATTGCTCTCTCCTGCGCCCATACAAAAAGCTGTATCACATCTGTGGTTATGCACTGCACACGGTGCTGACAGTTCCAGAGGATCAAAAATCACAAGCCTGATTTGCAAAACTGTGCACTTAATTCCCTAAGAATCAGTATATTTCATCTGATTCATTTTAAAACTACTACACTGAACTTCTTGTCCTGTCTGTAAGCTTTGGAATTATTCCTGTCCCTTTTCAGCCCCAGAGTGCCTGGTTCCCTAAAGGGTCACCGTGGATTTCCAGCTCCCACAGATGCATAGGATAAGATGATTCAGTGCCTTATTCCCGGAACTCTCCTTTCTTAGTCTCATTAGTTCTGTCACCACCCATTTTTTGTCTTCATCTTACATCTTTTTCTCTTCCAAAGACACATATCCTTAGTTCTTTGCTTAGTACTTTTTATCATCTTGAAGATCCTTAATATAGATATCTTCCTCTGCTGCACCTTTAAGTAAGTGTATCAATCTTATGATTCCTCTTTTATTTCCTTTGTTTATCAGGAAAATAAATGCTGGAGGCTTAATCTAGAGCCAGAAGCCTAGGCATGAACAATTCATTCCTCAACAAATTGGGCTTTTCCCTTCCTCTCATCCCACTTTAAGAACTGACCTCAGAGGAAAGGGAAGGCCATTGATTGACCCCATTGGGTCCTCCTCTCATTTGCAAACAGTGTTAGATTTTTTTCCCCAGGAAAATTAAAATAACAAATCAAAATAACAAATAACAAATTAAATAGTCCCTCTTCCACTCCTTAACCAAATCATATAATAAAAATTGCTTCCTGCTGTATGACAAAGTATACATTGTGTCTGCAGAGTGCACTGATAAATCTTATCACAAACCATATATAGTTGTGGCAGACAATCTCAGCTCGAAATTAATCCTCTTTTTCTCCTCTTATCAAATGGGCCATCCCACCTGTCAGCATTGTTTCACAGCAGGGCTCTGCCTCCCCTGATGGCCGTGCTACTGTTTCTAGGTAGGGTTCATGTGGAATGACCTGGAGCCACAGAACACGCTGGGTCACAGGAGCTCCAGCACTGGGACCAAAGCCCCATCTTGACTCCTGCCCTGTCCTGCCAGCTGCCAAAAACAGCTGTTTCCTGTTGTACATCTACCACACCACTGAACATTATAAAAAGTGTTTTTAGCAGGGATGGGAAGTATCCAAAGGAAGCAGACAGGATGAAAGGAAGGAGAGCTCACTCTGGCTGATGGCACTGTAAAATGAACCGGGAGTAATTTAGAAGTGAAATACCTAAGTAGTAAAAAACTTCAAATAACTTGTTACTGCTGCTAGCTCTGTTCCTGTCACCTCCTTAAACTATATTTCTCTATCCATATACTTGGAACAAATTCTTTTCTTCTTTCTGGTAAAGTGAACTAATGAGCAGTTGAAGCTGCTCTTGGGACATTTCCAAGAGACAGCAGTATTTTCAACTAATATGTATGTGCATGTGTGTGCACTTCAAGATAATTACTATTCCTCTTCCTTCACGTCTATCTGCATATTTATATACACATACTTAATGCATGCACAGATATGTAAATTTCAGAGCTGGTTACATTTTTCTGAAAGGTGATATTTATTTAGACATTTAGTTCTTTTTTGGGAGTTTGGTACTTGCCAGTGATCCCTGTGACTCTCTAATAAGTTATAAAGACAAAACCATCTCCCCACCCTGTTTGTAGACATTGCAACTGAGCTTCTAGGGAAGGAACAGTTATTCTAATCCATTTACAAAATAGAAAAATGAGTCAGAAAATAGATAAGATTTACAAAATAATACTCACCATGTTTCTGAGGTTATAATCTCATATTTTCTATTGTAACCTCTTGAAAGTAGGACCTGTATTTTTTAATATTAGTTAGGAAATACAAAATGCCATTAGAGTCTGCACTCAAATAGTAATGCTGTACAAAGTAGTAGTAGTAGTAATAATAATAATAGTAATAATAATAATAACAATAATAACAATAATTTCTGTTATCATTTTAGTAATTTAAAAACAACTGTGCTGATTGAGACTATATGCCAAACTGAATCAAATTCAAAAGGAAAAATTCACTTCAGGCATCCAATTCGACGTGTGAAGAAAAAACTGTTTGTCAAGTTATAAATGTTTTTGTTTTGAAATATCTAGTGGAGGAAGGAAAGTTTTGTGACTGATATAATAACTGGAATGGGAGTTGGAGAACCTGGGTTCAATTTGCAGCTCTTCACAGGCTTCCTGTGTCACCTTGATTAAGCCATTTACATTTCCCAGTTCTTTTTCCTCCCTTCAAAAAAGGAATAATTATATCTACTAACAACACAGAAGGTTTGCAAGACCAACATAATAAATGAGGCTAATAACTTATAGAAGAGTTCTGACTCTTGGAAGTTACTCTACAACCTCATGTTCTCAATATGCTCAGAGCATCAGGCTCCAGAGCATGCTGGAGGGTCTATTTTATCTCTGGTGCACATGAGGATCTATATTAAACTAAGCTGGATAGGAGGGATTCTGTTGATATTGTGCATCTGGGAAGGAAGATTTCTGTAATCTTTATATTGCTGCTGATCCTACTTAGGACTCTTTAAAAGTTAAAAGGTTGTCTAAGATGTTCAGGGCATCTGCAGCAATTATAATATTTAAATAATAATAATGTTTTAAAAAGGAATAATTGTATAAAGATATGAAGCCTTTGGAGGGGTCTTGCAGAGCTTCACAAGTTGAAGAAGTTCTTATGTGTTATTAAAACTTTCAAACTAAAAGGGTCTTCAAGTTTTATTTCTTTCCTTTTTGTATAGCTTACTTCCTTTTTATTTATAGTCATTTTACATCAGGATATATTCACAAGCAATGTATATTTTGCATGTGTTGGTGCATGTACATATTTACATGTGTGAGTGTGCTTCTGCACATGTAATGCGTATGCATAAAGAAAGTTGCCTCTGAGTGCATGAACTTGTGTATGAAAGTAGGAACAATAATTTTTGCATTGCAGCTGTGGCTGTTTTCAACATCAAAGTGAAATGAAAACAGTAAAAGTAACAGAATAGGAAAAAAAAAGAAACATAAACCAAACTATTATTAGAGAAGAACAAAGGAACTGATCCCACAGACAGTTTTTCAACAGCTGGCAAGGTTCATCTGCTATTTTTACTGGTCTAGTGCCTGTCCTCTAAACTCTGTAATTTTTTCTGTTTTGTTTTGTGTACTTTTTTGTTCATGAGTATCACTTGTGGTTGGATTGATTTCAATTATGCAGGTGTATGTGTTAACTAAAACCATACTGAAGTCAAGGAAGTGCAAAAATCAGCACCCTCAATAGCTCTGGGGGGACTTGTTTCCTTGATCTGCCAGGCAGGTGGCCTTTAGATAATATACACTTAACAACTGGTCCAGCATTTCAAATATCCTCCCTGGATTTTGTCATGTTGTAAAACAACCCTCCAAGAAAGCACGTTCATTCCCGTTTTTGTAGTAAGCTGAGAGAGCCTTTAGACCAACAGCCACTGACATTCAGAATTTGTATTGGTTGTCCAGCAGTCAAAAGGTTACTCAAAAAATCACGACTCAATAAAACTGGGAAACTCCAGGTTTCTTTTGGTCCTCCTTTCCAACTTGCGGTTGTGGTCTAGAAACTGGAATATATTTATTTTATAGGAGGAAAATGGAGAATCTTAATCATATAACCCCAGGAGACAAAGTTTGATGGAAAAGTAACAGCAAACTGCCATAAGATCCAGGATGCAAATTATGAGAGTTGGCAATGTTGAAGTCACATATTCCTCTTCTTCTGAATCTTGGATTGGCTAAAAGAAATGGGCTTTCAGCATCTTACAGAAGCTCTGCATGTATGTAGAAGTTTCATCCATAAATGATTCCTGCTGAAGCAGCTTCTCTGTCCTTTATGGGGCTGATGACAGTACTGTGACTGGTAGCAAAGATTTTTTTACTACCAACCATTCCCTAGAAATATATTGTGAAGGAAACCTGGGAAAATATTTTTAAGAACGTCCTGATTAAAGAAACTTAGCTGTGTAAAAAATGGGATTTGCCTGTTGGGAGGTAATTATTTAGAGTTAAGGCTGTGCAAGAAACTCATCATTTGGATAAGGGACTGATGACTGAAACAGAGTAGCACCCATAAATAAGGTAGAGATAGGAACAATAAAAATTCTTTGGTTTCATCACCCTTGGGAATATTTTCCAATTATGTTATCTAAAGAAGACTTTAATTCACTGAAAACCAAAACTGTAGAGACAGCCAGAAATTAATCAAATCAGTAAAAGATTTTTCCCCCCATTTGTGGTGTTATGGTTAATTTGTGAGAGGCCCATCATTATTATTTCCCATTGGGTCAGGTTCAGAATTCTCTCTCAGCATCTGTTTCTGGCAGTGCAATATCTGTAAATGTCTATCTGGACACAGGCAGGGATTCCAGAAAAAAATTTTCTTATGTAGCCCCTATAGGAATGGAATGACCTCTAATGAGTCATTCCTTACTCCCAAAAGTTAAGCAGGAGCTGTCTAAAACTACCCAAAAGGATAGGTCTCATGGAAGTTAGCATTTTCATTCAAACTGGAGCCCTGAAATCGTGGATACTGATTGGGTGTGTTACCTGCTTCGGTATGGGGAAGAGAGAATCTTGCTCAGGAACTTATATATGAATTTGAATAATTGTTCAGAAGTGAAGACCTGTGCTCCATGTGGGAGGGATTTAGAAAGAGAGTTGTCCTTCTCTGAGAAGCTTGTCCTTATCAACATCAATTAAATAGGTTGGCTGCATGGATGCAGGGAGCTCATGTGTTCCTCTTTTCTGGGAGCTGAGCCACTGCACAGTTTAGAGTGCAATTTTTATGGACAAAATATGTGCCCCTATGACTGAAATGGAATGATAGCAGCTTCAATTTCCCACCTGCTCAGTACATGGTCCTACCATTCCTCATTTTGTAAGTGGTCACCTCCTTTAGGCTGGATGAAAGCCGCTGTGATTGCTGTGCTCTCTGCACTGTAGACAGTGTCTATGGTCATGCACCATGTTCTGCCTGTGCATCATGAACCAGGCCTTCCTGAGGGGCAAAAGTGTAGATGGGTTGCTTTTTGACTTGCACATGGATTTCTTGGAGCTCAGACCGAGCTAGAAGTGCACCTGGTTTACCAAACTAGCAAGGGCAAGCGTTCCTCGGCTCTTTCCCCAGGAGCTGGAGTGGAATCCTGTCTTTCTTTAGGCTACCTTTAGTTTATATGCACTGAGCACTTTCAAAAGGACTTAGATTTTGATCATGACCATTCTTAGGGTAAGTACATTTAGCTTTGGAATTACTTGATAACATGTGGAATAATATTTACATTGGCCTACTATGAGAGGAAAACATGAATATTTCAAACTGTGTTCCACATGTTTACTTTTTAAATCCTCCTAAGCCAGCTAATTTTTACACTGAGTCTGTACATTCATTACCTGGAATCACACATTCAAAGAAAATGTCTATAGATGGATCATACTGATTTCCCTACACATACAAAATCATTCCTGACAGAAATATTTGCTTCTAAGGTTATTTTGTAAAGAATATTGTTTTGGCTTGCTTTAACTAACTAATCAGAAGTTCTACCATGAATTCACTTGGGAAAATGTTCTACTGACTAGTCGATCCCACTGTTAGGAACATGACTCTGGCATTTAGATTATTTTTTTTCTTGGATCATTTTGTACCTTATAATCTATTATTTTATATCTTTCTCCATGAAAATAATAATAATAAAGTCCTTCTAAGGCATCATCAAAGTGTTGAGGAGTGTTAGAAATTGTGCTGTGAACCTGCACAGCTGGTTTTTCATCCTGTTGTCTATACATGCCTTGTGTCCTTTTAAGATCAGTATGGGACTGTGGCTGGCCTCCTACTGCTGATCCTAAATGAGCCCTGCAGTCACCTGGACCTGGTTCTGTCTGACTCTATTGGCTGCCCATCACAGTGGGATTTTGTGGCCTACATAATGTCTTTTGCCCTGTGAGTAGAATCTTATGGAAAAAATTAATCTGCACTGGAATATGTCTGCTGCCATCTGAAATGCCCCAGTATTTACCAGCTGGCCACACAAGTTGTTTTGACTATCACATAAGACACACAGTGGACCCACACATCTATGGAGAGGCTCATGGAGACCATGGAATATTTTAGGCCATGTAAAATATTTCTACATACCTATGTTTAGACAACTGAATCTCATCCTGAATTTCCAGAGGATGAATATTGAGATCTCTCTTAAAGCTTTCAAGAAATGTATTTATTCAGATTCTTCCCTTTTTTGTCATGTTTTAATGCCTTTCTCTGATGACTCATTTAATGCTTCTACTTTATAGTAGGATAAGTAGATGTTAAAAGTTAAAATAAAAAATACTCTATTGATACCTAATCCAAATATGCTTTAAAATGATAGCCTAAGCATGGAGCATGAAGTATATGGATATTTACCTTATCATCTGGCTTGGCATCAGGATTGAGTATCTGGATCTGAAGTGTCTTCCTCTCCCCCAAACATATAGTGAACCAAACATGAAGCTCTGAGTATCACCTGAACTGAAAGTCTGAAATCAACAGGGCATCTATCGCCTACTGAAAGCAGTTGCAAAATGTTTATTCTGGAACAACAAAGTTTGAATATTTATTTATGAAAATTAGATCTCTACTGATGTCTTAGTGAAAATACCATAGTCATGAGCCCCAAGAAATGGATTGAGATCGACACTTCATTGAAATAACTGGGAAGAAAAATATTTATACACTCAAAACACAATTAAAGATGTTTGCACAAACAAGAAACTTTCTTATTGTCCAACATTTACTTGCCTCTAATATAACCAAAATAATTCCATATCAATTATTTATGTGATATATCTTCTAAAGAAATTTAATTCTAGAAAGTGCTACTTTTTTGTTAGATCAAGTAATTACTTGAACTTTTGTGAAAATTCTAAAACATTCAGCTTCTCTGTGTCTGAAATTAAAAATGCCAAATTTTCTGAGTTTTGCTTCATGGTCATCAGTTGGACAGGAATTTTTCTCTGTTCTAGTTGGATGTGAAGATTTCTTTGGTAAAGGCTTTTTGTTCCCTATAAAAAATTGCATCAAAATTCATATTGGTGCAATGTCATACTTGGGAATGTAAAGATGATATGCTGATAAATTCAGGAAGAAAAGATAGTCACTTTTTTTTACTAGTTTAGTTGGCAAATTATTACAGAATCATAAATAGATTTGATTTGGAAAAGACCTTAAAGATTATCTANCCCTCTAAAAAATTGCATCAAAATTCATATTGGTGCAATGTCATACTTGGGAATGTAAAGATGATATGCATGATAAATTCAGGAAGAAAAGATAGTCACTCTTTTTTATTAGTTTAGTTGGCAAATTATTACAGAATCATAAATAGATTTGATTTGGAAAAGACCTTAAAGATTATCCAGTTCCAACTCCCCTGCCATGGGCAGGGACAATTTCCACTAGACCAGGGTGCTCAGGGCCCCATCCAAATTGGCCTTGAACTGTTCCAGGGATGGGACATCCACAGCTTCTCTGGGCAACCTGTTCCAGTGTTTCACTATCCTCACAGGAAAGAATTTCTTCCTAATATCTAACCTAAACCTACTCTCTTTCACTTTAAACCCATTCCCCCTCATCCTATCACTACATGCCCACGTGCAATGTCCTTTTCTTCTTTCTTGCAGGGTCCTGTAGATACTGAAAGACAGCTACAAGGTCCCACTAACCCTTATAAAGCAGAAAAATCCACTATACATATTTATTTGCATATGGGAAGATTGCCATTGATTTACCTGGATTAAGACAATGTTTTGGAAACACAATTATTAACAGAACTAATAACGTAATATACCAAGACTTATATCCACAAAATCAGCTTTACAGATAGTCATGCAATAACAGCTGTGTAATTAGATCCTGACATTTTGCTGTGTGCTCTGAGTCAGAAGCTACCTCTAGTATTATATATGTCTTATACTCTAAGCAGAAATATGCAATGCAGGGTATGTCTGCATTTCAGTTGAGCCTGTGCATTACAAATCATGAGTTGCTTCCTTTCAAAATCATAAGATTAAAAAAAATTCATAAATCTGGAATTCTTTAGATTTACATTCTGTCATCAGGGGTGTTAGCTTTGAAGTCTTCAGGAGTTTCTTCAGGCTTGATATGCCCTTCTTTAAAAGAGCAAACTAACATTCCCATGTAGTACTGAGCTGAAAAGTGATTAAAAACCAAATACAGAAACCAACACAATCTATTGCTTGAGGGAACAAAAGCTATGAGGGTTCCCAGTGCTAACTCACTACTCCTCTAGTGTGTTTCACTTGTATAACTGCATATTTATATTTGCCATATAACTTTATTAACTCAGATGGGAAAATACCCCAGAATATGTTGCAGTGTGCTCCACCGAGTTCTGGACTAATTAATTGTGTCTCTCTTCATGTTTTTGCATATCCTTCAAGCAGTACTGATGAACTTTCACCTCAGACATTGTTTTCTGGGGAAAGTTAAAATATGATTTGCCTTTACTTGCACATTCCTACTAGGAATAGGCTGTTGCCTGCAGTTCAGATGACACAGTAGCTCTGAATTTCCCAAACGTCTTGGTCTTGCTCATCTGTTTTTATCACCTTAAGCATCCTTTGTAATCATGGCTGATGTGTGCATATCAGCAAATGCAGAAAGTTACTTTGGGTCAATTAATGTGGCCATAAAATTGCCAGATGGATAAATGCAGCTCCTCTCTTGCTGTGCAGGCAGGCATTTATCCAAGCTGGGAGGGGATCTAACCACACCCTGTGGCATTGAGGTTGTGCATACATGCAAAACTACTTTTGTGGATGCAACTGCAGAGAATTTACAGCTGAAGCCCTGGGGAAACAGAGGTGGGGTGTGCCCACTGTGTCTCATGGCAATAACAGGCACAGCTTCCAACTTGGCAGCTCATCTCAGTCTGAGTTTCAAATATTCAGCAGAGGAGCTAGTGGAGATTAGCTTTCAAAGTTAGGTCAGGAAAGTCATTCACAGTCAATGCTCTTGAACACAACCTGTTCCTGTCCTGTTCTTTCTCACTGGGTAGCTGGAGGTTTCGAGGAGGAAAGGTGGAATGAAATATGAATATCTTCAGAAGGTATTAATGCAAAAGCATACACTTGTAAATGTCTCTGGGTTTTGCCTTATGAGCTTTTCCTGCTTTGGATAAGAGTAATTTTCAAAGAAGTTCTTTGCTGCTGGAATTGTAAATTTTGTCACTGTTCTCCTAATCTTATTTTCAAAATCAGAAATTAACAAGATTTTATGCATTCACTGATTGTTGCTACCCAAAGGTAACGGATTTACCTTTATCAACCTGTTTGTTGATATAGTGAGTACTGAAATGAAAATGAATACAGTTGTTCAAAGTATACTGTTTTACCTCCAAAATATATAAAATTACACATCTAAATATATTTTCTATGCATCCATAACAATACATAATGAAGTTATAGATATTATAAAAATTTAAATTGCTTTTATAGTTTATTTTTAATGAAAAACTAGTCTGCTGTACCTGAAAATTTGTTCAAACAACATAATAAAAAAGAGGAAGTGTTAAACATAAGAAAGGTTGATCAGAGAACTCCTTCTGTCATGATCTGTACCTTGAGCTGTAACTACTCTGAATATTGATGTCTACTTCTTACTCTAAATTAAGCTCATAAGAATATATTTACACTTTTGGTATTGTGTTTTACTTGAAAACATGAATTGTCATAGTTTTGCTGTATCTGTTTCCTGTACCTTTTAATGGATATGACAACTAAAGTAGCTTTGTACCTTATATTCAGTCTTTGAAGGAAGTGAAAATTTTCTCCCCTCCACTCATATTTGTAAAAGGGGGTTAACTTTTTGTTCTGACATTGACTAAATTGAACTGGATTTAGAGCTACGCTGGGTTAGTGGTGTAGAACTTGCATGCCATCAAATCCCACTCTTTTTGAACTGATGGGAAAAAAAAAAAAACAGGTTCACAGTTGAGAAAGCTTGTATTAAATTTTGGTTCAGTAGAAGGTATGGGAGGAATATAGTTTCTTCTTAAAATGATTTATTTAAATTGGTAGACTAGAATTATGCTTAAAACCAAGTGTCTAAATGCACCTGTTTAAGTCAGCTTCTTGTTCTCTCAGGTATTTAGGCATTGAATTTTCCCCATTAGCAGCATGATTGACACTGTGGTCCTTACAATAACACATGATTATAACTCTGAAAATAGCAATTACATAAAATGGAAACCAGATGTTGCATGGAATTTGACTCGGTTTCTCAGTGAAGTAGATGAATTTGTAAAGCAGAAAACCACAATCATTATTTAGATGGATTGTACATGAATTAATGACATAATATCTAAATCATATATGGTTGAAAATAATGATTAACTTCAGCTATCAAGATAAGCTAATGGAAAACAGATTTTTTTAAGAAAAAAATCAAGGACATGCTCTTTTCAATATACTTTATCTTTACAGTAATAACAAAACCAGACCTGTTTTAACATTTCTTTATCCCTTAGATAGCAAGGATTTACATTAAAAATAAACTCTTCACAACTTTTAACCTTAGGGAGTGAACTACACAACCATTTCTATTGTTTTTTGTTGAATGCAAGCGCTTTACCTTTTCACACCGGAGCAAATGTGATCAAATCACCTCTCCTTAATGATTGTGAACAAAGCTCAGCAAATGTTCAGGTTTGTGCCTGCACAAGTGTTGTAGCAATGCTCAGTCCACAAAACCAAATTCACAGCACAGACATGCCACTGGACACATTCTGCAGACTGGCAGAGCAACCCCTCAGAATTTTAATGCATCCATAACAATGAATATCAACCCTTGGTTAGCAACATCCTAAGTAGTTAAGTTTATGAAAGTCCTGGCACATCATTTTCACTATCATGTATTCTCAATGACATCATCATTGTAAAATTAGGAACTTTCTTTCTCTCTTTCCTGCAGATGTGGAAGTTTGAAATTGCATTCCATGGTCCTGTGCCACATTTCATCAGCGTTTTTCCTTTGCTTTCTCCAAAGACTGGCCACATGTGGTGTGTAGATTGCTGGTGCTGTTTGGGATCTCATATCAAATACTGCTACCTAATCCCAGGCGGCCTCGGCGGGCCCACACCTGCAGCTGATTGAATCCTCCCGGAGTACAAAGCCCTGATTTACAGCATCAAGGATACAGGGCCTGGTTGCAGCTGGGCTCCAGCAGGAAAAGGAAGTTGTTCATCATCTTGTGTGCATTTCATTAACAATAGTGTACCCGATACGTAGCTTATACAATAATTTCAAATCACTGACAGAGAGCATTATGGTGTTTGGCATTAGGAGGAAAAATACTTCAGGATGGGCAAATTAAATGTGAGCGTGAGCTTTTCATGTGACCCAGTGAAGGTCCACATGCTGATTTACACTGGGAGGGCTAATCTTGAAATATTTTTGTTCCTTAACTTTATCCCATTTCTTTCCTCTTGTTTGATGAGCAGACTGATCCAGCACTGTGAGCCTCAGTGTAAGGGCATGGGGGAAAGCTGCCTCAAGTTATAGCCCTTTCAGAAGAAAAGACCTGTAAAAAGAATAATGAAGAAAGGGATGATCATGGCTACAAACCCATTGTCTTTAAAAACAAGGAACTCATGGTTCAGAAATGAGCCTTGGGATAAATTGTGCCACAGTCTTGCTGATCCATGAAGGGATAAATCTAATGAAATTTTCATATCTGCATCAGTTAGATGTACAGCTGTGGGAGGAAAGGAGAACAATTGGGATGATGTTCTTCAAGCCTGGGTTTTCTACCCTCTCAGTATCTACTATCCTATGAATTTAGAAAAGGCTGTGGATACTGTTTGATGGCAGGACAAATCTTGCACTTCTTTAGCTGGTCTACTAAGTTTATGGCTGACAATTTAATGGTTTGGCTCACTTATAACAGATGACTCTTTACAAAAAATGTGCAACCTTTATGAAATAATGCCTTTTGAGTGTTTTTTTCATCCCTTTTTTAACGACTTGTTTCTTATTTTAAGAGAATTTATATCTTTTGTTGAGAAAGTTGTCTTGTTTTCTTCCACTTTCCCTAATCAGAAGGCTTACAAACAGGCTCACAGAAATTGCTGTTTCATACCTGAGCCTTTCAAATTCAAAAGAACAAACTTTGGATGAACAGTCTTTAAAGTGATCTCACTGGGGTTTTTTTTCAGAAACAATTCAGTAGTTTCCTGACTATGTGGTACATTTTACACCCAAAAGTCATTGAACTTCTCTAACTGCAGTGTCAAATATGATTTATATTTGAAGGCATTGAGCTGAAGAATCTTGGAAAAATATGTTGAATACATGTACAAAATGAGCTTATTTCTGATGCTTCTAAGACAGAACACTAAGACAGTTAAAAATATCTTATTATTTGCTGATCAGGGAATTACAAAAGTATCTTGAATGACATATTTTTTAAGAAACATGCAGTCACAAATGTAATTGAAATGGTGCAGGATTTGCACTCAGAATCTTAGTTCAATAGTTTTATTATAACGCTTCATTATCCAGCAGTGTTCTTATTGAAAAGCAAAAGTTATAGAAAACATTTGTGCTCGAATAAACCCATCAGTTCTTCTTTATCCATTTATTTCATTAATGTGCAGCATGAAATGTTTTGCTGGAAACAATTCTGTCTAATTTGCAAACACAGTTGATCACTGCAGTTCTTTAATCAATAAATAGATTTAAACAACACAATGTTAAAACTCTACAGAAAGAAAAAGATATGATTTTCCAACACTTTTTCCTGTGATCACACTATATGTGTGACAACTGTGTGAATAGTATCACATTCATTAGTGTGGTTTTCAGGAAAAAAAAAAAAAGGTTTGGAAAGTGTGTAAGACATTACCCAGAAGACTCATTTGTGCAGATAGTTTTAGAGGTATAAATCACAGGGAATACTCAGCTGTGCCATTTGCTGTGAGATTCCTCTTGACTTCAGTGATGTGAACTTCTGAAATTATTAACTAAGCACTTCTCTTACAGGACATATAACAATGAGAACAGGAGTAGTGGGGGTGTTTCTCTGTCTTTGAGATGGTTTCCAGACTTAAGCTATATTTTCTTCAGCACCACATGCTGAGTAACATTTTCAGACTCATTTTCATAGCCATCCACTTATGAAAAAATGTAATTTCTTGAGTTATCTAGGAACCCTCAGCCTTTTTTCTGCTGTTCCTTATACTGTCTCCTCACACATCCATCCCAAACTTGTCATTCCTTACTGTATAAGGTCTGTGATAAAAACTGCAGTTTTCTATTTGCTTTTTCTCCCTTAATCTTTTCTCTTTTTCTCTTCTAATTTAATTAAGCTAGTCATGATAAAAAATAGGAAGACTGAAGAGATTTGTTCCAGATTGGATATCCTGATTTCACAAAGGGAAGACTATAGGATAAGTTATCTTGCATTCTGAATCCAGAAATATGAATCTAATTGAGGACTGGAGCAAATCCACTAAATTTGTCTGTAAAAATAATTTGCCTTGAATAGTTATCCATACAGTATTGTTGCTGATACAGTTGTAAAAAACATTTAGCACTTTATAATCCAATCTCTGCCCCTATGCAGGCCTGGGAACATATTCTGCTTAGGAGGGTAACAACTTTTACAAAGTGTTCCTCATGGAAATCACCTGGAAAACTTCCAGGATGGCATTCCAGAAGTTATAGTTTTAGCAGTCACAGAAATGCACCATGCTGCATTTCCAGATCCTACATACAGTAAAAGGATTGTACGGGGTAGCACCTTCACCTCAACCCAAGAGCTCTGTTATGTTATTGAATTGTTTAGCATTTGATATGCAATATGGGGTACTCTGAGGCTCTCAGTCACTGCTGGCCCACCTCTGCTCACAGAACAGCCAAGGGTAAGACCTGAGCTGGTTTTACAGAAAGCAGAGTTAGACCAATACTGAGAACCTTTCACAATCCTTCGTTGCTCAGATCAGTCATGTACAGATCACAATTCCCTATGTATGGGCATGCATGTTTGGGTAAGGCATTGTAATTTCTCTTTGAAAATATTTCTTTTTTGCTACAGCTGTTTAATGAACTGCCCTTTTGATATTTTGGCAAAAAGTCTATCTTTTGCATGCCCTGAGTGACAAAATTTAATTTGGCAAAGTACACACGATATGATGTCTTTAAATAGAACACAAATTACTTTAAATCTGGTCTACAGCATTTAAAGAAAACATTTCATAATGGGCCAACATGTTCAGGTCTGACTCTTATCAGCTTTTAGACTATTCCATGAGTAATGTCATCAGGGTTTGAGCCATCTATCAGACAGGCTGTTAGGCTTTTATCTAGGTGTACAGCAATATAAATAAAACTGAACCCAAAGCATGGAAAAAGCATGAATCTTATCTTGGAGCCATGTCAAATTCAGAGTTCATATGTAACTTAAAATATTAAATTTGCTGTATTTGATTGACTATTTGTTAATAAAACTTCTAGGAATCCAGTGGAGATTTGATAGCCTAAGATGCTAACTGCTGCCTAAAATGTACGTATTTTAAAAATGCCATATCTTTCAAGAAATTACAAGTGAAATATAAAATATGGTACAATGACAAATATAAAAAAATGTAAAAGAGACTGTACAAAGAATCCTAGAATTGTTTCAAGGGCTTTAAAGAGTGAAGTTTCTGGCTCTTTTGTGAGCAGATTTCACCAGAAATGTCAAGAATTGGTACAAACAGAAGTCCTGTGATCCTATTATAGGAACTGGGTCTAAACAAGATACAGTACAGAGATATAGGGTCAGCTATCAACTGTAAGTGGAATTAAGTACTAGAAATAATGTTAAATGTCTTCTTTGTTGAAAACTACTTGATTTAGAGCTAGCTTGGATGTAATCTCATTCTTCTTCTACCACTGCACTTCCTCAGAAAAATTGTGATATGAGGAAAAAAAAATCAATTGATTTACAAAACTTCTTGAATGTAGTTTTTTTGAATTTTAGCTAGTAACATATCATTCCCTCTCCTGATGCTGACTGCTCTGATTTTGAAAATCCCCCAACCAAGAGATACATTTATTTTCAATTGTTCAGCATAGCCAATTTTCTAAGATCTATTTTTTTTCTGGAAAGAGGGAAACATAGTAAAATGCAGAATATACAGAGAAGATTTCAGGTGGGCATGGCCTATTCTATTCTATTCTATTCTATTCTATTCTAGATTCATAATTCTTCAAACACAATCCCTTAATGGTATGAACAAATGAGAATCCTTTTACTCGTTGTGAAAGTATATTTGAGTTTTGAAAAACATCTCCTTATAAGCATTTCTATATGTGGTCTTTCTCTTCTTGAACATTACTCTAGAGGTTCATCTTGCTCCCTTTTATTTCAGTTCACAAATCACTATTTTTTTCAGCAAAAGGCTCCTTTATTTGGTAAGTAACAGAACAGAACTTTATCCACATGTTGTCGCCACTGGTTTCCAAAATAGCCTATTCAAGTGGGTTGGCAAATTTCAACTAAATGTGTGTAGAACTGAAAACAATATCTGGCTTCTTGAGTTACCAGACTTAATTGTGCCAATGTATGCTTTCATTGCCTGTTGCTGTTCCACAGCTTTCTCAAACATAAACAAAACAGAGTTCCAAAATATTAGAACTTTCCAGTTTTGAGCAAGTTGTTTTCTTCCTCAAATCAAATAAGGGAGTTTCTAGTTGTCAAAGAACGGAAAAAACATTCAAAAATATTTCTTCTGCTCAACTGCCTTTTAATGCTTATTTTGTATTTCATTTTTGCCATGTTGCTGGTGTGTTTGAGAATGCAGCAGGGGGGAACTGCCAAGTGCTGACCACTGCCCTGCAGTGTCTGTGATGGCACAACTCTGCAGCACTAGTTGGGTGCCATCTTTACCCATTTAATCACAATATATTTATATATGCTATTTAAGAACAGCTCATACACTGTTTATTATTGTACAATACAGTAGAACTGAGTGTGATTGATTCAGAGAACATAATTTGAAACTTATGAACTCTGTCAAGCTTAAGAGTCATTCCCATGACCACCTGCTACGTACTGTGAGCTCCTTGATTCACATACCATTCATATACATGTGCATATGAATATACTAACACAGGTTTCCTCATGCTTCATAAACTATGTTTCATAAAACTAGGTACAGCACTCTCCAGGAATAAAGACAGCATTGGCAGCTGTGTTTTGAATTTCAATGTGCAATGGGAAATGAAAATACTGGATAAGAGGAACATGAAGATGAGCCCAGAAAACTCCTTGTCCTAGTGCTAGGCAGGTGTGTGATTTGGAATTTATTTTATTTCCTTTTTATGATTATTTGATGAGGCAATGCATGTTTTGTCTGCACATGCTTGTGTCTAGAAGTGATGCTACAGAAGATGCAAAATAAAATGACATTACCCACATGAGGCTGCATTTATTTTAATGATCCCAGTCACCAAGGATATGGTTCTCAAGTTAAGCAAAGCACTAATTAAAACAGCTGCTCTACCCTGTTTTCTTCAGTTTCCTAACTGCTTGGATTCTTCTTTATTCCAATTGTTTGGAGATTTTTGGGGGCTTAAATTACGAGGGTGTGAATTAGAAACTGACTACCAAAATGGGACATCTGTAAACTCTTAATTTCTGCTATAGCAGGTGTCAGCTTTTCCCTAGATGACTGTCCTGCTGTTGTTCTGGTTACGTGTAGCCTTGTCAACAAGTTGTTTGTCAGCTGGTTCACTTGTGTTTCCTTTCCTTCATTATCATTGATCAAGCCAAAAACTGGAGAGGATCGAGGGTGGAATTCCCTTTAGTTCTGTATTGTTTGATTTAAAGTGTAATCAGACAGGTCATAGAGAAAGAAATGCTGACTGAGTAATTGCAAGTGACACTGTCCTTTATGATACTTTGCTTTTCAAGGAGCTGCAAATTGTAATGCTTTGGAACATTAATACACTGGAACAAACTTGACTTCCTACTTAGCAAAAGCCATAGGAATTCCCTGGATGTCTGAGTATATGTTTCGCTAAAAAAGACAGTCTGATGAACACGTTTTCAATGATTTATAATCCACTGCTACTCTTATTGTGTTGTTCCTTTGGTTAGCAATACTCACTGCAATTTCATACCTGAATTGTATTGCTCCACTTCCCAGCTGTTGGGAGGCATTTTATCTGCTAAAATACAATTCCTTTGCCTGACTCTATCCATCTTTTTTTTACACACTTCAGAAAAATAATTTCTTGGGGTTTGTCTCCTTGTTATGCTCATCACAGCTGTTCTTGTGCCTTGCAAGAGGCAGGATTTCTAAAAAGCTCCTGTGACAATGCTCTAAATCATCATCCAATGTCTTCATCCGTATATTTTTGTGATCATGCTTGGTTAATGACTAGCTGTGAGGCTTTCTTGAGACATGCCATGGAATAAAGAGTCCTGATGAAAATGAGAGTATGTTAACCCAGGCTCAGTGCCACACTGATAACTGTGTGCTTAGCTAAGAGGGAGTTTGTTCCAATGCCTGTTGAAATCAGCAGCCGAGTTCCCGTCTGGGTTCTGGAACAGGCCCATATTTTAGGGACTTTACAGATTTTTTAATAATAAAATCACTTTTGGAGATTTTATATCTAATGTGAAACTTTATTTGGTCCCATGTGACTTCTCTCTATTATGATTTTGAGTATCAATTCCATAAAATAAATAGATAAAAATTATCAATAAATATGGGATGAAACCATCACTTCTATGTTTTCCCATGATTTACAAAATTTTTTATGTTTTTTCCTCTTTTTTTTCTTTGATTAATCATTGATTATTAACTATATGTCAGTGATTTAGTATTTTCACAATAATTCTGATTAACTCTGAGTATCAGCCTGATTTGCTAAAACCTGCTCCAAACTCAGGGTTTGGGCTAATGTCAAGGGAGTCTCTGCTTGCTCTCAAGTTTGCTGAGTAAAATATGTCTTTATATTTTATTAGCACTGTATGGAAACAGAAACTATTTGCACAAATAAACAAATAAATTGGAAAAAATAGCCAGTCAACCAAATAAGGAGTGCTCACCTATAAGGGTGGTTAGGTCTTCCTGGTTCTTCCATGTAGTTGCATTCTGTTGCAGCTGTCCACCCAGCACAGAGAGACTTTCTGGTGTAGGATGTAGTGTTGCCCATCTGCTGCACCAGGGCCCAGGTGAAAGAGGTGAAAAACGGGTCTAGAAGTGCAGAGCTGGATCAGGGTTGTGCAGTGCCCGATGTGGTAATTCCCAAGGCAGGGTACCCACGCTTGGCACCCCTCCACTGCTCCCCTCACAGCTCCCAGGCAGGAGTCAGCAGTGGGATGACACCTCCAAAAGATGCTGCTGTTAGCTCAGATTTTCCTACAGCTGGCTGTGCAGGTGAATGCTCCCTGCCTGCATGTGTGTGCTCCAAAGCCTGTTGAATTCAGTAGCCAGACTCCCACTGGTTTTTCTGGTCTTTGGAATAAGTGTTCAGGACTTTTATGCTTTGGAATGGCCTCATGCTTTCTTGGACTCCAAAATTTCTGAATCAGAGTGTTCAGTCTGTCTCTATTTCTCTGTGTTTCCATGCTTCTGAAGGAGGGAGAAGGTGGAATATGAGCTGGATTGTGTGCTTGCTATGTGGCAGTTGATGTGTGTGCCACAGATTGGACACTGCTGCTGGAATAAAGGAAAATAGGTTTAGGGCAACTTTATGGCTTTAAGAATAAAGTAAGTCAAAGAAGTGCCAAGAAAATCTAAAAATGAAATTCCAGCAATCTTTTAAAACAGAATATGAAATCTCATTTTGAAAACACTCTCAAATCTCTACCAAATAATTTTTCAAATAATTTTTTCAAATAATCTCTACCAAATAATTTTTTTTCCTTTCAATTGCCTGGAATAAATAATCTATTTGTTCCTATTTCTTAGCCCATTTACAACCCCAAATCAAAACCACATAAGGGCTGGAAAAACTCTTAATTTTTCTCAAATAGTTTCTCTATTAAAATCTGACTCAGTGAAGTTGTAGTAAATTTGTTTTGCCACTTGTTTTTAGTAACCCTTTTTTGCCCAAAGAGACAAACCAAGGAGTGAGTGTGAAGGTATATGGGCCCATCTATTAGACTGCACCCTAGAATTAAATCAGGCTATCTACAATGACATTACTGACTTTATTTTTTTATCTGAGGGCATCCTCCAGCTTTTCCTCACTCATGAAAGATTGCACATTATGTTATTCTTTGATATCAAATATTTAAGCTAACACAGGATTTCTACTGTCTCACAGAATATTTTCTCTAGCATCCTTTGAAAAGCAAAAATTCTAGAGAAAAAATCAGAAAAGCAGAAAAAGAGTTGATAAATTGGAGTTTCTTGTTTCTGTGATGAATTGTCTCTAACAACCTGGTAAGTAGGGTCACTCAGTGCATATTTCCATGATTAACTAAACTTTCATTTTAGCTTTGCAGTTCACCTTTAAATATTTAGTTTGGTTCCTGTGGACAAATGTTGATGTTGGCTCTCCTGTCAGACTGATGAAAATGTTACACAGATGTCCTTTGGTGATTCAGTCCCACTAAAAGGCCTGCAAATTGCTAAATGATGAACTCTCTTTCTCCATCATTCTTTTGGTTGGTGAATTTCACTTAGGGTTCTTTGCTACTTGCTCTGTGCGCTTGTCTAACGTCCCTGCTCTTTCTTAATGCAGTAATGTCTGTCTGTTTGCTGGACAAACTGGGTGCATTACACTCTTTTGAGAAGACTGCATTTTATTGGTTGCTGATTAGGACAATGTCCTACATCCTCTTTAGAAATCCATTTTCTCAGATGTTCAAGCAGTTCCCTCAGCAGTTTCACTGGCAGCTCATAAAGAGCCCTTTCTCTAACAGAATACCAGTAGCTTAATCTCACATATCATTTCAGGAAACCTAATTTAGTCTGCACAAAAATTCTATTTCTCAGTCAGGTCTTCCACCCCCCCTGCCCCCCCACTGGAAAATATGAAATTCGTTTTCTTCTCATGGGTTTCCATGGCTGACTTGGTAACAAAAGCACTGTAATCCCTGGCTCTTTTCCCTTGCTAGTCATTTGGGGAATGTTCTGCTGTAGTCATTTGAATTTGAACTGGCCTTTCAGTAACTTTGAGGATCCTCAAATTGCAAGGCTGGCAACAAATAGGGGAGAGAGAGGCTTTCATACCAATTTAGATGCCTAAAGTTGGGAGACTGCTTTCCTCAGCTTGCTTGCTACATAATCTTAACCAATATTCCTGCCTTATTTAAAATGCAGATTGTTCTCTTTAAAGGGGATGCTGGAATTATCTGCATTTGAATACTTTATCCATCACATCACAGCCACACATCCAGCTGCAGAGCATTTTGATTAGCACTTAATATACAAGTAGTGAAACTATTTTATCAGAACTGTAGGACTGAATTGCTCAAGGAGAGAGCATTTCTATGCAATGTTCTCTGAAGCCCAAGTGTTCTTTCATTCCTTCTTAAGAACAGGCAAGGGGGAGTCAGTTGTTTCAACCCTGTCCCATGGCCTAAAGGTCAGCTTTGCTTCTGACTTTTCGTTCCATATCCAGAATTCACACTGGCAGCCTCATGTGTCTTGAGCACTGCACTTAGCCAAACCCGCAATGATTTCACTTCACCTAACAGCTAGAGTGAGTGACAGACTACATAGTGAAATTTTTGGTGGATGGATGTGTTTTCATTTCACTATGCATAGTTTCTCCAGTATCTCTGATAGAGTCTTCATGCTGCTCTCAACAGTTTTGTGGACAGCTTCTAAAATCCAGAGTATTATTTTCATTCTTTAGGAAAGCTACTTTACTTTTAGTGATGAAGTTTGACTCTTTTAGTGCACCTTACATTTTAACTCTATCTATGCTTCACAACAGAGTTCTGCTCTTGTGACATGTCAGCTTGCAATAAAGGAGCTGGCACGTCCACAGGGAATGGAGCAGTGCCACAAGGGATACCAGACCAGAGCAGCTTGGAGGTCTGGCAATCCCTGAGTAGAGTCCTGCTCACAACACTGCTGTAGATCAGGGATTTGCTTGTTCTGAGCTACTTTGGTTAGTTCTTCCTGCACCAGTACCATGTGATTATAGAAAAATCCCACTTCATGGTAAATCAAGGGACTTTGTAATGTGTTTTACTTAATTGTGTTGATTTTTTTCCACATGCCAATTGGAAGTTAACCTTGTGTTGATTAATTGATACAAACAAACCATAATTAGCATTGCTCCAGAGGCTAACTTCCATTGCTGGCAAAATGAGGTTTAACTTCATTCATTTTCGTGGACTTGAGCCTGCTTATGTCAACACTGACTTTGGCCTTGGAGAATGAAAACAATAGAGTCATACAAAGGAGAGTGTATTAAACAAAGGATAATATTAAGTTTGGATAGTGGATAAAGTTAAGCTATGTTAATACTTATAATCAACTACCACTCTGTTGAAATTAGAAATCACACATTCCTGAGGTTTCTAGCTATTTTTCCTGCCAAGAACATGTAGTGCTTCTACCAATTGCATAGTAAAAACAAGAGACAGACTTTCTTGCACTAAAGCAGTAAGAAGTTCCTGTAAGCTCACCTTTAAATCATGGACACCTTTGTTATTTATTAAATAAAACAATTTAACTGCTTGATAAAGGGTAGTGAAAGTATTACATAGTTTGAGAAACAGCAACTGATCAGAGTTTCTGTGTGGTGTAAAAAAATTCATTGCCAAAAATAGTGGGATACTAAGCGGGAGTAAGGTTATTTCTCTCTTTTTCTCCCTGTTTCTCATTACTAAGAGGAAATTTGCCTCCTCGCTCCGAAACTGTCACCCTGTCAAACCGAAAATTTTCCATAGGTGCTGGGCAGTGGATGCAGTGAATGCATCCCGGGGCCCTGAGTGCTGGCTTTGGAGGAAGAAATGGCCTCTTGGGTCTCACCTGGACCAGAAAAATTGACAGTTAGAAACACTGCTGCAATTTCAATCCTTAAGCAATTTTCAACACTCAGCTGAACAGAGACACAGCTGATCCAACCTAGTGATATGATTGTTGAGCTGGATGGATGGACCAACTAGAGGCCCCTTCCAGCCAACATTTCTGTGAGTCTTATCAACTTACACTTCTCCAGGCCTCAACATTAGTTCATTATTCTCATGCACTTTGGCCTGGGTATTCTCTGCAATAAAAGTAACAATGGAAAATACTTTGAGTATTTAATGCAGCCCATCTAATAGATTGTACAAAAGTATGTCCTTTCGTCTAGTCACAACATTACGAAGACACCATTACAACAATGTACAAGGTTGAAGAATAAAACTTGTATTAAAGACCCAGATTTTTCTATAAACATATAATTTATCAGGTCTGAAGAAACGATGCTCCATATGCTTACTCTTCATCTGTTTCCTGTGTAATAGAATTGGGCTGCATTTTATATCTGAAGGTTGTATTTTTGTTGATTGATCATGAGAGATATTGTGCAGTTGTGCCTTTACTTTTAGATATACAATGCCAATGTTTGAACCTCAGATGTGATTTAAAGGCTCTTCTTTTGGTCTCAAGGTACTTGAAAAGTTATTTGTCCTGTTGGTAATGCGCAGCAAAACATTCTTTTTGCAATGATCTTCCTTCTTCTTTTGCATTCTTTTGACAATGGTCTTCCAACTCAGTCCTGATGACCGAAAATTTTGAGAGGCAGTGTCAGTGCAACTAACAGAGAAGGAAACATTTGTTAAATTCTAATCTAAAAAGACTGCTAACACACATCTGACTTTCTAAATGGGAAGTGCTAGTTTATATGTTAAGTCAAATAATGTTAATTTTAGTGCTCCAACCAGGCTGACAAGACCTTTATACTGTGTATATTTTTTCCATTTACTGTAATTAATAGTTACTTTTAGTCTGTTTTGCCCTAAAGACAAAGTTCAGCTTTATGAACTTATTATTAAGAAATAACAGGCTTTCCATAATTACAGTGGTCATCAGCTTCCAATGCAAGGCTATATTTCTGCCTTATAAATTTCACTTGGAAAAAAAAATCATCTTGCCCCGATATATACAGATTTTACTCCAAGGGAAAAGAAGAATTCTTCTGTGGATTTTGATGAATAGTGACCAAACCACACCTGAGTTACAGGTCATTAAAAATGAGCCATATTTCAAATTTTGGAATTTGGCTTGAACTTTACACTTGACACCTTTCTTTTTATGAAAAGTGTCATTCAGTCGTTAATGATGAACAGTCAAACTCTGGACCTCACACTTTATGTCCCAAGTGAAAAGTGGTACCTCTTATAACACATTGCACCTTGAGTTACAAGTAACAGAGAGACTTGGGAATTATGGCTGCTGCTCCCATCCACACCACTGTAAACTGAATGACAATCTGTCTGATCATTGAGGTACTTGTCAGTGCAAATTATTTTAACTACATCACTAACATTCCTTATAACATTAAGTATTTAGTCCGTGCTTATCATACTGCTCTGAATTATTGTTCCCTTTTTGTTCCTTTCCTATTGGTATCTTGTCTCATTTTTTGACCTGTTGGAAGGAGACTGATTTACTGACTAGCATTTCCTAAATGATTGCTTCCTTACTCTTTTTTATGGCTTTTTAAGGTTTCCATGCTATCCCAAAATCTAGTGGGGATTTCCACTTTCCTCATTATAGTGAGACCAAATACAGAATTGATCTAGACCTGGCATGAATGCTGCAGCAGAGACCTCCATGACTCTCCAGGGAAGATAGCAGCTGGTGAAACAGAACAGCTATCAGGGAATAGAAACCTTCTCCAAAAACATACTTGTTCCAAGAGGTTTCTGCCCTCTTTAATCCCTATTGTCTTAGTGTTTCTTCCACAGATACTCATTGAGAGATCTCCATACTGATGTCTTTATGTCACCAGAAATTTTTTATTCTCTTTGTAGTCAAAGAAGATTGCAATCAAAAGAGCAGAGGTATGTGTTCATGGAACAAATTAAGATTATAATTTTATAGTCTCGGTTATTAGCAGCAAGGAAGTCATCTTTGCTATAATATCATAAAACCATAGAAAAATCTAGGTTGGATGGTACCTCTGGAGACCATCTTGTATGAACTTCTGTCAAAATCACATCTTAGGCAGGGTATTCAGAGCACTATGAAGACAAGTAGTGCATGTTTTCAGAGAAAGAGAATCTAATGCTTCTTTGACCAATCTAAGCCTAAATTTTATTGTTTTCATGGTGATTTTTTCCAGTATCTAGATAGAATTTCCTTTAAAGCTACTTTCTTGTGTTTCTTATATCCTGTCTCTATGCATCCTTTGGATATATATTCATCTTCTCTAAAGCTGGATTTTAAGTATTAAACGCTCTGACTTGGTTCTCCTTAAACTTGCTCCAGGCTGAACAAACATAATTCTATCAATCCTTTGTCAGATGGAAAATCCTATATTCCTCTAATCGTCTTGGTAATGCCCACTGAACCCTCTTCAATTTTCCAATGTCTTTCTCACACTGCAGGGACCAAAATGCATTCAGTATTTGAAATGTGGCCTGATGAGTGTTGAATAGAGTTCATGATCACACTCCTTTGCAGCATTCATGTGTCTAGAAAAACTTATGAAGATCTCATCTGTAATTGTCTCCAGAGCAGAAATGAAGCTGAGTGGTCTGCACTTTTCTGTTTTTGTTTTTTTTTTTTTTCCTTTTTTCATAGATGGGCATTATATTTGGCCAATTCTAGTAATCTGTGGCATCATCTGAACTCTGGAATCTTTTAGAAATAATAGGCAGTGGCTTTGAAACAAAGAAAAGAAACCCTTTGATGCATCCCATTCAGTTCAACACACTTGTATATGTGGAACAGGTAGAGAGGGTCACCATTTAGATTCTCCTCCACTACTTGTGGTTCACCATTTGCTTTGACTGATTTCTTTACGCAGAGACTTAGAAGATGATATGATCTGTGAAGACTAAGAGAAAGGTGTTTTATTTATTTAGGGTGTGTCACAGACAGATCCTCTGCCTCTAGCGGTAATTGCATTGCAAATAAGTGACTGCATTAAGCCTCATGAAGTAAATCAAATTACTATGCCTTAGCTAAGTTGCTGCAGTAATTTTACTTAACTTCTGATGTCTGCACATACATGTCTAATCATTCAAGGCTGCTTTTACTTCATTGGAGAGAAATAGGTGGTATAAGAGTGATTCACCTGACTTTCTTTAGATATTTACTACAGAATGAGATGATCTGTGCTTTGTGATGATTTTTTTACCAGACTGGTCAGTGATGAGCTCGGGTGTCTACACTTGTGAGATAAAACCCCACATTTATCCACTCTTCACCTGTGCCAAGTGTGAGTTAAAAATCTTATTCCAGCAGCAGAGAAAACGGAGTGAAAAACTCTCATGACCATGTGGTGCAGCTCAGTTTTCCCCAGTAACTTGGTAGGTCAGATTAAACTCCATCAAACACACGAAGTTTCAGCGGCTTCAGTTCTAACTTCTGAGCAAAGCTGGACTGAAAACAGCTGGACTGTCGTAGAGCTATAAAACAAGAGAGTAAACTAAATGGTTAAAGTGAAAAAAATTAAAATACAGAAGAGAAAAAATAGAAAGTTATTTAGCTTCTAAAGCCAAATAAGCCTCTTGGGCTTCTTCTGAAAGTTTTTAAATAGAGCAGTGGGTCTCATACTAGTAGCAGCATAGTGTTTTCCACCCAGCACACCTACTGTTGAGTATGACACTGGAAAAAAATCAGCACCTTTAGCCTCAGTTATGGCAGCTGCAGAACAGATGGGGATCAGTGTTGTTTGACTCCTCCACATTTAATTAACCTGTACAAAGGGGAAGGTAGTAATGAGATCCTAAGTGAAAAACCCTATGTCTCTGTTAAAAGCCTTTTCTCTCTAAGAGTGGTGAAAAGCAGGGAGAGCTCTGTATCTCAGCAGGTAAAACTTCTGCCTTTCAACACAGAGGCCACACTTTGTGTTTAAAGGCGCTGCTTTACTTCAGTGCATCTCACCTTCAGAACTAATGATCTCGCCTAAATTAAAGAATGACTTTACTCTCAATTCTGTTGCCAGCTAAGGATCTCATTTTCTGAAGGAAGTTTAGGTGACATAATAAAGTCTAAACTCACCTATGGATTGACAGAAAAGAAGATAGAGGAAAGAGAGCACAAAATCTGCTAATACTGTAAACACTGCATTGCAGAAGCTGTGAATATGCACAAAACCTGTTCTGAGATATTCTGCCAGTTTATTCTCAACAACTGCATATGTGCACATATAGATACATAAATGTGTGTTCTAAATGCTTGATATATAATATAGTAAGTTTAGAGCAGAAATCTATTTCAAGAATTCCTGTTTAACAGAGGCAGAGATGACTAAATATTTAACTTGTGTGTGTAATGAATGGTAGCCATTTACAAAGCCATAAATTTCAACATCTGTGAACAGAGGTAGATTCTCATCCAAGTTTTTATTTGCTCTTTATAGATTTTCTTGTTATTTATTCCAAGATGGAGTTGTATGAGAATGAGAATCACATGATGAGACAGACTTGGTGACTCGAAAGTATAATTTCTCTGATCTAAAGAATTAATATCTTATTAAAATAGATAAGAAATATGGTTTGGGATTGTGGGTGTATGAAGTGAGCAAGAAGAATTGCTTTTGAGTGTCATGTTATTAACACGCTTTAAAAAAAAAAATACATAAATCACATGATTTACCCTTATGTCATAATGATGTTTTGGCAGTTGACTTGGTCAGATGCTTATTTAAAATCAAATTTTTAAAAATGTGTTTTTTAAATAAATGTAAACGTTAACCAAACACATTCACAAAAATAATTACAGATGGTGTCAGTGAGAAAAAAAAGCTTACTATGTGGTGACCCAGCCAGTATTCTGACATATTTTATGTTATTGCCCAATATAATAGCATTAGACAACGACATCACCATACCACTTCAGAGGTGTAGGTATTCATCAGAGAGTCATTAAATACTGGATTTTCTCAGTGTCACACAATTGCAGAAACAGTTGTGTTGGATATTTGTGCTGATCCACTGAGAAAAGTGTCAGTGTTGAATGGATCTAAAATGTCCTGTTCTTTAACTGTATGAAGCATGCAGAGGGTTGAAATTTAAGCCCATGTCAGTGAGTAAAGAATCAGCAACAATTTTTTTTTTTTTTTTTTTTGAATAAACCCCAAAACTCTGTTTAGGTTACTTCTGGGATTCTTAACAATGTTCATGTCTCGCTTATTCTCTGTTTTGAAGGTGGTGTTGTCCATTTCTTAATTTCCTTCTTTGGATTCTTTAAGGATTCCTTTTCCCCTGTATAAACAGTCCACTGTTCCTTTTAGCTTCGTTTTAGTTTTCCTGCATAATTTTTATCTATATTTGAATCTCCTAACAGCTTAGTTTCTCCTGTGGCATTCAATGCAATTTTTTTCCCCTTTACTTGGAACTGAACTCAGATCACTGTCAGACTCTGGGTTTTGCTGTATGCATTCCCTCACTTCCTAGTTTCAGGATAGCATCTTTCTCTTTTCCACCTTTCATTTTGGAATGCAACTTGTAAAACAGCATATATATCCTCAATTTTAATTGAATGAATTGGCTTACCTGTATGCTTAAAGAAAGCATGCATTAAACACCCTGATGGAACAAGCCCTGCTGGTTTCTTTCAAGATCAGAAGAGACTCTTGATATACTGCAATCAATACTTATTGCTATTGTAATTGTTATTCTTAATTCTGGAAATTTTCCCTGTTCAAGTGTCCCAGCCATACTGGGACTAGCAGCCTGTTATGTTTAATATGATGTTATGTTTATATGATGCAAACACAGAACAGAAGACTGTTCTTTCTTCTCTCAGAACTTCATGTAGAGAACTAGACTGAAGATCACGCAGGAACTTCTAGGACCATCTCTCTGCAGGAATGGGTAACACAGCTGGAAATGAAAGGAATTCAGTTGGTTTGTAGAGGCTTCTTTCCTATCAGAATTGGGTCAGGTAATTTGATTTTTCTTGCAATGACTACCCTTCATAATCAAGCACCTGCAGAGCTCAAAAGAATTTTATTATGGTCCAGATAAAAGATGTGAGACTGTCCCCTCTATGGCAGTGTTAAAATTGATTGTTATAAAAGAAACAGTCCAGCTGCCAATCTTGCTAAATATTGGTTTGGTTTTTTTTCTTCTGTGATAGTTAAAAATTACGGAATAATTATGTATGCAAGAGCTAAATTTTGGATCATCGCTAGTCCTTTCTCTCAGAAGTGGCACTGCACTCGGTCAAGTAATGTGTTGTGTTTAGAGGGACAACAGCCCTGGATTAAATATTCCACTATTTTTTAAAAGGGGCTTCCACGTCAAATCTCCTGTATTTTAAAAAACATTTTACACAGTTACATCAGCACTCCCACAACTTCTTACTTATTAAATATAGTTCCCAGTGTGACTCCCTGGCTTAAATACAACAGGTACTTTTATGAAACCTGGTCTGAGTTTTTAGTGCAGCTGTGCAGAACTATCGTAATGAAATCCAAAACCCACCCAGGCTTGAGTTTCATTACAAATCTGAAACTCACATCAGGTTCTCTAAAGGGTTTGTCAGAGTTCACAACTCTAAAGATTTGAGGCTGGATGAAGAAAGTCTATGCTGAGTTATGATTTTAGGTGCAGGCCAGGGAAAATGTGGTTTGACCCTCAACAAGATAAAGCCTGTTGGTTAAAAAAGAATGAGTCCTTGCAAAGGGAAAATAGAGGATGGGTTTCATAAGCTCTTGTGAACCAAAGTTTTAAGCCACAAACCTGTGTAGGTGAAAGTTTTACCAACAGTTATGATTGCTTGTTTTTCCTTACCCTAATATATTTCTATCTGCTTGGCATTGGTTGTATTAAAATTAAACCTGTTTGTACAGTTCTCACATAGTCAAATAAAGGGGTAGTACAAATGCATGATTCCTCTGATCTAACAGAGAAGCCAAGGAATCAGGGAGTCAGGAGATGGATTCTACACATGCCTTGACCACTGACTTGTTATCTCACCTTGTGCAGTGGGAAGAATATTTCCATCTGTTTATTCCCACATCTCGAAATGATTTTATCCTCTAAAGTAAAGCGACTCCAAGCTACAAGCCTGTGCTAATACAGCCCTACTCTTTCTCATTCCAGTGTTATTTGCTCACAACTAGCCTGTGTGCTTCCACATTCTCCTCCACTGAAGGTGTGAGAAAAGCAGGTCTTTGTGCAAAGATACATTAATATCACAAGTATGAAAATGTGAAATCTGCTGTCTCAGAATAATTAGTGATTGTTCATGCTCTTGCTTCAGATGTTTCCCCCTTTTGTCTTTTTGCTTCATCCATTAAGAGTCCAGTGAGGATATTTATCAGAAACACTTTTCTATCCATAGATCCCGGAGTTTCTAGGAGGAAATGTGCATATTTTGTGCAGTTTTACAGCTTCTGATTTTTGCCAAGACCCAATTAAAAGGTCTGACAGTAGGCTGAAAAGTAAGTTTCAAAATCATCCTAATAAATTATGAGCCTAACTTCCACTTTAAATAGTGGTTTAGGTATTGAAAAGTCTGATTTACACTGACAGCTTATGTTATATCAATCAACTTTCAAATCAATAAAATGAGTAGCTTTTCCCAAAATATAAATGTTTGAACTGTTTGTGGGTAGAATCTTGGTTTAAGAAATTTAACATATTGTTATAATGGCTTTTGGTTCAGGTCCATCACTAATTTTATTCAGCTGTGAAGAGATTGATGACAATGTTCATGTCAGCAGAAATAGAGTATCAATGCAGGCTCAGATTTGTGTCTCCCTAGTAATTAACATATTTAGCAGCAGAAAAATAGATTTATTTATTTATTAATCTTCTTCAAGATTTATTTTTATCTTCTCCAAGAATTACCTAAGAGATGGAGAAAAAACATTATTAAAAAACCTCATAAATTTGTCAAAATTCACAGAACTTAGAAGTTTGTATTTTTATCCTAAAAGCTTAGTTGGAGTAATTTTTACAGCTTTACTAAATATAAGTGACCTCCAGTGGTCAATTGTCACTAAATATAATGAAAAATCCTGAATTTGACATCAAAAACTCACCATTCTATTAACTTGGGCAGAGACTGAAGCTAGAGGGATGTTGTCCAGCTCTCTGACAACCTGTTTCAAATTGATAGGTGCATCACAGAGATTTGACTCCAGGGTCCTGCATAGATCTGCGGGTACTGGCAGTTCAAATCCTTCTTCTATTATTCCCCTTCTTAGCATTCAAGCTATTCCTGCCCAACTGCATGATGAAGAGGCCACATTAGGCTAGGATAGATGGAAGAAGACTGTATGAGCATTTGAACTCTTCCCCTAAGGAGGAAATCCTTAAAAAGTTTGTGATTTTATGTCGTGATAACGACAGGATGAGGAAATGGCCTCAAGCTGTGGCAGGGGTAGTTTTGGTCAGGCATCAGGAAGAGTTTCTTCACAGAAAAGGTTGTCAAGTACAGCAATAGGCTGCCAAGGGAAGGTAGTGGACTCATCATCCCTGGAAGTGTTGAAGAAATGACTGGTTATAACACTTAGAGCATGCTCTAGTTGATATGGTGGTGTTTGATCAAAAGTTGGTCTCAATGATCCTGGAGGTGTTTTCCAACCTGATGATTCTATGATTCTGTTTTATTCAACATTCTTTTAACCTGTAACCTTAAGACCTGGAGATTGTTGTGAACTAGAAAATGGTGCTTTGGCTTGTGAGTAAAACTGGTGGTGGGGGATGCCTACAATAGTCTTTTAAGTTGCATGTAGTAAGTCATCATATATTGGGTTCTCTCTGGTTCTCTCTGGTATGGTGAACCACTCGGTTGTTAAATAAAACGGAGCACTCTAAACTCCATTTCAGAGCTGGATTTTGAGAGCATACTGCTTCACATAAATCATAAATATTTTCCTTATTCTTACAGCAATCAATGAGAAAGATATGATTTCTAGAAAAGTATTAGTTGATCTGCAGACTCAAAGTCCTGCCAAGAAGAATTCCAAAATCTACATGATGACCCATAGCACTGGATGGTGCACTTGACTTCCTGCTCTCCTGAGAAATGAAACAAAAAACATGCTACTAGACTGCTTCCAATTTTTCACCCATCTGAGGAAAATCTGTGACTGATCAGCTTTGCAATTAAGAAACTTACTCTGGGAATGGTTGTTTGACATGACAGAATATGAAAAATTGGACAGAACTCTCAATTCCTCCCTTTGTACCTGGACTATTTATCCTTACGGGGATTATCAAGTGTACGGTTTGTAGATTTTAAAGCATATTTTGGGAATGATTTTGGAGACCTGTGGTTGTCATATAGTCAGCTGTTAATCCCTTGGACACACAGATCTTTCCACTCCTTGAAGGTGAGCTCTTGTCCCTTAGGTCAGATCAGAAATCTGCCCAGCCCTTCCAATGGCTTAGCAACAGTAACAGAGCCAGTTTGTGGGGGAAAACATAAAGAAAATGAATCTACGTTACATTGATTAAAACTATAACTTAAAAAGAATGTAATACGTTTCAGCATGGCACTTTATAATGGTAAAGATACAAGCTTTTGCTCCTGGAGCTCATTGAAAATACAATGGCAAAAAATAATTATTATTATTATTTAATTTGAATAATCTTTTAAAAAATCTAAATAAACCGCTGAGAGAATGAGATTATTAGAAAAGATAGACATAAGTTTACACTGGAATATCTGTATTTTGCTTCTTACTGTGAAACAGTGTAATTCACACACAAATTCTAAAGCATGATGAATTTTGGTGTTTATGTATTTAAGTAATAAGGACGCTTAAGGACAGTATTCTACTGTCACTTGAAACCATATCAATCACAGTTCCATCCAGGAACTGGTAGAATTTTTTCACCTATTTCCACCCTTCTTTTATTAAAAAAGAAAAGAAAACTTTTAATATATTTCACTCTCACCCCCTTAATGCCTTGGACAGGCTTGCTCTGCCCAAAGGAGATAAGAATTCAGAGCGGACTGAGAGACAAACAGGTATGTGGATATATGCAGAGAAACCACAACCATTCCTTTTAGTCCCAACCCAAAATGACCCTCTGCAACTCAGGCATCAATGGAGAGATGAATCAGCACCTTCCTATGACAGTTGTACTCCTGAAGGAGAAGTTCCTTCTCATGTTTCCCTCTGAGCACTACAGCTGAGGGTATGCAGAGGTCAGGATGGAGCCTTGGCCCTTAGTTTTACAGTGTGAATCATAACAGTGTATTCCAATCAGAAATAACTCAGCAAAAGACATAATTTAACTTGTTTAATTATATTGACTCTTATATAGACCATGAGTAAATAAATACCCAGCATACAAGGAAACTTGTTTATGGAATAAAGCTTACCTCAACTACAATCTGGTGCTTTTAATACATTCAAAGTATATTTTTAATACTTTCATATGGCTGAATGATACTTCCACATTGATTTTTCTCATTATTTAATCTACTCTACAGTGAACATGTGACAATGGCTCATTGATTTATTGTGAGTGTACCAATAGGTTTATAACTGCATGAATCATGCAGATTGCTCAATTCACCACATGCCTTAATAAAAGTTTCACTTTAATAAAACAGAGCTAAGGCAAATATGTCCAGAGCCTGGTCTGACATTCCTTATACATTACCCTGCCTCAGGAAATTATTACTATATATTTTATAGCAGCTACAGTAGGTTGGGGATCAGGATTAGAGCATAGTAACTACTGTGACATTTAGCAGAACTCCTGTGTATGCCATTAACCCTCACGGGGTGGACTGGCATGGAAATATTTTTGAACAGTAGTTTTCATCCTTCTTAAATGATTGACCCAAAAAATTTTCTGTAAGCCTATGATTCCTCATTTGCTGAATTTAAGCCCTTAGCATTTCATTTGTACCTTTCACAGGTGCTTTTGAAGTAGTTTGTGGACCTCACAGAGTCTACTGGTCGTAAACGGACATCACTGTTCCAGGACAGCTTCCATCACTTGGCTACACAGAGATTAATTGACCAGTCTCTTGCAATTGCCAGACCTTGAAAACACAAAATAATCTCAAAGGTTACATGTACTTCTACCTCATATCTCAAACTAATTGCAATAACTAGATCTTGGTAAGATCTAATGAGGCAGACTGAAGTATTTTCCAACTGAGGTCGTAGAAAGTATGATCCACTTATCCAAACCAATTTCATTGTAGGAAAACTAAACAAACACAAGTCCTATGATAGGCAGATATTTTGACTCTTCCTTCATTTAATTCAGAATTGGTCCTATGAAATTTCAGATAGAAATAGTGAAGCTCTTGTCACAGCAGAGGTTTCAGAATGTGTAGCTTCATTTGAATCAGCACTGAACTCAAACTTTGAATTGTGCTATGGTAGATACATTTCTCTTTATAGCAATGAAGAAACATGTTCATCTCCTTGGCCCAGCTTGTACCAATGGTGCCTCTACTCTTTCCTAATTAGTGGAGCTTAGATATTAAGCACAAAGTTGTCCATAACATAATTTTCTTAACATATGTAGTTGAAGTTTTAGTTGTTGATCTTACTAGTGAACCTGGTAAAAAGAGGTGAAATGGAAAGAAAAGTTTTGATATCTATGAGCATGTTACAATGGCTGTGTTTGCATTATGTTCATTATACATTATTGTCCTCTATAAAAATGCCATTGTTCTGTTGTGAAGGGTCATAGTTTGGCAATTTATTTTAATTTTGTTTGGTTAGTTTGGAGTGGGTTTGTTTTGTTGTTGGGTTTTTTTGTTTCCTTGTTTTTTTTTAAGTAGGAGACATAAATGCTGTGACTTCAGCAGTAAAATTTTATTCTCTTGCATTTTTTGCAATAAGTTTTTTTTGCCTGTGTTTCTGCATTTTGAACACTGTTGTGTAAAGGTAATGTGTTTATAAACAAAATAAAATTAAATCCACAGGATTTTACTCTTCTTAGGGAAACCCTCAACAGAAAAAAAATTGTGAATAATTGGTGAATTTAATAAAAACCAGCTCTGGCATTACTGTCTTCCAGTACAATAAAATACTTTTTCTATTGCTAGGTTGTCAGTACTACGAAGTGGTTTTTAGTGCATAAACCTCAGGCATGCAGATAAACCCAAGTACACTGGAGCCAAGGTTTGAAATTGGTGCTTGAAACATGTCTTTAAAACCATCTTTTTTGTCAGGAGAGCTCTCTGTCATCTGGAATTATGGGCTTTAAGGCCCCCCCAGCTATGAATAGAGCAAGTGTGAGGATTTCACCATGATTCTTTGTAGCTCAGGATCTGAATTACTCCAGCTCCAATCACAGTGATGTTGATTTTAGGCACACCACTTCAGACACCAACTGCAAAATGGCTGAAGGTCCAAATGGTTACAGTTCATTGCAGCCTGCTTTGCTTATTAATTTCCATTATTTCACTCTTTCTGCCTTTCTTCCCCAGACTTTTAACTGAATTCTTTGTAAGTGTTCAGGAATTAATTCTTCTGCAACTGTACTTATATCAAACCATGAGATAGATATATGTATGTATATGAACCTAATTGCAAAAAAAATATACTTATTGACAGAGAAACACTTTACATTGTATTTCGATAATACTGATGCTATTTTGTAAAGCTGTGTGTAATCTGGGAACTGTATTTCCAGAAAACAGAAAATTTTTGTACCAAGATAATACTTATACAGTATAATTGAAGTGTATAATGTATTATGCTTGGAAACTCCTGTTTGAAGCTCATTAGGTTTGGGCAATAATAGAGATGGGCTATGGTAGAGTCACTCAACTGGTTTGTTTAGTGTAATTATGTGGACATATTCCCTATAGTGCATGTCAGTGTCAGACTTGTGAAGCCAGGCAGTGTTATTGTCACATCACTCTTGAAAGCTGCATGAAGATGGTTTTCCTTCTAATGACACTATGGAAAAGAGAAAAATCTCTACTCAGTCCAACACTTTCTAAAATAGGCAGGAATTAATTTTTATGTGTAGATTCTGATGGCAAAACACTCTGTATGTAAATTGTGTATTCTCCTGGGGTTCTCTTTCAAAACATTTTTTATATGTTAATGCATGGTAAACAACATATACAATTTTAAAAACTGGTTGAGCATACATGGCAGAAAGGGTGGTTAGGTATTGTCTATTGTCAGAGGGTTCCAAAGTGAGTGATAATGTTTCATTTCTTGTGCCCTCTGTCATTAATATCATTGTTGTTATTGTTTATTTTATCTAATTGCTGTTTCCAGAAAAATGTTCTTATCAAACCTTTAATTTCTGTGCCTTCAATTCTCCCCTCCAGCCACCACAGGGGGAGGGGAAAGGGAGTAGGAAGGGGGAAGGGAGCAAGTGTTAGTGTGGTTTGGAGAGTCTCAGAGGGAACACTAAATTGGGGAGTACCATTCCTAAACCATGACATCTACAATCCAAGAAATCATACATTTGTTATTATTCTGAGTATGGCTCATCAAATATTTTTTGAATGATCTGCAACCCATAAAAATAACAGCAGTGGACCTTCAAAGACCACTAGTAGCCAACAGATCACTAATAACCTTTATCTGTGTCTTGCAAAACGTTTTAAAATGAATGACTGGAAGACAACAGCATATCTGGGAGGTCATTATGCAATTCCATTGGTAGCTTGGTAGAGTTGGCTGTCCTGACTGCAATCATAATTAATTTGTAGATGTGTTTCTCCTAAAGCCAAACTTTCCAGTCTTAGCAAGTTGTGATTCAGTCTTTGCAGGCTCAGTTAAGTAACTAATAAGGCATCTGTGTAGCTTTGTGAAGAGCATCCTTGTGCATAAAAATGTCAAATTACTCAACAATGCTGAAGAGAGTATTTTTAAATTCTGCCTATTTTTTTAGAGACAGGTAGCTAATTGTTCCAACAGGCTGACTAGTGAGCTCAGTGCATGTTTTTAAGGCACTGCCAGCACCCAGGCTGCAGCTTTGATGGGATAGTCCAGAAGTTGCCAAAAACATGGAAAATAGAGTATCAGGCTCTTCTCAGAAAAAGTGATTTACACCCAAATATTATACTGCCAAGAAGGTTCATTTATTTGGTCGAACTATAGGTAAAATGGGATCAAAGGTAGCTTCCACACTTTCTGTGGGAGCCATGCCACCATGCAGAAGGGATAATGAGAACCACAGGGAAAGAGAGACAGAAATTGTGTCTACTTCACTGGGAATACCAGAATTAATCTACCTTTCAGTCTCTCCTTCCAACTGACAATTATATTTAATTATGTGTTATCACATTGTTCAATGTCTCTTGGATTGCAGAAATATCTAAGAAAAAGGAGTAAAATTAATTTTATCCTTCCGTCATGCCAGTACCCTAGAAACTAAACCTCTGAGTTGTGTTCCATTTTGTCTTTTATGGGGTCATGGAAGTTTTTGTCTCTGCTCCATGATGGTATTTGAACAGGTGAGATGGTGCCTGCCATCACTGGGGTCAGCCAGGACCTTGTGGAGACCATGTGCATCCTGCAGCCTGAGGAGCAGCTCCAGCACATTTATGTGGGGTTCCAGTCAATCACTAGGTAGATGAGAGATGCTCTGAGCACAGAGTCTGAAGGTCTGTGGTCAAGAGAGAAGTGTACCTGCCTGCCACTGGTAGACAGAAGAGACACACCAGCCCAGACATATGGGCCATATGCAGAAACAGAATAAAACATCTACAGACCACCTGAGGAAACAACAAGTTTAGATACTTGCTGAAGTGGTAATTCAGTAGGTGGCGTTTGGATCCAAATGTTGGGCCTAATTTATAAAAATTCTGGTTTTGTTTTGGTGAAGATAATTACATCTTTAATTGCATGTATTGCATGTCAGCTTTATATACTGAACTTACTGGCTCAAATTTACCCAAAGGTCCAACAAGAAAGGTCAACAACAATTGAACATGCTTGTTCCAAAGTCCTGGAGCCATCAGGAACCTTTATCCTTTCTTTGACTGCAAGTGAAAAAGCTGTAGCATTACAAAAGAACTTCAAATTGAACAATGCATTACAGAGACTGTGGTTCCCCCTTTTTTTTCTGCTAAATATCTCTGCCAGTGCTCTACCAGTAACTCTCTTTCTGATAAAATATCTGTGTTACTGATGGATCAGGGTTGAATTTTTATGCTTTGCAACATTTGCTTCTCAGGCAGATAATATATTGCCATGGAAATACAGGCCATTTCTCACTGCACATTTCAAAGGGAGAGCATGGCACTATGCCATGTTGTGGCTGTTAGCATCACTATATCATCCCTTCAGAGTGGTCTGCTCTGCTACCACTTTCCAAGGAATCTCTTTTGGGGCATGACACCGTGAAACTAGAGAAATTATGTTTGGCAATAACACGGGTTGATTGCAAGATATGTCAAAGGGTTGAAATTATAGGCTCCCTTTCAAAAGCTGTCCTCTGCCCCATCACCGCTGCTGATGGTTAGATTTGTTGGTCCCACCTCCCAGTTTGCACAAGCGGGACAAAAGTAGAGGAGTGAATCAGGAGCACAACACACACTGTGTGAGGTGTGTAAAACATCCCTCAGCGGGAGCTTGGCAGTACAGATAGTCATGTAAGATGAAGTGAAATAAGCGTTCCTTTGTGAATAGAGGCCCTCTGCCCAGCCTTTGCATCACACTGCTTAACCTGGCCTGCAGCCTACATAAAGATACATAGATTATAAAGAAAACACCCCTTTCAGAATGCGATGTGAAAACTTGTAAAACATTGCTTTTGTCCACACAACATGTATTCATTCTGGAATGTCAAATAAACACAGGGTCTTGCTGAATATCCTTCCTCTCATCTGACATTTTGGGGTCCAAACATAAAACTGATACATTGCTAAGCAAGGCTAAGAAATTAAAATCTGTGAAAAGTAAAACATCTCAGAGACTGTAAATTCTTCCCTGCATGAAAGTCGAGGAATCAGAGTGTGACCTCCTCAGCATGAGTAGAGAACTGGGGGAACATGAAACCTTGATCTGACTCTGAGCATCGTCCAAGGAGATTTAACTCAACAAGACGGATCAGCTGTTATCTGAGCTCTAAAGGGTAAAGTACAATTAGCCCCTTTGCTGCCAAGTGAGACAATTTTAGTATACTAGAACTAGCATGAAAATCTGGTCAGGAATGAAGACTATTTTCATAAAGTGCATAAGGGTTTGGATTTTTATCATGTTTTTCCTATGACTATTTTGTCCAATGACATTCTGAAAAGTGTCGCTCCTTCCTTGTCCTCTCTTACATGCTCTTTCTGTAACTCTTTGCTTTCCATGCCTTCCAGTTTTTAAACAATATGAAAACATGAAAAAGGGCTTTTCCTATTTTGATACTGGGTGAAATATCAAAAGCTTTTCAACAAAAGTCCTTAAACAGGAAGTAAGCAGAGAAAAATAACTTAATGACACTGATTTTTAAGGAAAAGTGGAAATTCTCCAGACTTATGAATTGCCTTCAAAAATGTATTTTCAAAATCCAGAAAATGAAAATTATGTTTCCAGCTATGCCTTATTTTATGCTAAGTACCCTCTTGAATTGACAATAATCATATGTAGTAAGCGTTATTACTGTGTTTTTCTGGAAGATTGCTCTGACTTTTTCTTTTATACTATGCTTTTATGATAACACTCTAAACTGTTATTTATTAAATCAAAATCACATGTGAATTTAAACATAAACCATATGATATGATTCTCAATAAATTCTTTTTCTGATTTTCATTTTTTTTTTAGCTTTCATGATCTTTAGGTTTTTTTGCAATCAACTAAATGAAGGTTAAATAATACTACCAAAGGGGCAAAACATAGCTACTGTGGGTAATTTAAATGCTGAAACTAAACAATGCTACTATTCATGATAAAATATTTGCTTGCTTTCAGATAACCTTGGCTTGTGTTAACTATCTTAATAACTTCATTTGCAGATCTTGTTGAAGAAGTAAGTCAGTGTGAAGGAATGTCTCCCAAATGTCGTGTTTCTGTTTTTTTGCTTTTGCATTCCTCTAGATATTTGCTGTGTGCACAATCTATCTTTGGGAAGCTCAGTGTAAAGCCTGGGATATGTCATCAGGAAAGGAAAAAATGAACTGAGCAGCATTTGTCAAATATCTGCGATGATTACATTATCATATGTTTCTTATAGGATGTTCTGCTAAAGAAGGCCCACTTACAAGGCCTCTTCCTTCACTTCCATCCCTCTACCCTCACCCCATCAAAAAAAATATTCTAGCTTCCGTTGATCCACAAAATGCTTAATGTCATTTTAATGCACAGCACAGAGCTGGCACCCTCAGGCTGTGAAAATTATGTTCTGGTATGTGATGTGGGGAAGGGAAAAAGTGAAAGATACTGCTTGGATTTGGCAAGGATATCAGGAAAGGGAATGGGAGTTGGAAAAGCTGTTAGGAAATGTTGATTGGTAAGAGTGTCAAACAAAGACTGAATGGGAAGGACTCAAGGGGAAACTGAAAGTTTTGTGGAGAATATATGAGGTGACCGGCTGAGTTTGAAAGCATCCCTATCAACCATTTCAAGTCTGCTCCTCCTATTTCAGCTTCTCGTTTACTCGTCATTCATTACTCTAGTGGTTTGCCTCTCCAGTGACTTTTTCCTGAGCAAATGACATTCCATGGTTTAAGTCAACCAGGTGTCCAGGTGCTTCCTCTCTCCTACCTTTGAATAACATCCCCTGAAATCCAGGGACCAGATAAGATACCTCATCATTTTCCTGAAGGCCAGGTTAATGTTTTCTTTTGCATTCAGTTCTGTGGCACCCATCCGCCCTTGGGGAGACTAACACTGTTTGACTGTTTTCTCTTGCTGCTAGTGCCTCTTTCAGAGACTGGGATTCTGTTAACTGTTTTTATGGTGTTCAGTTGATTTCTTTTCCCTGACTTTCAGAAAAAAAAAATCCATTTTATTCTACCACATCCCTCTCCCTGCTGACTCCTCTGGCCATTTGTAGGATCTAATCACTCTCTGCAATTTCCTCCTCACTCTCACCCCTACTCTGCACTTGACAACAACAAGCCCCTCACTGGGTAATATTTACTGTGACTTAAGTGCTATCTCTCTTTTCCCACCTGACTTGGCACGCTATTCTGATTCCATAAATTATAACCATGATTATGAAACATCTTGGACGGGTACTTGGCTGGCACAGGTGTCCAAACATTCTGTTCTTTCCTGAATGGTGTATCAATTGCATAGATCTTGTAGAAGGGAAGAGGAGGTCAAAGTTGTCCTTATTCTTCTACTTACTCTTTTTTGGTCTGTAGGCATTGATTTTCAGATTGCAAATCCTCTGAGATGTATGCTGCGTTTCACAAGTCAGCCCTTTCTGTTTGTGGTTATGAAAGGGCTGAAGATGTCTGATAGCAAAGGTGACTATAAAACTAGATCTCCAAAATGTCATGAGAAATTTGATACAACTATTTATTTACATATTACAAGGAAAAAACCACCAAACCTATCTTAAGAGGCCCTATAAAAATTGTGGGCTTAACAGTAAAGAGTTTATTTTGTAGCACAACCATTTATGACAGACTATAATTGAAAACACAGCAGTTTTAAGACCAGAAAATAGAGAAAAATATATAGAAGGGGAAAAAAAAAGAAAACACCAAGATTTTAATTTCAAATCTGTATGACTCATTCCGTTTTGAGATTTAATTCAGTCATCAGTCTTTTGCTTTGTTTTGGCTTACTATCAATGGCTAGACCAAAATCCTGTTTCCAACAGAGGATGATACCAAACTTGCAGTTTTCTTTCCTTTTTTTATTAGAAGAGCACAAACTAATGGATTGACTAATGCTGTCTATAGAAGACATTATTTTGCAAGATCTCAACCTGGGCTAAAAGATGCTGAAACTAGAACGCCTGTTTACGACAAGAAAATGTTAGTATTTTTACTCTTAGTCACATTTGATGATGAGGACTAGAGGATGAGGTTCCAAATTTTTACATAGTTCCCATACAGACAGATTATTTTGTCCCCAGGGCTATTCTCCTTTCTCTGCTTTCTAAGCTGGACAACATGCCTGGGATGCTCAAGGAGGAGAAAGAGCCAACAAATCTTGCCTGAAAAGGTCAGTTGGATGTGCTCAGTCAGATAGAGAGATAAAATTCTGGCATAAAAGTTTGCTTTGTGCTTCATCTTGTGTAATCACAAAGGCATGAGATGAGACCTACTTTGTTTCTTGCAGATAATTTATCCTGTGGTGGTTAAGCACCATGGGATGCATAGCCTCTTCCCTTGATTTTGTATACACTAGGGTTCAGAGGGAGCATCCAGGAATGTGTAGCATCTTTGTGTGCCTTTGCTGGGGAATTGTTTCAGCTGCACCTCCTCTTCAGACAGAGAAGCATGAAAGCTTCACACTCCTGAGGGAAACTGATTACTACCTGGAGGAAAACTCTCAGTTTGAGAAACAGAATTGTTTCAGATGTACCCAAACGGTATTCAAACATTTTGGTGCAATATGTGTGTATATGAAATCATTAATACTGGGTTGAATCTGGTAGTAGTCTTGATTACTTGTAATGGGAAAACTGCCAAAAGAGAGAGAAAAAAAATATTGTGCCAGTTTTCCCTTGGGAAATTCCCTTTTTAGCTCCAACTCCAAGAACCTGATGCTGTTATCAAAACGTTCTATCTTAGGATGTTCTGGTAAAGGATAGCACAGATCATTTTTACTTGCTTCTTTATTAGAGGAATCCATAATATTTTAGAGAAACAACATCACCTTTGTACTGAAAATGGAGATGCGTCTGTGCACAAAATTGTGATTCTACATGTGAGTCTGAAACAATATAAAGGTGAACCACAGTCTCAGGTGATCGATCTATGTATGGCTGTAGCCTTCCATCTGGTTTGTCTGCTCTTCTCTTTTGATATTATCACTGGTTTGGTTTTCCTCTCCTCGAGTCCACCTCTCCTTCAGTCCACACCTCACCTCTGTGTGAGCTGTGGGACATCACTATGCAATGTGCTCAGCAGAGAGGGCTCTCTGCTGCCAGCCTCTCAGCTGCAAATTCCTTGAAGGGAATGAGCAGGTCCTTCACCTGGCAATCAACAGGGTGAACTCTTCTGTTGGGAATCCTACAAGCCAAGTGATAAACCCCAGCTTTACAGTAGGTGTGGGCTGACAGAGAGCCTTCTCAAAAATCTGCATCACCCAAAAAAGGACACAGCACACAACACTGCTCTGCTCATGGAGGCCTTGCATGGCTGCAGGGACAGGTGTTGCAGATCCATTTTGCCAGCCAGTTTTATGTTAGAATGTACTTGGGGAAGTGATACTGATTTAAATGTTTAGAAAGATATCATGGCAAGGAAACTATTCCTACATTATTCCTACAGGTTATTTCCAGAGCAAGGCTCCAAGATGATTTTGTTTACACCCTTGTGATTTTTCTCTCTGCCCAAGAGTGTTGACATAGGAAAGGAAAAGAACTTGTGTTGACATTTTGAAATCTTTTATGCAGCTACAAGTACTGGTAAAACTTTACCTATAATTTCAGCCATATCTTGATCAATGTGTTCACCCACATATGAATATGGCAGCTCCATATAAAACGAAATCCTAAAACAGACATTGAGAATAGCCGGAGTGCAGATATTATGTCTAGAGACTACAAAACTCTGCTGTTAGTCATTTACGGCCTGCACTGTTGGGGAAATGACCCAATACTGATCAAAATCAACAAAAGAACTTTACCTAAATGAGCTACATATCCAAAGAAACTCGTTGAATCAAAACGAAGTTGTGAACAATAAACTACTATGACAAATCAAGCTCTTTTGCTGAAGCGTATGAGAGAGTAATATGTAACAAGATTGCTTCTTTTATTCCTCTGAGTAGAACTGTAAAATCTGGGACTTCATCAGCTACAGGCTCTAAGTGGGGAAAGGATTTGATTCAGCTGTCCACCAAATGTCTAATACTTTCTGAGATGTAAGGCATCTGAGACATCTTCTTGCAAACAGTGAATATGGCACATGGCTACAGCAGATCCCTTCTGGAATTGCTGGAGGTTACACAGGATGATTTAGGCAGCAGATGTAGTCCAGAGGTGCTAGTTGCCTGCATATGAAAAAAAATGAAAAAAATCTCACAAATCCTGAAATTCCAAAAGAACATAACAATCATCCTGCGTCAGGCTGAGATAGAAGATGGACAGTTGCAGGATAAGCTCTTTAAAAGTGCGTATAACAACTGGAGAAGACAGGATTAGAGAACTCCTACTAGTGTTATTCAGTTTCAAAGACATAACATAGCTAAAATAAAAAAATTGACAGTGTGGAGTGTAATCTCTTGTGTTCCCATCCCAAAGCCCACTCCAGCCTTTCAGGAACCATTGTTCAATTCCACTCATAGAGAACAGTAGAAAAGGCAGGCTGTTAGGGTGAAAAAATTCTACTGGCTTTCCTTGTTCTCTATAGAAGACTGAACATTAGTTCACAATCTTAAATATCTGTCACCACATCATCTGTCTTGCTTGAGTATCAAGACACAGTTAGTGGGTAATAAAGGCCCTCTAACTGAAAGAGAGGGAATACCCCACGTCCTGAAACATCACAGAATGTTCTGCTTCATGCTACATTTTATTATGTTAAGTTACTCTATATAGTTTTCATCAGGGTTTGTTTAGTTAACCTCTGCCTCATGATATATTTGTCAACTCAATTAAAAAAAAAGACATTAAAAATAGTATAAATCAGATTTTATTTTCCTCTTTTTCTAATAGGTGATTATCTGCTCCTTTTTCACCTTTCCCCAAGGTTCCTTTATTTAGCTCTCACACATAAATTAGCTGATGAAGAAGGCTGGCTCCAAATGCATTTCACAGGTCCTTTGAGACATGCCAAGACCAACAATTTAAACCATATTTTCTCCAAATAGGCAACAAAAAGTTAATTTTTGTGGTTTTCCTTTGCTTGGATGTGTGGTGTGAGGTTTTCAGTGCCACCAAATCAAACACATGAACAGTAAAACCAGCAGTAGCAATACAATGACATTTCCACAATTTCATCAGTAAAATAATAAAATAACCCACCAAGACTTTTGGGAGAAGTCAGATGAACTCTAACACTGTAATTGTGGTAGGCTGGGGGTCAAACCAGGGTGAAACACTTTAGACCCATAGTAAATGTAAAGTGGTGACCTCATGTGAAATAAAGCAAAACCATAGTTGGTTACCTCACATATTCCTTACACAAATATTTCACTAGGTTTTAAAAAAGAACTAAGCAGTAGCTATGCTGGTCCTGAAGAAGAATTAAATATGAGATTTTGACTGCCTCCTCTTTGAATGTTTAACAACAGTATGGACATTCTACACATGGTACTAATTCCCTTATTAAATTAGTCATTGTACTTCCCATGTGCCCATCCTTCTGCCAGCTCCAGCCCAAAGATGAGGTCCAGGCATGAACCCCTCCCAGTACAACAAAATCTTGGTGGTGAAGCCATCTTTTGGTCAGATTCCCACAGAGTTTCAGGTTGTAGGAAGAAGTGCTCATCACGTTTCACTGCTTGCTGTGCCAGAACACAGGGTGTTATCTGATACTGAGCTGTGATGTACACCATGGCTACACACGGTGAGTAAAAGCACTGATAAAGAGCCTAAACCTCAAGCCTACTTTCACATAGCCAGGAGGACTTTCCTCAAGCTGCACTGAAGCTTTTATTGAAATAGAAGACTTTTTGGTTTTTGGAGGGAATGAGGATTATTAATTGCCTGTGTAAATAAACCCCAAAACTACAGCGAGTCAAAGAGAAACAGCCTGTGAACATTAAAGACCTTCCAATTACAAATTTTAGACTGTCCAAAGCAGGGCAGTGAAGATGCAGAATGGTCTGGAGCACAACTCTGATGAGGAGAGGCTGAGGGAACTAGGGTTGTTTAGTCTGGGGAAAAGGAGACTCAGGGAGGACCTTATTGCCCTCTACAACTCCTTGAAAGTAGATTGTGGTGAGGTGGTGGGTGTTCACTACCAAAGAACAAGTGGCAGGAGGAAGGAGGTTTAGATTGGATGTTAGGAAAAATTTCTTCATGGAAAGAGTTGTCAACCATTGGAACAAACTGCCAAGGAAATGGTGGAGTCACCATCCCTGGAAGTGTTCTAAAAATGTGGATGTGCCACTTGAAGTCATGGTTTAATGGTGGTAGTGCTGGGTTGATGTTTGTACTTAATGATCTTAGAGATCTTTTCACCTCCTATGACCCTATGAGTCTGACGTAGAATAATTTGCAAAACAGTTTTCCTCTTGTGGAGTATTTTGCCTGAGATGGTGCTCAGGAGCAGATGCTCATAGAAGCCGTGGCTGTACAATCCCATCTCAAAATCAGGACATCTCATGATATCTTGAAACACATGAAACACCTAAAGTTTGTTTTAGGTCCATTAGGTCCATTATTTGTAAGAGCTATCTCTGTACACTCAGATTTTTGTCTAGCACTTTTTTTAGCTAATATATGCTTTTGACATCCAAAATTTACTGTGAAGATGAACACTGAAATTTTGCTCTGTGGAAAGAAAAACAAGTTTATTTACATTTGTTAATCTTCTATGTGATAGTTTCATAGAGTGCTCCCATTTGCTGGTTTGGTGGGTTTAGTTATCTCCTATACATCCCTAAATCTTTCTGATTATCAGTTGCCATTCTCCCTTCCCTGTTTTCATCTTCTTTTCCAGTGTTCCTGTTAACCCGAAACATTCACTAGCCAGGGGAAAATACATTAATATGAGTTTTTAAAGTATAATGATAAGTTAAATTTCAATTTCTCTGGTCTCTCATAACATTCAAGGTAGCTCCAGAATAAAAACCAAAGAGATTCAGATTTACCTTCCCTGCAATGTCAAGGTAACAATTTTAGCTCTTTTAATTTTAAAGGTCTTCTCAACCTGACCTAGCTGAACATGTGTTTGAATCTCAGTAGATATTGACCCAGTTCAGTGAAGCTATAGCTACTCTGTGTTAAAAACATAATAACTCTATTTCTTTTTTTCCTGTCACTTAAAACTGCATTAATCTGAGGAGAAACCACATGTTGCTTTTCTGAACTACTTTGTCATTAAAAAGATAAGACAATTAAAAAAACTTGAAATAAAGCTATTTGTTTATTATCCTGCTTTTCTCTGACACCAGTATCCTAATATACTAATTTTTAACATCAAGAAGCCAGGAAAAAAAAAAAAAAAGATGTTTAAGCACTCACTTTTGTAATAATTTCTGTTAATTAAGATGATGAAAACTTTTCTTGTCATGAATTAATTGAGAAGGATTTCCAGTCTAGGGCTTAAGTTCAGTTAGCAAAATAGACCATATTATCAGATTGAGAAGATTTATAACAAATCTTAGTCTAGTGCATGCATTATTGCTAATGAGTAAAACTATACTCCAATGAAATAACAAAATCTGCTGATTCCAATTGCAGAATGCATCCCATCTACTCATGCTGGCAACCTTCTAAGGCTGTTCAGTGACCAATTATTTTCCCTTCAAATATATCACATGTGTTTCTTAGCAAATAAAATTCTGTGCTCAGGCAAGGCCATGATAACAGTAAATATCACACTTCTAGAATAATTCTGGTGACACAGAATTGCTGTTATCATTGTGCAGAAATAATGCCAAAGGAAAATGATAACACTAACGCAGAAGGTTGCAGGAAGGCCTGTGAATGGTCTTAACATGTGGCCTCAATTCTCTATTGATACAAATCTCTATTCAAAGCCCATAAAAAAGAAAGAAAGAAAATAATAAAAACAGAAGAAAAAAAGAACAACACATCCAGAACCCACCTAAGAAGTAAAAAAAATACATGTAATGCATATGCATTTTTTTCAGACCTATGGGTAAGCCCCAGCTTAGGCATGTAGTTTTGGTGCCTAAATCTTGAGGGTCTCAGTGAGAAGAAAGTGAGCAGAAGTAGCTGGATGCATGAGGGATCTGCTGAGGATTTCTGAATACCTTCTTTCTCTAACCATATCTTAGGGAAAAGATTTCTTGAGACTAGACTGCCTTTGTATTTGTCTTTAAACAGAAGTGAACAGATTTACAAAGAATAGCAATAAACAATAGAATGCACGCAGATGAATCAATTAACAGTCAATTTTCAGTTAGTGAGTCCAAACAGCAGAAAGGTCTCTGCTGTCTCAGAGATGGCAGACTTCTTGGTACACATTATAAATGTGTAACACTTCTGCACAGAGCCAAAGGTAGTGTACAGACTCCCAGAAAGATCTCAGAACATGAAAAGATTCATAGTTTTCTTCAACACCTAAGTGAAGGCACTCACAGCAGAATCACGGCAAAATCACTGTTGAGTTGAACTATAGCAATAAATGAGACAGACCAGTCCTAGAAGTTTCTGAAGAATAACTTTATGTTATTCTTAACATAACATAAGGCTCTGAAGTGCTGGTGCCAATGAAAAGACAATTATGGTGATGATCATCTGAAATCTTTCCATATCAATTAATAAAGTTTACAGCGTTTTAGACTTTGTATATGAAAAAGATACAGATTCAAGGAATTTAAATTCTTCGCCGCTTTTTATGCATGCTTATGTGTGTTGGAGAAATAAGAAAGATTTCAGTCTATGTACAAAGTGTGAGAAAAACATTGATTATATGCTTGGTGAAGTCCTGATCCCTGCACATTCCACTGTATTCTGAAAGTGGCTGGTGCATAAAATGTGCAAGTGCCTGGAGATTCACAGCTTCAAGTGCACTGTTTGAAGAACAGGGACTGATTCTCAGGGTGCTTTTGGTTACTCAAGGACTCCACAGGGAGGCATTGGTATGTAAAGGGTTTTATTTTTAAAGACTCTGTTGTCTTATAACTTAAGTTAAACTTAAGAGAACTTAAGCACTCATAACTTAAGAGAATCAAACAGAAAAATTACTTTGTGTGACACATGCATTTTTCTAGAGAAATGTCACTCAACATTTTCCAGTGAGAAAGATGGGGTATTTGGGCATTGTTAACTTTTGTGGAAAAGCACTGTCTTGGAATCAGAAGCTAGGAAACACAGACATTTGTGCTGTGATTTTAGACAGTGTGAGTTTTGTTAAGAAAGCCAGCATAAGACAACACTAATAATCACTCACACCCTCAAAAACACAGGGACTGACATTTGTGAGTTCAAGGAAAAAGCACATGGCTTCTTTTCCAGATTCTTGGAGATCACACACTTAGTGCAAGTGCCATAAATCAGCTGAAAAATATATTGGCAAAAAAAGAAATTATCACAGTCCAAGGCATCTTATTTGATGAGGAGGAATACATATGATTTATGGACAGACATAATTTTTTCATGTTACAACTGGCCTGTTATACTCCCTGCTGAATGGAGAGTCCAGGAAAACGTGCAGTCTGCAAAACACAATCTAAGACAAGCCAACCTAAATTGTTCTCCTATAGAGAACTCCCATCTATAACCCAGCCCAGCACCACTGATCTGAGAATCACTTTGGAAATGTCAGAGAATGAAATCAGAGTTTGTAGGTACTTCTGTCTACTTCTGTTGTATGAAAATACCTCATTTGTTGCCATTAGTGTTAACAAGCTGCAGTTGAGTGCTCATAAAAGAGGAAATATGAGTTACACATATCTCCTGCAGCAGGAGATGATATAGAAGGATTCCTTTTTCCAGTCACACTTTTGCCTAGAGTCAAGGGTCCCTTATACTGTTCAATCCATTGTTAATGCTCATCATTTATGGGCTTTAATCATAGTTTTGTGATTATAACTAATAAGATAATTAACTTCCTAAATGCAAGATAATTAAGAGACTAAACCAGAAGCCAGGTGGGATCCATCTGACCTAATCTCAGGTCTAAGCCATCTAGGCTCAGTCTTGACTATAATTTCCCTGTAGTCAATGGAAACAAAAGCAATTCAGGAGGAGAAAGTCAAATCTTAGAAGTTATCTTAGAAGATTTTTTAAAGATAGGGTTGATCTTCTTTTGGTAACATCTCTGACTCTACACCAATTGTATAGTAAACCTGGATAACTAGATTAGACAAGGTGCCTACATTTCAAACAGCTAAAGATCGTTGCCTATCATCACCCTGTGTGAGTGAGTGGTTTTGCAGATTACAATTATGTGTATATGCTGATGACAAGGGATTTTTTACTGCTGTGGCAAAATCAAAAACCAAAGGTGATCAGACAAGCCCAAAAAGTTTAGGCACTCACATTTAAATGAAATATTAACAGTTGTAATTGTGGTATTAACATTTGTTTGTTACTTCTTGCCTACTTAAACCATGAAAAATGACACAAAAAAATCCTAAGCTTTGTTATCTGTCTGTATTTAGAATTTATAGGAATTTTGTTCAACTGTGAATTGAAGTGATTTCTTTAGACATATAGAAGGTACAGACTAGTATAAATTGTGTTGATGGAAAGGAAATAAAAATACCTGGTGGTTTATAGAGTAGGTCTGCTACAAAATTCTTGCAGTGAGAGGATCTGTAATGGAGATAATTTTGGACTGATCTGGCATCTGGTTCTAGAAGTTTGCCTTCACATTTCCAACCCACTTATAGCTCATTCAAACCAACTGGGATGGTTTGAATGAAAAACTGAATATTTTTGCTATTGGTTTTGATCCACATTTTCACAAGATTTGCTTGTTCTGCCTACTGCAAAAATCCATCTCTTTCCTTACTAGAGTATATTTTGTTAATTGATTCTGAAGAAACTAGTGTGGCCTGGAGACCACTCTAAAATAGATTGATTTAAAGAAAGCTCAGAAAGAAGTGGTAATGAACTGTTAGTAGTTTGAATTTCTCTCCAATGATATTGTAAGTCCAGTACCACCATAAGTGGACTTTACAATACATATTCTGGGTATTTATTCCAAGTAGGAGTGATCACCAAAAGAAGGTGCTTGGCTCTCACAAATAAAATTAGATACCTAAATTCCTTTTTTAGGTGTTGAAGGCAGGTTCCACTGAGATTTTTAAACACCTAAGAAAAATATCCTATCATTACAATTCAGTATTATACAACATCTAAATTAGTCAATCTGAATATGTGCTTTGATATACATTCCTAACCAGTCAAAGCCACACAGAAAATCTGTACCGGAGGCAAGAAATGAAATTGGATTTCCTGACTCTGCATTACATTTCTTAACCAAAACTCTTTTTCCTGGTCAATAAACTGTGTTAACAACACTATTTCAATACTAATAATTTAAGGCTGCACCAGGAAGTCTGCCTTTTCTAATAAATATACAATATTAACCTGATACTGCCTCACCTTTTAGACTGAAAACAGTGATTCTAAACCTTAGGAGTCTGTTAGGAGCCAATAAGGTGTCTCAAAAGTCTGTAAAATGATCCTGGAGTATATTGGAAGCCTTGTAGTTTTGTTAAACTTGTTCTGAATGTAGCGATCACTATTCAATTTTTCTGAAATATAGTACATTTTCCCAGCCTGGCATACAAAGAAATAATTATTTTGTTACATTGTGACATGGAGTATTAAATCAGAGAAAATTTTGTTCCCACTCTGGGGCTTCTAGAAAGTGTTAGTGTTGGTTTTTGCTGAAATATTATATTGTTGTATCCTGAGATGCATAGAGCTTTGAACTCAGCTTTCCTGCATCCTGCACCTGGCAGTGAATTTGACATTGTAATCTGCCACCAGGACAAGAAATCTGCTCATTAGAACAAATTGTACAACTGCCACAAGCTAACCAGGTGGAGTTAGATTAATTGATCAGGAATTTCTGTTTAAATGTCAAGGTAAAATTAGAGAGTTTATGGGTAAATTTAAAAGAATTGTATTTCTCTAGTAATCTTGGATTAATTACTGGAGTGAGAAGGAATGTGAGGTTTGGATTTCTTTCTCATTCTTTTGCAGGAATACTTAGTGCAGATTCAGAAGAAAATATCAACCTCAGTGCAATAACATTAATACATAGACTCTCTGAGGCATGACCACTATCACAACACAGCACAACACAAACTTCAGCACATAATCACCCAGTAGCCTTTGCTTCAGGCCAATAGTTTCTATTTAGGAAATGGATTAATTTATATTTTTAGAAATTGACTCAAATTTGAGTACAATCATAAACAGCCTGTCGTATTCTTAGGTAAGTTGTCCCAACATTTAACTATCTTTATCTAATGACTAATTATTGTCATTTTTTAAAACCAACTTTCACATTGTATTCAAGTCACTTCATCTCATCATGGGTTGGTTTTTTTTTCCTTGTTGTTGAACTGAGCAGTCTTTTCTTACTAAATGCTGAGCCAAGTCTTTTCTCACCAGACATGGGTCCTGCACTTGCAAGAACTTGCTTTTAAGACTTGGACATGGCATAAGTGGTGTCACTGTTTGCATCCCTGTCATCAAAGCCTGAAGTGTAAAGGGTACATGGCCCACTTTCAGCCCTACAAGAGAAATCCACTGTTTTTCAGTACTGTGAAGAGCAAGAATAACAGTGTACTTAATCCCTTTGAATAACAAATATTTTTAGGGTTTAAATTTTTAACCTATGCTTTTTTTTTTTCTTTTTCAAAATATTCATGTGATTCAGCAATTTGGTCTTTATGACAGAGTCCTTGTGGCCATCAAATTCCCCAAGCTTTTCACAGGTGGAAAATTCTTCCTACTGGCACTTTTCTCCAGAACAGCCCTTATAGGAAGATGGAACAACAGGCTTCCTATAGGAGAAAGAGAACAAAAGGGAGCAAGAAATGGCCAAGGAAATTTCCTAAAGATTTTTCAAATTACAATGAACAAATGCTCATTCTCCCAGGAAAACTGACTGAATAATTGATCATATCTCAATGCAAAAATGGTAAGAAGCAGTGACAAAGGTTAAACTCCTTAGGAATGACTCCAGAATTATCAAAGAAAGCCATAGGCAAGGAAAACAGCAAATAAAGAAGGGGATCTGGCTGATGCCGCTAAAATTCTTTTTCATTTGCAAAATATGTATACTTAATACAAACAATTTCCCGAGCATTTTGGAGATTAAGCAGCTTCAAGCCATTCCAGATGAACTGTGATACTTTAGAATGTCCACTGAGCTCTTGATCGAGTAGACCACAACTGAGAAGTGGTTAAGTCCTGTAATTTTAAAATTTTTCTTCTTAGAACATTAAAATGGAAAGTATAAAACAGGTTGGTTAATTAAAACTAGTGGAAGTCTTGTAAAAATAATTGACAATAAAAAAAAGGAAAGGAATTACTTTAAGAATGTTAACATACATTGAGTAGTGTGAAAAGGTAAACATAGGCAGAATATCAGCGGGAAATATTCCTGGCAGAGTGGTCCACAGGAATGTGGGGAAGTGTCAGAAACCTGATTGCTCATGATATTTAAATCCAGGCTGGACAGACCACTAGCAAATCTGCTGTTGGGAATAATTTTATATTAACTGTGGCATTGATTGGATGACTTAATAGATCTTTTCCGTATCAGATTTCTATTAGTCTAGGATTCCCAGCTGCTTTTACTTCCAAAGCCTCTTCCAGTCTTTGGATTTCTTTCTTTAATATTAACTAATAATAGCACTTTAACTGTCTGTCCATTAACAGAACTTTAGGTTTTCTTATGAAAATATTAAATTGGCAGGTGATTAAAGCTTTCCACCTCTCGTTCCTCTTTAAAAGGGTAAAGTATAAATGTCTGCAAGTGTAGCTGAGACACTATTGAAAGTTCTGCCTTAGCTAATCCTGCTCAAGTTTAACCCAAGTCCTCCCACTTAAAAGTAATGAAAGCAAAGATTTCAGAAGTCTAAGATGAGTGAAAAATAGATAAAAGTATATTTTTCTGTACTCTCTGATCACTTTGAATAAGTTCTGATCAAAGTTTATTGTTAACAGCAGCTTCTTGGCTTTTCTTCTGCACAAGAGTTTCCCTGTTTCATAACTGACCTTACTTTGAGCTACCTGGCAGTATTTCTTGTTGTGTTTGGTTCAGCTGCTTTTATTTTCACAGATTGCTGCTATTGCCCACTCACAATGCAGCTCAGGGAACACAATTATGACACAGTTTATCTGCTGAGGCTTTACACATCAGCTGCTTTGTGTTTGTGTCTTCTCAGGGAGGAGTCACAAGCCCTTAGGGACCATTAACCTACGTGAAACAGAGGGAGACCAGGTTCAGTCTGGTGAGCTTTGAGTTCTCAAATGAAGCAGAGTGCAGCCCATGACATTTGCATTTAACTTCTAAATGCCCACCAAATTTCATGAACATGCTGGGTAACTTTGAGTTACAGCAGCTGGAGGCTTTGAGAGAGCAAAAGGAAAATTATGGCAGTTTGTCAGCTAACCCTCTTCTTACAGTCTATTTTAGGCAACTGGATTTCAGTTTGGTGGACCACTGCAAGCTGGTGAATTTTTGGTCAGCAAGATTTTTTAATATTATATACAGAGGGTGGAGAGGGCACTCTTGCTGGAGATCAGGTTCTCTAGTTTGTGTTATGGCAAAAAAATTATCTTCTAAATATTAGTATGTTCAAAACATTTTGATTAAGTTTAGTAATTCAGTCAGGGAACATCAGAAATTTGAATAGTTTCTTATTTTACCAAAAATAATGTATATTTTACCAAAAATAATGTATATTTTACTTGGATATCAACAAGTTGGATTCCCCTGTTACCTGTCTCTGTCAGCTTCCCTGGAGGGTGAATGACTTACATCTAGGACACAATATTTCCAGAGTTGCCAGTTTCAGCATCATCTTTAGCTCTCCGTTATCGGAAAGAGTTGGAAATTCATCAGCTTTCAGAATTTTAGATAGGTAAATCACACAACTTTAGCTATCAACTCTAGTCTAGATACCAAGATTCCTTCTGCAATGACTCTTGAAAAATTAGTATCCAAGGGACATGCAACTTTACACACCTTGGAAGTTTTAATAGAAGACAAAAAAAAGAGAGAAAAAAATCCCTTGTATCAAGCATAAATGAGTCATCACACTGATTTCTAATGAAATGTCAGAAAGTTTTGAAGAACCCAAATGAAATAGAATAAATCACCTTCTCAAAGCATTTTTTTCCCATTGACTTCCAAGGCAGCCTATATTCTTAGTTCACAGAAAATATTTAACTTTTATGTGGTTAGAGATCAGTATTTTCATTTAGTACCACACTAAAATAAGTTGCACTTAAGAACCTAAACAAACAAGCAAAGGAATAGGACAGCTAAAAAAACCCCAAAAAACGGGAAACAATCAAAGAGGAGATATAATAAGAGAATGTTGCTTTCCATTCTCATTTTTTTGCACAGTATTCTTTATGATGTACTACCAGAGATAAATACAGAGTTACAGTAGCTGACAATACTGTCTTAAAATGATGTAAATGTGCATGGGAAAGGTGTAAGTTTGCACAAATTTAAATGGTGATCAAGATACAGATTTTTCTTGAAACTTTTTTCTGTATGGAAACTTTTGATCTGTGAATGTATAGGTACAGATGAATGAATAAATTACTGTTTAGATTGGACATGAAGATCAAGATTTAATGCATGAATTGAATGGACATTTCAATAGAAAAAATTATAAGAAACAACATTATGACAATATGGTGCAGGGAGGCAAACAATTTAGAAACATTTATAGGAAAACTGGATAACTTAGAACCAGAACATTTAAAAATCTTTTTATTGTATATCAACTAAACCATATAAAATTGCATTTTTGTGGGTGGTTGGAATACCATTTTTATGGTTTTTTAAACCTTTGGTTTAATTTATGAAATAACCTTGGACTGAGTCAGTAAAAATTTTGCTATTTCAGAATTCCTCACTTCCTAACTGTGGTTTAGTTGTTGAATATTAAACCATTATATAAACCCTCTGTCTGCAGGGAATTAGAAGTAAACTCTGACTGTAGTCAATTTTTCTCAAAACCACCTGCTACATAGATTAGCAATCCAGGAAAGCAGATCAGAAGCCAGGGCTGATGGCACACAATTTGCTGTTCCCTGTCTGCAGGGTACAAAATCTGCATGTTGCGATGAGGGTACAGCCTCTGGGATTTAGTAGTTCTAATTCACTTATTTGTGTCAGACTTTAAAAAGAGGAACGCAGTTTTAAAGCAAGAGATTAGAGGTTGCACATTGTAGAAACGAGAGAAAAGCCAATAGGCTAAGCATAAATTCTTCATTTCTTCAGAGAGGATGATATGTGCACTGATCACAAAGCGCATGGAGAGAAAATTATTATTATGCTGCTGTCAAATGTTCTCCTAACAGCTTGGGAGGATGTGGAAATGAGTGGAAACACTGATGGAAGAAAAGGAATAACATTTCTAGATTTATAATACAATCAGCCCAGAGTGCACCATTGCATGTTCTATTTCTCCTTTCCTTGCAGTTTAGATGTAGTGTAAAAAAGTCATTGAGACATTCCCATTCAAATCAGACAGCAGGCAAATAGTTACTAGACAGGAGGAAAATCTGAAATGCACATAGGTAGAACTAAGCAGGAACAAAAAGATACATTCTTCATATATCTCAGTAATAATGCATGGTATATCAAGATGTCAGATCCTTTTTTGTGTGTGTGCTTATTTTTGCCCTTACAGTCAAGAATAACAACAAAAATAAATGCCATGGTCTTCAGAAAAAGAGTGACCCAGTTTATGGGCTATATTGTTAGATCTAAACTAGGAAAAGGAGAAGCAGCAGGGACTCTCTTCTCAGCTGAAAGCCAAATGTGGTGGGTTGGTAGCTTCTATATTTCTAAACTTACACTTCTCTAGCCTTTGGCCCAATTTGTGCACAAAGTGGTTGGGATCTATCACTTGGACATCTGTATGTTGGCATTTACACTTGGTAGGGACTAACAGTCTGGCTTGCTATTCTAGCCTCTCTGTGTTAGAGTAAGATCAGTCATACCCAGGAAGCATCTATTTCTCACCAAAAAGAGTCTCCAGTGATAAGGTCAGATGCAGAAGTTTGTGTTTTAAGCACATCTGTTTGAGCAGATCAGTTTTCCCTTTCCTGCTTTCTTTTTTAATTTGCACCCTTTTCCTCCATCACCCTCCAATGCTGTTGCATGCATGAGATTGAGACCAGTGTATAAAAAGATGACAGACATGGGTAACAGCTAAAAAATTTTGTTTAGCTATCCAACCTTGTCAAAGCTCTCTGTGCCTGTCACACTTGCAATTTTGCCCATGTGAACTATGGTCTAAAGGGGGAATATACACACTCTCTGCCCTTTTATATTGGCTCATCCAGACTTTATCTATAACTCTGTTAGATTTGAAAGTGGAAAAACAAACGTCCGCCATCTGCTCCATGTTATTTATGATGATTTCTCCAATTACGTCCAATTAACTTGCTGTCAATGATTAAATGTAATGGGTAATAATAACTTGACTTCATCATTACCAACAACATTATTAGCTCATTGATTGCAATAATTTCAAAAATTGCCCATCAGAATAAAATATGCTTAGCACCTGGTTTGTCTGTTTAGGAACATCTGCTATAAATGTGTGATATATGTGGAATTTAATGTCTTATGATGTGAAAGGGAAACATATAATCCGTACTTTGAGAGTCAGCACTGGCACAAATTTATGGTGAGACAATGAGAGGATCAAATAAAAATCAGTTCAGAATTTATTGCTGGACTCACTGTCAAAACAGGAATGGAGCTATCGTATATTTACCATCCTGAAATTTTTGTCCAGCAAGGAGATAGTTCTGTTCATATGATCTGAATTTACATGCCTGTGCTGTGCTATAACCCATGGTCACGGATGAGCTGGGTGGGGGTGGAGAAGGTAGGCTGGGTAACCATCTTGCCAAAGAGAGATGTTTTTATTCTAATCCCTGGATCTCGTTTGTTTGGCCTTACTTGGAGTCTTCCATAAAAGCTTTTCAATAAAGTGCTACATCTTCTTAAATGCTGCAGGGAAAGTGAAGGCAAGTCTTCATTTCCTTACTGTCTCAAGCAGCAGCTCCTTCTCGCTGTGCTCCTGCTACATGCAAAGCAAATCTGTTTGTCCATGATGAACAGTAATTGCCATCTCCTAGGTTTGCCATGTGTTTCAGGTCAAGTGTCTCACTGTCATGCAATTCTGTCTTCCCTGTAACCATATGGAAATGCCATGGAGTAAGTGCTGTCTGGAATGGTTCACAACAGACTGCTCAGACAGCTAATGACTCCCCAATCTTTAAGTGTGCCAGTCAGTTCCCCTTCCTGCAAACATTTTTTTTTTTCTTCAGCATCATGAATGCTACTTCTCCTAATTCACCTCTGATTTATATCCTTTGGTGAGGATAGCGGATTGATAAAAGAACAAAACTTTGGTCTTATAATTAAAATCCTCTTAACTACACTCAGAAATGTTCAGGAGTAATGCTTTATTTTCACAAGTAGATAGAAAACAAATATCAGCTTAAGATTCCTCAAAACTGAAAAATTTGGAAAAAAACTCATAAAATGTCTGGCTGTTATTTATACACTGACTGTCTGCTTATTGGCTTGACAGATCTGAAAAGCATTAATTCTGGTGGTATATTTCTGACCTAAGCCACTATTTTTTTTTTACCTAACACAGTCTTGGAAAAACAAGCAAGGCTTTGGCTGGTCTCACCCCTTTTCTAACATTTCATTGCCCATTTTCCCCAATTTTGCAATATGGAATGTAAATTCAGGTGGCTATTTTCACTTAAAAAAAAACATCATGTCTTATCAAATTTTCATTATTTGGCTATGGAACAAAATGCAGATTGGTAAGCTAATGCTTATTTGGTGTGATTATTTCACAGGGTATTTGGCTTAAAGTCTTCAGGAAATTTAGTAGTCTAGCCCTTAAACCACTGATCTTTTCCCATTGGCTCTTCCTAAGAAATATTGAACTACAATAAACTAAGCAGCTTCATGGATACTGTTTGACAGCTTGTTTTAATGCAAAAATGTGTAAAGTTTCCCATGCAAAGCCCCTCGTCTCTGTCTGTAAAGCACTACACTCTGGAGAGGGTGGTAGGCATTATCTTCCCCATCACATGAATGGGAAAAACAATTCCTAGGTCTTCCAGCAGTTTCCCAGCTCAGCTATTCTTGTTTCCTGGTATTTTTCACAGCCTGTCCATGACTTTAAATGTCAGGTCAGATTTTCACTTGGAGCTTGGTTGATTTACAACAGATGAATAAAGCCCACATTTTTGAAACTTGCAGAAAATATTGCTAGACTGGTTCTGCTGCTGTGTATTTTTCTCTTAGTAAAATAAAGAATCTTTTACAAATACTTCAGCTGGAAAACTGTGGTGCAGAAGGAGGGAAGAAGCTTATCTTGGTGCAATGCTCATCTTTCTCATCCTTCACTGTTACTCTGACTGCTGTGTCTGACCAGACCAAATTCAGGTGCCACAGAAATGAGATCTTTCATTAAGATGGCAAAAATATAAGCTATTTTCCTGGACATGCAGAGAGGTAGTCATAAGACCAAAATTCAGCCTACAGTGCTTCAGCTCTTGTAAAAGAGCTTGTAAAGCACAAATAATGTTATTTCAGGGAACTTATCACTCAGGTGAGCATGGAAAATTTGAGAAGAAACAAATTCTTTTTGACTCACTAATGATTATCTACCAAAAATATATACATTATGATTGTTGGGATTTTAGTTGATTGTAGAAGACAACAAAAAATCTGTCTAAATTATTGTCTAAATTTTGGATTAGATATTTTATTGTTAGTAAAAAGTGTTTTTCTGTATATGGTGTTTTGTTATTTGTCTGTTTCATTTTGATCAAAAATTCCTCCAAAACCTCTTTGAGAAAATCACAATATTTTACTCAATTTTTTTTCCCTGCAGTGATGAGCTTAGTCTATCCAAATAAGAGTAAGGTCCAAGCCCTGTAATTCTTGCTGCAGGATCTGATATGAGTCACCTTCTCTTACTGAGGCTGAGTCTCACTGTACTAGTTAGGAGAGGGGGCTCAGCCAGGGAACCTGAACTTCCAGTCAAAAGCAGAAGGTTGCAAAACTAGGTGTCTGGGGACTCTTTTGTCTGAAATATTACGCAAGAAGCTTTACAAGCCAAAAATATTTTTTTTTCTTAAAAGTTAGTTTTTTAAATTTTATATTCTTTGGAGAATATAGGAGATTCAGCCATGCTAAAATAATTGTGCTCTGTGAATTGAAAAAAATAATGTCTTCCTCACAGAAACCTAGGAGTAATTTTCAGTGACTAACCAGATTTATTGTGAGGGAGCAATCCTTGTATCTTTTTCTTTAGAAATCTACACTGGAGTGCCTAAACTGGAAGTAGAATCCCACTTGCCCTCAGTGACCCTGGATGAAAGATCTAAAGCTCAGATTCATCAGACAGTTTGAGGTCCTCATCTGAGTTATGTAAGTTGGCTACATAATCACCTTAAACTGACATGTCCAGAGGAAAAGCAATTACAGCTCAAATCTCTGGCAATCTCTTTCATATTTCTGCTTTTCTATTAACAGACTGCAGATAATGAGATATGTTCCCAGTGAAGGTGTCTCAGTTATAAAAAACAAAATGAAGTCAATGTGACCAGAGTACCAATTTACCACAACATATCACAGCTGAGATTTTTAGTTGTTTAAAATCAGTACACCCAGCTAGAGTCAACAAAGCTATGTTGATGTATGTCAGGTTCTATGGACAAGGCAGTAGTGGAAACAAGGGTTTTGTTTTCAGGAAATACCATATTTTAGTCTGAGACTGATTTATGTAATAAAGATGAACACACAATGTTAAAAAACCCCAAAAAACATAAGAACTGTGCTGTGCTCAAAAAAATGTCAGCTGTCATGTAGGTGAAAAAAATAACCAACACAGTTCAGCAATGATGAATGCAAATTAATACTTAGGGGCAAGTAACCAGTTTGGATACCTTGAGCTCCCTGTTTTAGCCCCCTCTGCACTGTTGAACAAAGGGAAAATCATAGGGATTATACTGAAAAATATTGATTAAATCAGCGCTGCAAACCGCTGCATTTTGGGAGACAGAATTTAGGTGAAAACGCTATTAAAAAAAAATACTTAAAGCTTATATTCCTTTGAGGATAAACACAGAAAACAGGTGCTTTGGGAGACATTTCATCCAGGAACTGAAAGAAGTAACTTTCTTCACTAGGAGTAATAATGCATCTGTTTGGAAAACCTGCTTTTCAAATGACTTTTTGACTGAAGTTTCCTTTCCTATTGGTCTAACTATTCTTTAAAATCCTCATTTGGTTTCACCACAGTATATGAAAAGAGTTTCCATCTACTTTGTGCTGGAAGTTCTGTGCTCACACTCTTCTGGGTGATTTGGGTCTCTGAACTCTGTCAAGTCCTGTTTCCCAATGTGCCAGTCATCCCACTGGAGAGAGAGGCTGGAGGCAAGCTGGAGAACAGCTTGAGGTATTCTCCTGTGGGGGGACAGACCTTTCCCTAGAATCTGCCAGAGAAACTGGTGGATCAGGGATTAGCCAGTCAAATAACTGAGTCAGGAAGGCTTCTCACAAGAATTTCTAGTGACAGCTTAATTCTGTGTCACCTGAGAGCACAGGCCCTCCCTAGGATATCATGTCCCTCTCTAAGAAGCAGCACAGGGAGGTAAACCTGTGCTGTTTTCTTTTCATGACCAGTATTTCAGTAACAACTATTTCAGTAACAAGCTTGATGATGACATAGCAGAAAGAGGTCAATGCATCTGGAGACATATTAATACCCAAGTCTTGTCAAAAGGTTTATAACCTGAGACAGTAGGTGAAGCGCTGCTTCTGATTCACACCAAATGAGAACTCCTTCTGTGCTTAATATGCCACACATTTTCTTCTGAAGAAAATATTTTGTATTTCTATATATCTTCCCATTCTATGTTTTTACAGGAATTCTCAACTTTAACACTTTTAACCTCATAAAACATGCTGGGTTTATTATCTCTGTTTAACAGAAGGGAAAACTAAACCAGAGGCAATAGAAGAACATGCTCACCAGCACAAGGCATCTGGGAGCCCAGGTGCTCCTGGATTTTTAGCCTTCCTCAAAGCCATCCCTGGATTTTAAGCTAGAGAGCTCAGGTACTTTTATACACTGTCACGGCTCAGAAAAATCAGATACAAAAATCCTTTGTAGACTTCCTATTTAAGGGTCCCAGTCCTTACTGAAACTCCATTGTATTCAATATAAAAACAATGATAGGAATTACTTTTATTCCAAACACTATTGTGTCTGATTCCAAACAAGGTTTAAATGGAGCAAATCGGAATAAATGAATAGAAGACATAAAAGCAATATACATTTGAAATTCCTCCTCAAAATCCATTCATTTTTTAAAGTCAGTAATGGTATAATTGTACAGTGCAGAAAAGAAAAAAAAGTTACAATTTCAAGATTTACTTTATGCTTGAATATTACTTTTAATAGCTCTACACTGACAGTATTTTACATTCATATTTTTTATTATAGAGAACTCAAACTGACCACTCAGTTATTCCCATTTGAATCCTTTTATAATTTGAAAAGATCCCAACCTTTCTTCCACATTCTTAAACACCATTACTATCCTGCATGGGTTTTGGCCTATTTCCTCATCTTTCTTCTATACATTCTAGTGTCTCACTGAGTGTTGCTATGTACAGCGACTAAGTCCACCTCCTCTTATCACAAGAGTGTTATTTTCAAGTAACTCCAGCAGATCAGGTCTATTAATTACTGGAATTTATAGTTAAACACAGACTGCTTGATTCCACATTGTTTAACAAAACCACTTTCCCAGGTGTTCTTTCTACTGCATAGTTTAAGGTTTCCAAGATTTCCCTTCAACAGATGTTAAACTCCCTGGTCTCAGTTTCTTGGTCTTTAATCTCTTGACCCTTTTTAAACTAATGGAGTTGTATTTGCCACTTCCTAATCCTCAGGAATATCTTTCATTTTTAAGAATGTTAGTTAATTTAATGCCTTTAACTAATGCCTGTGAAATCACATTATTTGGACCTGCAGCTGTATCTGCCCTATGTGCACTCCTTTTTTGTTGTTCTAGTTAAAAGATTTTTCTTTTAACTCTAGGCAGCCAACTTTTTGTCTCTGGAAAATTGATCAATTGTTTAGTCAGAATATTGTTCCACCTTCTTCTAAGACAAAAAGAGAGTAACTCTTTAACAGGTCCTTTTATTCCCTTGTGCCTCAAATGATAAGCTTTACTTGCACAGAGGATAATGAAGTTGCAGAAAGAAAAGCAGTTCCCATATATTTTTCTATCCTCAATGGGACTTGAGCATTTCCAACATCACTGTAGAAATCTGAAGCCATATCAAAAAACCTTCAGTCTGATTAAAAACTGTGACACAGCCAGCAGTTAACAGCATTTGGGTAACTCATCGACTAAATAGTCTCACTGCTTTTCTTGGGTTTCCTTTCTTCCAAGGAGATCTTTGAAGGAATCACTTATAGCTCATACACCAAATCAAGAGCTCTGCTGAATTGAAGCCCATGTGTGCTGAAGGGAAATGTGCTGGTATATTTTCTTTGATAATTGAAACACTTTGTAGGCCACCCTCACCTTCAGACAATTATGAAGAATGTCTCAGAGCATTTTGAGACTGAGTTTTTCCGAGACAATCCTAATGGGAGTTAAAAAATACATACCAATAAGTTCCAAGAAGCATATTTTGACTTTTTGTTGAGAGCTGTGAAACCTTTTCCCACTGACGGTTTTCTCTTGATATTTTAAAATCTTTTACCCTAGTTACAAAGTTCTTCTGACCTTATTCCTTGGACTCCCATCTCTTCATAAGCAATATTAGGTATCCCCAAGGGTTACATTTGCAGAAGCAGTTCATACTTTATCTGATATGAATCATATCTTTTGGCTTCAGCTTGCAAAGTTCTCCATGCCCTTGAAATTGAGCTCTCTCAGATGTGATCCATTCACTTTCTGAAGGCTCTATTCATGTGGAATTTCACTGGAGTAGGTTTGGACATCCATATATGTTCTGGAGTATACAGAGACTTGAAAATTAAGAACTAACTTTTTTGCCAGATGTGTTGGTAGTTTCATAGGATCTAAACTGAGTAATGATAATTTTTTATACAAGATCAAAATGGTATTGAAATTTTATTCGTTATGAACTTGTCTGAATCCTTCATCATTGTGGGCAAACAAAGGACTGACATTTAAGTTTAATTGGAACCACTTACTTTCTAGCATTACTAAGCAAGGGGAAATCTAAAAAGCAAAAAGGTTTGAGATGTGTTGATGGACTCTATTTAATTCAGAACTCCCACAGGAGCAAAGGTCTTTAAATGTAATGTAAATCGAGGAGGTTTTAATTTCAAATACTGTCACAGGAGAAGTCAGTGGAATTGTGTATGGAAAAAGAAATTATAAATTCTATTGCTAGTCTGAAAAGTCCAGAAATTTCAGGTTTTAAGGTGTGTTATGCATTGAAGAAGAATCTTAGAAAGGAAGAACATGCAGCAGAAGATCAAAGGAATCTTTGTTGAGACTACCTGCTAAATTTCTGCGATGGAACATTCTGTAATTCCTCCAATATGCCTAAGATTTATTTATTAGACTAGTTGATGGCAAGTTGAACATGATCCAGCAGTGCCCTGGCAGCCAGGAGGGCCATCCCTGTCCTGGGGACATCAGGCACAGCATGGCCAGCCAGGCAAGGGAGGGGATTGTCCTGCTCTGCTCTGCACTGGGGCAGCCTCACCTCCAGTGCTGGGGGCAGTTCTGGGTGCCACAATGTAAAAAAGATGTTAAGCCATTAGAGAGAGTCCAAACGAGAGCAGTGAAAATGGTGAAGGGCCTTGAGGGGAAGCCATGTGAGGAGTGGCTGAGGGGACTTGGTCGGGAGGAGACTGAGGGGAGATCTCACTGCCAGTTACAACTTCCTGGGAGAGGAAGAGGAGGGGAAGGCACGGATCTTTTCTCTGTGGTGACAGTGACAGGACCTGAGGGAATGGTCAGAGGAGGTTTAGGATGGATATCAGGAAAGGTTTTCTCACCCAGAAGGTGGTTGGACACTGGAAGAGGCTCCCCAGGGCTGCGGTCACAGCATCAGCCTGAGAGAGCTCAAGGAGCATTTGGACAATGCCTTTAGACACGAGGTGTGATTTGTGTTGCTGTCCTGTGCAGGGACAGGAGTTGGACTCAATGTTCCTTGTGGGCTCCTTCTAACTCAGTTTATTTTGAGATTCTGTGATTGAGTGAATAAATGATGAACTTCACCAAGAAAGTTTAAAACTCAAAAAAAAAGGAAAAAAAGAAAAGCTCAATAGCCTGAGGTTTTTCAGTCCAAAGTCTCATATTGATAACTGAAAGCAAGGACTGCCAAGGAGGCATTATCACTATAATATTTTTCCAAGAGGGAAGGAACATCCTTTGGATAAAATAGAACAAGGATCTGGAGAAATCTGAGTGTAATTTGAGATTTTGGTTTGAAAAGGGCTTTCTCTGGATTTGTGAATGAAGAAAATGAAGTTTGGGAAGCAGTTGCATTGTAAAGACAATAGGAAAAAAGAAGGAGCAGAGTAAGCAAAACAAGTAAGGAGAAGCTTAAAGTATGGACTAGAGCAAAATTGTGAAGATAAAAAGTTTTCCATAAAAATTTTATCTACGCTAACTAAAATAATGGCATTTAGTATTGTCTCACATAAAATGCAAAGTATCCAGACATATCTTTATTTAGATTTCAGATTATCTTTCAAACACCTTCTTTGTGAGCTATTCTTCCCTATAATAATATGTATCAGAACAAGAAGCTCTAGGTATATACTATGTGAAAACAATACTTGGAGTTTTCTACTTCTTACTTTCCATATTTGCTCTGAATGTTCATTTTTCATGACTGCAGAGATGAAACAGTCAACAGAAGGCAACATCTTCATAACTCATCTTGAACATCTCATCTTGTGTAGTCTATATTTGGCTGTTTCACAATTTTTAAAAAAATCACTAATTGAATTCTGTATGAGTGCAATTAATCTTGTGTACAGCTATGGCTTATATTGCTGAAACAAATAGTCTTTTATTATTTCCACTAAAATTATTTAAATAATAAACTCTACTTAGTATTTACATGCTTACTAGAATTATCAGAAGCTTGGTTTAATTAAAGACAAAGGTGTCACATAAAGTGTTCAAACCATTTAAATGACCTGACATTGAATTTCCATTTTCAAAAGAGATTTGGGCACTGAAACATAGGAGTAGATAACATCTTAACTGTTCGAATTTTTGAGAATGGAATGTAAATTAAGCACTTTTGAATACTTATCCCTTTACGTAGCTCCATGGAGTCCAGAGTCTAGAAACTGTTTTGCCTTTTCGCATTTCTCTTCCCTTGAAAATGCTTCTAAAAATGTTCTTTCTGTCATGGTCACATGTAAAAACACTCAGCTGTTTATCAACTGGATTTTGTGCTGGTGTCTCCTGTCACCTTCCCACTAGCCTTCCTTACTTGCTGTCACATCTCTGAACCCGGGGACCACGCGGATTTAACTAACTCCGTGCAGCTCCCTGCAGAACACATTCCTCTGTCAGCACATATGCTTCTCATTCACCAGTATTGTTATGGGCTCGATTCTTTCCCCCCTTCTCTTTTTTACTGCCACTACCTTGTTGGCATTGTAAAAAGAGAATACCTTTAAAGGGCCCTGAACCACTGTCATTATATGCTCCAGACAGCAACCCGGGGTGCAACCGGCATCCCACCACTAGTAGGAAATGAGAAATTCTGAGCTATAATGAGAGCTATTGAATTTTTTTTTTTTTTACAACAGCTTAACATAGGTTATTTAGCTCAGGTGTTTCAGTAATGGTAAGGCATATGGAAAAAGCACTGCTTTGGGCCCTTGAGATTTTTCAGCTCTCTCCCACCTCAGCACACAAATCTGTAATTCTCATGAAGGAGCCACAGTAGCCCTGGCAAGGTAGGATTTCAAGCATATACCTTATACCTACTCTTGTTGTTTCTTGTGTATCTTTGGTAGCAGCACGATTATAGGATTTACTCTGGTACCCTGCATAGTGGGTCCATTGTCTTCACATACTATCTTCTCTGAGGCAAGCACCCTTTTCTTACAAACAATTTCAAGCAATCCTTTAGAAGTGTTTTGTGTTTTTCCCTATTTTCTTCTTTTTGTCCTAATTAAATGAAGTTAACCTTTTCTACATGAACATTTTCACATGTAGAATGGACAGTCAATTTACCTTTGGGATTCTACAGCCCTGTCCCCTTTTGCAGCACAGCTGCAGAACTTGAAGGACTCAAGAATGTGAGGAGAAAACCATCCTGGGCCCCTCTGGCTTCAGCATAGCTAGGATTTCACCCCATGTGCCCTGAAACTGGAGGTCACGGCCAGTGTCTGCAACATGAGACTGGGATGAGGTCACTAATCTAATCATGACCTAAGCTTATGCTGGAATTCTTGACTTTGGAGAGACAGATGCAAAAGAAACCAGTTTTGGGGGCCCTAATAAACCAATTAAATACATCAGTGTGGTATCCTCATTCATCAAATTTTTATATTCATTCAAACTGTCTTCTCAGGGAGATTCAGTAAAGATGCTGTTCTTTTTCTGACTCAGAAGTGCCAGGAAGAGTATGCCTTTGTTCAATGAGAACTTCTGTTGACAAATTTTTAGGACAAGTTATCTGCTTCAATAAAATTTTACATCCTTTAGCCATATTTTTTCTAGGGCCCTTAGATACAGGAAAATATTCAGTACAGAAAACAAGAATTATTTCCACACAGAGAAAAATATGAAATTCTTTTCAAAATTTAAGGATGTCCAAGGAAGGAACCATCTATTTTCTTACCTGTATCTACTGTCCTGTCAGTGTTTATGAATTTGGAGATACATGCATAAGTCAGGAAGTTGGGGACATTCTTTTGCAGAATAACATTTTTACCCTAAGAATTTATAAAAACAGTTTTGTACCTGAGACTTTAGGTGATTGTCCTCCCACCCCTACTTTTCGGTGGAAGAGTTGTTAGAGAAAGTTTCGATATTATTTCAAGTACTGTTAAAATGTACCTAGAGGTGTTAGGAATGAGCAGAGTACAGAAAAACAAAGACAATAGTAGATTCTTTGCTGTTATTGATGCATATTGTGGGGGATTATTTCTGAAACTGCATCAGATAAAAATGCTGTGGTTTTCTTTTGTCTTTTAAAAAACCCAAACAAATGAACAAATAAACAAAAAGACCTAACCAATCTGTGGCATATATTTAAATACAAAAAACTCAAGTATTATTTCTTTTTTTTTCCCAAAAAATTAATAATTCTGTCATGCTTTCTGAACACAAAAGCTGTGTGTAGTGATGAATACAAGAGAAAAGGTTACAAATAAACAAAACATCAATTTCTGGATATATTTATTAGTTCTTAATGTCGACAAAAATATCTTTAAATATAAAAGCACATTCTTTTGTTCTGAGAAAACAGACTTGCTTTAAACCCATTGAAATGCACAACGAAGAGGAGAAGAAGCGATATCTCCACCGGACTTCTTATTTTCGACATCTGGTTGTGGTCCATTGGGAGAAATGTAAGTAACAGTTTACCACATGGATTACAAATGTGCTGAATTGCAAGAATGAATATTAAATGAAAATATCCATAGCACCTGCAGCTTGTCCGGGAGAATTCCCTTAGTGTGTTGTGGGTGGGTTTTCTGAAAAACCCCCAGTGAGATGCAAACTGCAACTGCAGCTGCTTCTAGTAGCAGCTTGTCTAGTGTTACCGAAGAGTTTGCAGATTCTGTTCCCTTCAATGAATCAACATTGATCAGGGCTGCCAACATGCTAAAAAAAGAAAGGGATGGAGCAGAAGGAGGGTTGCAGGGGAAGGATTATGAACATTATGATTATTCCCACAGGTTTTGGATAATCAGGAAAAAATTTAAAATAGTAATTAAAAAAAAAAAAGAAAATGAAAAGGCATGCAAAATACTTGATGAAATATAAAGCCAGTTTGATGTAACTGGGTGAGAAACAAACATTTTCTCTGTCAAACGGTCAGCGCTGTTTTTTTTCTCAATAGAAGCCCTGCAATTGTGTTTTGCTGACTTCATACACATTCTGTATATTCTGAGCACTGTACATATGTGATACTTGGCTGGATTTCAGATGTGGTGCTAAAGGGGATTAAACAGTGGGGAATGCTTCCCCCTTAGTATTAACTTTTTATTTTAGAGAGACTGAGCTTATTCTACATGAACATACCTTGAAAACCAAATGGCTCATTAAGAAGTGTGCGACTCCCCATTTTGAGTTTACCCTCCAAAGAAATGGTAAAGAATAGACTCCTCATGCTTCATATCTTTTTATCAGGCCTCTCTGAAGAGCACTCGCACATTTAGGCATAGCATAGTGGAAATCAAAGGCAGACCAATGCTGGCAGCACAAAAAGGGAATTGCTAGTCTTTCCTTTGGGTTTTATAATGTCAAGATGATAAAAATATGAACGTCAAGTAGTACTTAATTTTTTTTTTCTTCCTGAAAGAAAATAATATTTTTAGCTGTGAGAGACTGCCAAATTATTCTGTTTTGGAATTTGTGTAGGATCTTGCTACTATTACAGAAAAATGAAAAACTTTAGCGCACATTTCTTTGGACATCTTTGATTCAGGTCCTCAAAGAAACCTCAGACTTGCACAAGGGTTAGAAGTGAGTCACACAGCAAACACTTACTCCAAGGCAGCCTGAGTGGGCAACTACCTCCAAATGGTAGTTTTACTCTGGAGATGACACTCTTTGGTTCTAGCCTGCTGCACAAGTATTTGGAGCATGTCTAAAGAAGCCTATTGAGCTGAACTGTTTATTTGCAGTTCCAGATTTTGCATCCCTCAGTTTTATGTCTCTGTGAATCACAGTCTGATGCTGACAGATGGGATATGGAACATACCACCTCAGTAGTGGAGGCTCCAGCTGGGTGCTCCTGCCATTGCTCCTGAGAATATTAAGGTCCACATCCTGAAGAGGAGGAGGGAGTGAATCAGAAGAGGGAGCTCTAGCTGTGCTCATGAGGCCAGAAGGGGCTTTGTGTTGGAGTATATCAAAAGTAAGAAAAGAGAGTTCTTTTATCTGTTTTTCATGAAGGAAAAGGAGTTGTATGCCTTTCTGCTCCTCTGGAAGTCATGTTTTCATCCAAGTTTAATTGCTCCCAACAGACTCTCTAGCAACCTATTTTACTGTGCTTCTCATCTCCTCCGTGCCTCTTCTTTCCCTCCCAGGATTACCCCAGGCCTGCCACCAGCAAAGAATCAAGCTATCCAGGAATCTCTTATGGGGAAACTTTATTCTTTTTACTCAAAATCTCTTATGAATTCAGTTTGTCAACTTATTGTGAGATATCATATTAATCTACAGAGGACAACTTCTATGTAATGGTGTTCAGAGACATTGCAGCGCTTCGGACAAACTCTGTAAAGGAATTGGAACAGTAAATGTTCTCAAATAAGGGACAAATATTGGCTGTCCCCTATAATGAAGTGAAATTCATTTACTGAGAGAGAAAAGGTTTCCTATTGTGTGTGGTCTTTTGTAGACATTTCCTTACTTGTAATTTTTTTTTTCCCAAGATAAATGAAGGTTCAAAAGCGGTCAGCAAGTATGGTACTTCTGAGTCCCACTGACCTGGCTTGGACATTGCCACTGTGAGGCACAATGGAGGAGGCTGCAGTAAGGACAAGGGCTTTTGTCTGTCTGGAAGCCTCAGGAATTGTTTGGTGTGTGGCACTTGGGGAAGGACCCTTGTGCCTCATCCCAGTCCTTTGAAGTGTTGTGCTCAAAGGGATGTGCAGACTCCTTAGAAACACCATCATGCTGACAGAACACTCATGTTTTCTGTGTCCCACAATAAGTTTGTTTAATATTTCACAGAAAAAGTTGTTGTCTGGAGTTTAGGACAAACTGTTGTATTTTGTTCTACACAGAAACAATCTAAGAAATGAAAAAATGTTCCTGCGTTTTTAAATTCTTTTATACAAAGGCTCCTGGGTTTTGACCAGGAGCAGGTGTTCTGTACACTGCAGTCCTTTTTGCTACTGTGTCATTAGAAATTGAATTAATCATATATTTTAGCCTGTTGTGACTCATACGTAAGTTAATAAAAAGCTTGACTAATCACCTCTGGAGGTGCCTCAGCTTTCTCTAAGGGAAATCAGTGGCCTTGAATAACACATCTTTCTAGCATATGCAGATGTACAGTTGTCCAAGACATAAGGAAGATGCTATTGCTCTGCAGGGTTGCAGGAGGAGTAAGGGATGAGAAATGGCAAGGAGTCATTCATGTAACATAAATGGAGTTGCACTAATCAGAGGGAGATCTTAATTGGTAGGAAAGCTCCAAAGAAAAAGTTATGAAGCACTTATCACCACAATACCAACTTTATAGAACAGCGTATTTTGTGTACAGAAATGCACCCCAAAAGGGCTCCTAGGGAGAAACTTGTCCTGAGGAACCTCCAAGGGCTGTGGTGCTGCTTTCTGGAGTGGGCTCTTGGTCATTTCTCCTGGAAATTCTCAGCTTGGCCTTGCAACGCACAATGCAAAGACATTTCCTAAACTGTGATTTAAACAATAAATATGTCAGATCAGTGGCATATTTTCTGACCAATCACTCCAACAGACACTTTTTTCCTTGCTAAAAATCTCTTACATGGTCACCTGCGTGAGTATGTGAGTATGTGGCAGAGCTCATGGGGTTGCATACAATGAGTAAGTTAATTGGAAGATTTGCCATTCCTCTTTGGGGTTGGTTTTTAACATTTCATCATGAGTTTACTGGAAGTGTGCAGCTGAGATCTATATTACCACAATGCTTACACGTGTGACTTTTAATGGACAAAAATTGAAAGAACCTATCTTTCTGGTTAGTGAAAACCCTAATTACTCATTATTCCCTGCTCCCTCCTTCTGCACACTCCTTGGAGTCTGCTGGTGAACTGCATAGAGGTGTTTTTTTTACAAGGGCTATTATAGAGACACCTGTTAGGATTGATATAGTTAATACTGCATCAACATTTCCATTGATTTGGTTTATTACCCAGCTGTAAAAACTCCTTTTAGTCTGAGAACTGATGAATGATGACTGAACCAAGGAGCTCAGGGAAAATAATGATTGTAACTTACTAGAAAGCAACATAAAATTAGATGAATTAGACATAAAGAAGTTTCAGAAGTTTGCTTTACATATTTATAATGTGAAAAATATTTTTTAATAATGGAGGTATGGATGTTTTTAGACACAAAAGTCTGGTGCTTTTGTGTACATTAAAAAAATAACTAAATCAGGGCTTTTCATGTGGAGAAACAGCTCCTATTAGTAGTCTGGCTAATTATTTTACATTGGGAAATTCATTGGTATTTTAGTAGCAAATTCATAAAGAATGATTTAAGGTGTAATGGCCTTTCTGTTTTGGCCAGATTGAAGAATCATTTGATACTTTCTGGGGAGGGTGGAAGAAATATCACTGATATTTTCTCCTCTGTAAGATGGGTAAGTAGTGTGGAAAACATAGACTTTGCACTACTGTTTATAAAGCAATGGCACAGAAATTCTGTGTGTTCTGTACAAAGATAATCCACAGAAACAAGTGTCCCATGTGAAACAAGACTTTGTAAGGTGTCTTATATACTAAATAATTTGTCTCACCATCCCCCTCCTCTCATGGTCCAAAACCACAAAATGCAACCACATGTTTGGCTAATAATCTTTCAAAAGGAGAAGAGGACCATTAAGGGAGGGCAGATCTGCTTTTAAGCTCAAAAGAGTCAGCCATTACAGCAGTAACAGACCCCTTCTCCAAGGGGTCCAACTGTGGGTCCCGAGTCCCATCCCTTCTCCAGCAAAGGTGGAGCCAAGTAATTGCAGGCTGGGAGCAGTTTCACCTGCAGCTACAAAAGGTAAGGGCTACAACCAAAGAAGGCCGTGGTGTCCCAGGGATGTGAAATTACAGAGAACCTGGTCTCAGTGTCTGAGATAATGCATGTCCATGTGCAAGCAAAGGGTGCTGGGTGTGTGTAGCCACTGGTACTGAACCAGAGCTCATTCGTTGCACCTGACTTGGGGCAGGCACTGTTAGTTCCATTACAGTATATTGTAACTTAATATTTACACACGGAAATAACTGAGTGAATGGCCTCAGCCTGGGTGACTTATGCTACACTCATCAAGGCAGTCAGTCTCCTGGAGGGTTCCAGATTTGCTTAAGTCCTGTGGGTTTGCTAAATGTGATATAAATAATGGGGCTGGCATCACTTTCCTCAAAAAGAAGGAAAGACTGATTTTCATAGTAAAAAAATATCCATTTGTGAAGACAATATTGTCTAAGGTAAAATGTGAGAGCTGGGGTCTCAAAGGATGTGGAAGTTTAAGAAAATGTGAGATCTGATCCAGAGTTCACTGAAGTCATGGAAAGATTTCCCTTGCCTCTATTAGTGGGTATTGAATGAACCCCTTGGATCAGCAGAAATAGAGGAAGAGCCAGAAACAAGTTATCATGACAAGTCAGAGTGATGGCAACAGCACACAGAAAAATATGGAAGTGTAATAAATGTGATGTAAAAGTAATGCTTCTATTTTTATAGTTGGCATTTGCTCTTCTAGTCCTCTTGGTTAAGTGCCAGGATCGGAGTTTTAATATCCATTAAGCATTTTAGACCAATTTTTTGATCACTACTCACTTTCAGTAGTCCATGTTTATTTGGTGTTCTTTATATGATGACTGTATCCAAGTTCTTACTGGCATATTCCCTATTGGACACCACTGGTGAATTTACTCCAATAGGCAGCCCCTGAAAGTAAATAGATTTAGTTTATCAGATCTTCTTTAATTTCGCATGATGACCATGAATGTGTAGTACATATTAATTCTAAGTTTCAGGTGAAATGGATGGTTGCACATACATGTGCACATGCACACATAGACACAAAAGACCCACTTGGTAGATTAGGAAAAATTTCTCACAGAGAAGACTATGTCATTGATTTTATTGAGCTGATGTTCAGAGATTGAGCTATGTAATGAAGAAGGATTTTTTTTTTTTTAAAGGCAGTACAGTCTCCACATAAATTAGAGCAAAAGACCACTTTTTTTTTTTCCAATGGTCTTCACAGCCCAGAGTTAAAATGGCATTTAGACAGCTGATTTACATCCACTGGGAAACAACCATCTAGTTTTTTTCTACCTTTTTGGGAGACTTTTGAATAAGATATTTACATTTCTGCTATTCTACCACTGCCTGGGATGCAATTTTGGGGTGCTGTGAGGTTGTTCATCACTGTCACAGTTCAGGCAAGTGGTGTTGTCTACAACCTTCTGAGAATTCAATGGACTGGAAACCTGCACCCTTCTGCCTGCTAAGGACCAGACTAAATGAGGTAAGGTAGGAGTGCTCTAGCAGAGAATACCCAATCCCTTTTTTTCTTTTTGGGAATTTACCTACTTCACGTGCAGGCCAAAAAACCACATTTAGTAAGTTCATAACATGCCTTAGAAAAGCCTGATTAAAGCTGAGCAAAGAGCAGGATGTCTTCATGCATGTGTGAATATAAAAGAGATTTGCTTTCCCTGATCTAGCCTACCAAATATTTTCCATCTTCTTTGGATTGAAAAAAAAAAAAAAAAAAAAGA
>VYXD01015328.1:468659-519639 GCA_013397195.1 Hylia prasina
AAGACAGAGTCATATTAAAAAAAAAAAAGAGTGGACAATGTTGTTTTTAAAATATTGTTCATTAAAAAAACCCCTTAACACACCAAGTATTTTTTTTGCAAGTTTACCTTGATAAATATGTTCAATATACAGTTCAAAGATCATTAATTTCATCTTACTAGTTAAAATGGTACTTATATATCCACAATGACATTCTACTTTATCTTGGCATTCTGAAACTTGTTTATAAAGCCCCTTCAATTGACATTTGAAATTAATTTTAGCATGAAACTTATATTCAAAATTTATTGAGTGTCTGCAATATATTTTTACCTTTATATACAGGATAATATTTTTCTACATCTACATGAGGTAGGAATAAACATAAAAGCTTTAAAAAATGAGCAGAAGGAGCATCTAAAAACTTGTTCCTAGCATATGACATTTAAACATAACATATTTTACTGAATCTTTTAATACTATGTATTTCTCATATATTACCTTTCATCAAATTTCAGTTTTCTATAATCCTTACAATTTCCTGAAAAGGAAGAAAAAGTGGTAAGCATAGTTTTGTTTGATGAAATCAGCCTAAAGTCCGATATTTGAGAACTAATGTATATCACTAAATGAAATCCTTTCCCATTCTTCCCAGTTTGCCATCATTTGTTCTCAGATAAGAGTTATGTTTATGACTGGAGAACCTGTCCTCGATTCTTTGATACAATTTGACCTTCTGTGACTAAATGAACAAGGAAATAAACTTCAGCATGAGGAAAATCAGATGGTTTTAAACTGTGTTATATAAATCTTATAGAACTTTTTATGAAAAATATAAGTACCATTCAGCCACTGACAATTTCTTTCCATTTTTCCACTGACTGCCACCGTTCCAGGATTAAAAAGTGTAAAAGGTAGCTTTGTCTAATATGCAGAGTCACTTCTAAGGGCTGAGAAACATTTCCTGAAAGGTAAAGAGATCACCAGCCTTTGAGATCAAATTACGACAAGGTTGAATCAAGGGTAGTTTTCACTATTAAGCAGCATAAGAATTTCAGAGGTACTTGGACACGAACATTCAATTTTTTATTCTTGTCTGAGTGGAAGAATCAACACAGCTATTTTATTACAATATCAGTATTTTTGAGCTGTAAATTCTGCAGCTGTTTGATTATCAGAAGTGTTTTTCAAATTTTACCATTTTTAAAGCCAGTTTATGTATGTCTTGAACAAAATAATTTATGCAACAGATTTTTCTCCTTTTAAATGTTTAGTAATGATTGTCGTGATGTAAGTTATAATAGATATCCCCATGACCAGGTAGAAAACCATACAACTTTCTTTTCGTAATTGAAAAGGGAGTTATGGGACTACATATTTGGTAAAGGCAGTCTACGAGAACAAAACAAAGTATTTGGTTTAAAATTAAGTAACATATATGAATTGTCTCAACTAATAATAGACTATGCAATTTAGTGTGTGTTATAATGTCACAATATCAATGGCATCTGATCATTGAAAATGACAAGATACTTTTGGTCTGAAAGGGAAAATTCATTTTGACATTTCATCATCATATTTTTAGTCATGGTCATGATTCATGCACAGTTTCAATATGACCAACTAAAAATTCATAAATAATAACTTAGATAATGAAAAATTATTTGTGGTTTTGTTCTTGATTTGGATTTTCTTGTATGCTTGGGTTTTTTTCTTCTTCTTCTTTCATTTTTTTTTTTTTTGGCTTTATAAGTACATAAAAACCAGATCCTCTTGTAATTTTTGAATTTTGGAAAATGGTTGACTGACACAAAACCTGATTTTCTATGATAAGTGTATTGTGTCCAGGGTACAGATTCCCCTAAAAGCTCAGGGAGGCCTCTCTCAGCTTCCAGTTTAGTCACTTTTTCAAAAGAATTTCCCAGAACTTGGTTGCCAGACTCTAAGTCTCCAGTGATCCCTTTCTCATTGCTGTTTTCAAGTAGTGTATCCTTTTTACGAAATTTGGCTTGGGAACGATGCTGATCCTGACAAAAGTGAGGTGGGGATTTCAGTAATTTGTGCCAGGACTTTGGCTGCTATTCCTGTTTCATAATCACCTTATCTATGAGGGGTTTGTATTACCCAATCAAACTAACAAAATAAATAAATACCCCAGTATGATGCACATCATGTTATTCAACTTTGCTAATTTCTTGAAGGATTTTTGGCTGTAGTTAGTTGGAATGGTGTGTCTTTTTTCCCAGTATCATTCCTGAAGTCTATCAAGTATCATTTTTTATCTAGCTGAAGCATGTATCATGCATAAATATTAGTGACCTAAAGAGCAACCCACTGATCTCCAAACAATAAGAAAGATTCTATGCATGCTTATTAGGTCAGTCTCAGAGACATGGCACTTGTGTTTAGCATGTAAAACTTCTCTTCCTAAATAAACATATTCCAGGTTTAATCCTGTTTCAGACTCAGTTGAGTTGCTTGGGTTTAGTTCTTCAGTTGTATTCTGTACAGACTGTAACTCAACTGGTATATGTATTACGTCCTACCATAACCCACACCTCACCTTCAGCTCTGAAGAATAAATAGACAGTTTTGAGTCCTGTTAGTTGACCACAAATTACACAAGTGGTGGTCAAGATGGTTTGTGGACCAAGCAAAGCAGAAATAGAGCCTGGTCACTCCACATACTTTTATTATTTTTCTTATGTGGGTTCATAAAGGACCAGGTTGTTTTAATCTTACTTATGTTGACCAGGTCTTATTCCACACATAGTCTGTGGAATTCTTTTCAGGGACAGCTGCTTGGTGAGCAATCATATTTTAAGCCATGATGCAGTCGTAAATTGGTTTGCTTTATATTGGGCAGGTCAGCATTGCTACAGGTACGTGCCTGTGGAAGCTGTTGGCACCACATCAAAAGTGCTGAGCAGAAAAGAATTTAAGAACCCCTTACAGTAAGCAAAGCATATTCTGTGTTGGTATTGTGAGATAAGTTATTGAGAATTTTAGTTTAGTAAGCAGTTTTGTGGTGGGGTTTTGGTGGTGGTTTTTTTTTTGGTTGGTTTTTTTTGGTTTTTTTTTTTGTTTTGTTTTCGTTGGGGTTTTTTGTTTGTTTGTTTTTTCGGTTTTGGGTTTTTTTGGTTTTTTTTTGTTTGGTTGGTTGTGGTTTTTTAATGGGTTTTTTTGGTGCTTTTTTCATATCAGATGCACAGGCTGCAAACCTAATCTAATTTGTGGAGGTTCTGGCTTTGTTTATTTGATGGAAGTTTGGTTTTTTTCCTACAAAATGTCAATGGATGAGAAAGCATTGCACTCCATAACACAGTGCCTTGCAGCTTTGGGAGTTTCCAAGTGCTGTGTAGGTGAGTGGAACTCCCAGCACATTTTCTATGCAGGCTTTACCTTGTGATGCACAGAGATAGTAGGAGTCTCAAAAACAAGAACACAAAGCAACAATCTGCCCAATATAGATGTGTTGAGAAGAGAGAAGATAGGAACAGTGACTGTGGCTTAAGCCCTGCCCTCTGCTGCACAGAAATGCCTACAGCCAGATCCAGGACAACAAACCAAGAGGTGAGTAAGGAATTCCTTTCAAAAGAAGTAATAACTGTCTTCCTAAAGGGTCAAGGAGGAAAATCACTTCTATCTTGTAAACTGGTTGTTGAGAGCATAATTTCTGAGGTTAGAGACCCTCATTTAAGACCCTCCTCCCCAACATTTTTGTGCCTACAATCTTTCCTTGCCTAGGGGAATCAGTGAATTACACTGTATTATTAAGTGCTAATGGCTCCAGTGGGTGAAAAAGGAAACCAAACAAAACAGAAATAATCTATAACCAAATTGCTTCTTACAAAGTCTCTCTGTTTTGCATATAATTTTGCACAATTCCCATACTTTTGGTTTGAGAAAATAATAAAAAAATAAGCAGATGAGCCTTTTAAATATGTTGCACATTAATATGAAAAAATGTTCTGTTGACTACATTCCTAAGATAAATGCAGTTAGCTCAGTAGAGTTTAGGGGCATGAAAACCAGGGCAAAACTAGAGGGGTTTTTTTTACTGCATTACTTCCTGCTGTGTGAGTTGTGAGAAAAATTTGAGTTTACCTCAACGAAATATTTCAGACAAAATGCATAACATGGAACAAAGTTATAGGAAAACATTTGCAGCATCTTCAGTTTTGCAACACTTATTTTACATTGCCAAAAATATTGCATCTTGTGCTCTCTAAGTTTTACTCCTGCCTGACAAATAAACAGTGATTTCAGAATTTCGACATATTTCTGAGGAAATGATTTTGTTCATGCCGGTAAATTTATAATGAAATATTTCGTTTCTGAGAAGTGTATTAGGCTGTGTGCATCTATAAAAAACTCTGTATCTTCTTGAACCCTTATAGATTCTTGCAGTGGTGTGAGAAACATATATTTAATAAAAAGCACTTTGACTATATCTATGCCAGTAAATAAGTTGACCAGAGATCACTGTCACCTCTGGTGCAAAAATTATGTTGATAAAGTCTCTTTACTCTTTTGTCCCCAAATTATCATACTGAGACAAATACCCTACATGTCAAGTCCTGATGATGTCCCAGCTGTAATGTAGGTCAGTCTGGGTGAAAAAAAAAAAGTCAAAATTTTGTAAAATTTGTGTACGATCCTGCCATAGTTGACTTCACACCCTAGACCTGTGCTGTGTATTCCTTTGGATGTGACCTAATAATTGAGTCACTATGGATAAATTATTCCTTTATAACTTGCAATGATGAGTAGGAAAATCAGTGTCTAAACAGATGAGCAAATAATGGTTCAGGCTTTAAGAGAAGATGGGGTGAAATAGATAACCCAGACATGCTCTTCTCCATCATTGCTTCCTTCTGAACAAATGAATTATATTTTGGAGGAGGAAAAGAAGGGGGAGGAGCACATGGACTTTCATTCATTTCTGTAACCCCCAAAGCTGCTTCTGTCAAGGTCAGTACTGCAGGAACCTTTGGTCTTAGTAATGACAATGTAACCAGTTTTCTCCAGAAAACCTGTCAACAAGAAATTGCTCCTTGATTTTGTTCCTGCTAAATGTAAGAGCCTAGAAGCTTCAATCTGACCTTCCAAGGCTGCACAGTGACTTGCTTTTGCTCCCTCCCGCGCAGTGAAATAGGCAAAGGGCAGCACAGGGCTGGCTGGGTTATCACTATGAACATCAAGGTCAAAAATATTCTGGAGTTTTCTCTGTTTCATTACAGAGCAAGGTACTTAGGGACAGAACATATTGGAAAATCAGGATTTCCATCCCTGTTGCAGGGATAACAGAGATAACGCAGCAGTTGTACTACTTGTAGTTTCAGGGCTGAAACAGCAAAATAATTTTTCTATGTGTTCTTAGAGGGGGTGGGAGGGAAGTGATCAGGAACATTTTTAAATTAAAAATCCCACTCCAATCCCCCCCGTGAAACACCTGCATAAAAACTGTGCATACAGTGCAATTTATCATCATTGTGAGTAGGCTGGAGTGAGCTAAGCTTTCCAAACACTGTTCTTTCTGTGGAATGCAGCCATTCTTCATGATAGTCTTCAGGGCATAAGTATTTCTAAACCCAAAGTGTTTCACAGCATATTTAAATAATCAGTCATCATATTAAATGTTCTCAGTGACTCCAGTGTTTCTGTGTTTGAGCTACTTCTTATTGCAGAAAAATTACATGACAATAATAGAGAAAATAACTATTTCAACCCAACCACTACCTTATCAAAATGTATTTTCTCCCTGTTATTTTATTTCAGTGTGAGTTTTTGAAAATTATAAAAGTGCTGAGCTTAAAAAATACAAATCTTAAACCAGATTAACCAGCATTATCCTTGGAGCTCTGAGCTAGCCTAAAAAGCATTTTTGGGTAGAAATATAAATTCTCCTAATAGGGAAAACTGTAAATGGTGATGTTTAGGATCTGTAGCATATGTGCAATATAATTCATGTCAAATGAATTAAGTAGTGTAAGCTGGTCATTATGACTCGCAGTGAAGCCAGTGGGAAGGGAAATGCTTACAGGAACACATGCAGGCACAGGAAAATTAAGTCCTCATATTTTAGACACGTATTTTTTTAGGATGTAATGAGACAGATATTTGAATATTTGATATATATATATTTACATACAGTAAAAATATCTTATAACATGACAGGTAATTACAAGCATAAATAAATATAAACTTGGGGTACTCCTCTCTTGAGGCAGAGAAACTACAGAGACTACACTCATGAGGAAGCAAGATAAAAGGACACATGGGGGTTTTGTTGATATGTTTGCTTTTGTTAAATATTCCAGGCTAAGAAAGATGGAGTACTTGTGTTTCAAAAGGGTTCTGGAAGCATCAAACATTCTCCTCTATTGAGTTTGTCCAGTGGATCCAACTCTGAAGTTGATTTTTAGTATATAATCAAATTATCACCATGTTCAGTGAAATTTTGGATTCAGTCTGGACAACTGAAATGAGACCAATTTTCAGATAAGGTGAAGTATGAAGTGCTAAAATGAGGTTTATGGAGCCATGAGGAACATATTCTCTCTTACTCCAGTTTATGTAAAATTCATGTGATTTCATGTTTAATAAGAATATTGGACTTTCTGAGGGAACCTTAAGCATAGTTTTGAGTGATCCTTTGCTGATTTATGCATTGCATTCTCACATGATTTTGACAATGAACCAGATAAAATTTGGCAGTTTTGACTGTGTTTCATTTTGAGGTTTTGAGCTTATTTGGACCTGAAACACAAGTAAAACTTGTAGCTGTGGACTCATATAGAAATAAACTGAAAAAAAAAACAGTTACACAGCCCTCCATAAAATTTAATTAAGGATTTTCACATAATTCTGACTTATGGATATTAAAATTGAGATGAATCCTGCTGCCCAGCCACACCACTGTTGGTGACAAGAAACAATAGCTTCCAAGATGTAGCCTACATGGTCACTAGGAGACATTTCCATATTCTCTCAGTTTCTGCCAACAGGCAGTTGAAATGGCAGAGCTGTCAACAGTGGGAACCCAGCTCTACCCCCACACCAATCTGCTCACCTGTCTGCCAGGTGAGTAACATTTCACTGACCTGATGGGGCCAGATTGTGCTGTAGTTGCTCTCCAAACCCATCTCCTCTACTTAATGTACATTCACCTATGGTACATTTCCCTTCAACAAGCTTTTCACTGACAGAGGTTTTTGCCTCCTGATGCTGGTCCCACATTCTCAGGAGGAGAACAGGCCTTGAAAACAGCTGGTTTCTGGCAGAAGTTGGAAAGCCAACATGTTTCTGCACTCAAGTACTTATCTGAAGGATCTGTCTTCAGCTCTGCTAAATGCCTGTGCCTTGACAGACCTGGCAACTACTGCTGTTGTGCACCACTTTAGCAGGCTGGAAACTTCTGCACCACAATAAGCAAAGCTGTGTATCAGTACGAGCCCTCCCATCCTGCCAGCAAACTTATGTTATGCTAGAGAGGTATGACATGGAATGAAGTTTTGGTTTTGCGCTACCACAAGCATAAGAAACAGTAAAAATACAGATTAAGAACAAATAAAGAGAGAACAAAGTCTTGCTCAAGTGAATGGGATTATAAGGATGACAGAATTTGCACAGACAGATTTTACAGTTTCAAGTCATCTATAGTTTATTAGTGTATTTTCATTTATTCCAGTGAATCACATCCTCTGTCATCTTAGCTGAATTTGCCAGTGATGGAGAACTGAACTGCCCTTGCTGATAACTGTTCTGGTGATCTATCCATGAAATGTAACCACACTGAAATGACTGGTTTGTTGGTTTGGTTTTTTTTGTTACACCTTTGGGCAGCCTCTTGCACTTCGTTATTGCTCTCAGAGCTCATTTTTAAGGGAAAAATACCTTTTCCAGATGACTGAGAATGTCACTTAACTTTGTATTTTTTTTCTCTATCATCCTTCTTTTATGCAGTTCAGAAGTTTAAGATGTTTTTGACTTCAGTACCAAAATAAGAATAAAGTTAACCTCAGATTAAAAAAAAACATGCATGGTGAACAAGCAGCACACAGTCTGACAAAGTTTTTTTATCCAGGAGATATCTTCTCAGTCAGGTTTGTAAAGGAATTGCAGTGCAAAACATAACTTTTTGCAAATGGTTAGTCGTAGTTTCAAAGTTTTTCTGGCACATGTCATTGATATGGAATATTTTAAGAAATGTTCTGTCCAAATTTAACTCTTCAGTCTCAAAGCTTACCCCAAGCTTAAATATGACAACACTGCAGGTATCACAAAGAAGCAGATCATAAGAAGGCTTGAAATACTAATTATATTGGTATAATTAAAGGAATCTTAAGTTGAACTAAGGAAAAATAAAAGGTCAGGAGTAATCTTAAGGGTTGCCCAGTAAAATAGCAGTAGGGGAGAGAGTGAGTGACAAGTTGTGTGCTGCATTTTCTCACTACAATGAACAGTATGGATTATGAAATTACATGAAATGGGAAGGTCTTGCATCTCAAGGAAACACAGTCCTGACCTCTAGCAGGAAAAGCACCTACAGCGCAGTCTGACCCCATCAGGTCAGTGAAATGTTACCGACATGAAGAAACATGCTAGAATAAATGAGACAATTCAGATGGTCAGCTTTAAGTGTTTGTCACTTAAAATTTTTGGGAGACCAGTGTGAGCAGAGCATGTAACTGACGTAGGAGAGAAATCAGAGAAAAATGCACCACGTCCTTTATTCTTCCCTCCCCCATCTTGTTTCTTTCCTTTATCTCATTCTATTTTTTATGTCTGAGGTGGGGATGACTTAGCTAGGACATTTCCTTGAGGCCATGAAAAGAAGAGACATAATGAGTTCTAATGATTGAGACCATGTACAACAGACAATTTTAATGTAACAGATAGAAAATATTAGGATAACCCCAACATTTTGTCACAGAAAGAAAATATGAATTCCAAATGAAGACAGTGTCTTAGGATAAAAACAGGCAGATACTCTTGAGAAAAACTCCCAATAGGAGAGGAAGAGTCCACTTCCTAATTCAACACTGAATGCAAACATGCACCTGGCTAAGGGAGATGGAAACAGCGGGAAGAATCTGAAGCTGCAGTGAAAAAGAAAAGCTCAGAAAACTTTCCAAGGTGAGGCCAGGCTTTGAAGAAAGAAGAAGGGGAAATAAAGGAAGATAGAGGGAGAAGCATTACACTGCCAGATCTTTGCACTCATTGTAGCCAAGATACTGGAACAGCTAAAAAGAAACTTTGGACTCAGATATATTTTAAGTTTCTATTTTCATATTTCATTTTTTGTTTCCAATTTTACAGTCAGGAATTCATCTCACTGTTTGCTAGGACACATTTCTTTCCTTCTTTAGTCTTGTCTTGGGTAAAGAATGGGCTGTTTTGGCAAGAGGCATGCTATGGAGAAATAACCTGTGATGCTGGATTAACTCATGCTGGACGTTGTCCTTTACCATGTGATGAAGGACAGCAATGGGTTTAGGGTGTAGAAGTTCTTACTAGACACAGCACCCACATGGGTTCAAAAAACCCAATCCTCTCAGAAACCTAATTGAGCTATCAAAGAACTGGGTAAACTAAAAACTGTGTAAACTTGTATGTGAGTGAAAATGGAGCAGAGTGCAAATTAGATATTAAACAGCCCTTTTTCTTTTTTCTTTGACTCTCCCGAATCCTTTCAGATGTTAGAACAAGTAAACAGCATGTGAAAATTTTGTTTCATTGTTAATCCTAGTATCAGGGTCAACTTTACCCTGATTTTCTACCTTTCCTCCTTACTACAACTACTGCTTGAGGTTTCAAATGTATCAGTTTTAGCTTTCTGTTAAAGGTAAACACATGTATAAGGTCACTTTTGTTACAGTGACTAAGACAAATTTCAAATGTGGCCCTGCTCAAATAAAGCTGGGAATTTTTATGTTTTAACAAAAAAGTATTCTCCTTTGTGTTGGTGTCAATGGCAGCTCTTATATGTAATACTCTTAGCACTGGTAGCTGTAGTTCCCCACAAGGAAATGATTCAAGACAGATGATAATAAAAAGTGGGGGGAGAAAAATAGGATGTGGTTACAGCAACAAAAATCTCACTTATTGAGGTTATGTCTTCACTGCAGAGTTGCTCAGCTGGTGTCCCCAGTTTGGCAACAGCAAAGTCTTCCAAAGCAACTGGAATGATGCTTTGATCTAAGCAAGATGAATTACAGAGCTAAAGATTAGTGTGTGCTAATTGTTCTTCTCTTTAGTCTGATGAATAGCTCACTTTTCAGGGAACATTCCAATATCCCTCTTATGCCTTACTACAGTGCCCTCTTTGCTTCACTCCATTCATGGGAAAGTGCTCAGTGTCTTCAGAATCATAGCATGTCTTCATGGCAGCCCTGTCTTACATCTGTGACTCAGACCTAGTTATTGCTATTCTGTTCATCATAATGCACTATCATAAAGCTAAAGTCATTGGTGCAACAGAATATGAAAGGGTACTTAAATTAGCAAGGCCAGATTAATCTTCCTTCAATGTAGACATTTATGATGTGAATTGTGATCCAAAGGAACCATTCTAGGTGTCACCATGACACTGAGATGAAGATAACCTGAGATGAAGATGTTTTTAATGTGTTCATTGTCTACAAAGAGAGGGAAGCTGAGATGTAGACACATCCACTGAGATGCATCCTATTCCAAGTGACTAATCTCAGCTGGGAAAGAGCTATCACTTTTTTTACTGGCCTTGAGTTCAGATCATTGACTGTCAGAGTGAGCACTGGATTGCCGTTGTTAAATCAAACAGATTAGCTGAGGTCATGAGAGATGAAAAGCAGGGTGGAGCACAAGCATTTCCAGAGTTACCTGGTTACCTGCCCTCTCCAGCTGAGTCCTATCACTGCTGGTGTGGGTGCTCCTTTAGGTCTGTTTTCAGTGTGTCTTACAACATTCTGCTCAATAATGAGCATCTGTCTCAGTTTAAATGCTGTGGTTGTCCTGAGATTGATGTGTGCCATGAAGGTGGAAGGCTAGACCAGAGGCAGTGGAATAAAAGGTGAGTGCTTTTACAGACAAGTGCTAGACAGTAGAAAAGGTCACCACTTGCACCTGACTGGTGCAAAACAACCTTTTTAGCTCTTTCCCATTACTGTTTAAACTAAACTGCCTGAATTCAAACCGACTGGGCAATGAGAAAAGTTCTTGCACAGATAGGGATCTGTCTGTGCCAAGAAACAGAAAACTCAGCTAAGATACCAAAGCTAAGAGTGAACAAATGAATGCTGAAGTTTCTGGAGAATCCATGAGCTTCCATGTAAGGGAGCCAAGGAATCCCCAGACAGGTTTTCTTACTGGGGGAAACTTAGAAAATTATAAGATTGAAGCAAGAAGAAAACTAATATTAGAGGCTGAGAGATAAGTAATTTATAAAATGAAGTGGAAAGAGACACATCATGCAGTGTCATGACACTTGTAAACACCAAGTTTAAGGACATAAATGTGTAGGTGAGGGATTTCTATTTCAAATGTGATTTTATATTGTGTTTATTCTGTCTAAAGGCTTCAGTAATGCAGATTGAATCTGCCTTGAAGACTTCATGTCAGAAACCACACAGAATCAGTCAGCCAGAGAAATGCTCATCAGTTCTTCATTATATCCTTGCATTTTCAAGAAAAATACAGACATTGCCCACGACAAATTTTCTAAACAGAGTTTTAGGGAAAGCAGTGGTTGCTATAGCTAACCATGATTATTACTATGATTATCCACCTGACTACCAGCCCACAGGGACAGATGACTGCCTTGGCTTGAGCCTGGGAAATGGCAAAATCAAAAGTTGTCCTTTTGAGGTTTTATCTGGCTGCATTTCAGGCTACTACACAGAGTTTCATTTGTGTCACACTGCTTCTATTCTCTATCACATACATGGATGCATAAACTGATCCATTTTCTAAACCTGTGCACTGGATGTAAACACTATGTTTGGAAAGTTGGTTAACTGCATGAAATGGTAGGAAAATGTCTTCAAAGTCCAAGCAACCCCATAGACAAACTCACCAAACATTACTTTATCTCACGTTTCAGCAACAAAAGCAAGACTATATCTCTTCCCATCTTATATGTGAGAAGACCCCAGGCCATAAGAGACTCGGGAAAAAATATGGGCTAATGAAAAACTTATGTGAGAAATGAAGAAACTTTGTAGGGCCAAGTACACATTGATTTCATAATTCAGATCCTGTGATGCTTTTCCATTAGTTGGCAAAACATTTCTCCAAGCTTTGCCTTGACTAGAAAGTGCTGTTTTTAACATGATAATGACTTAGCATCAGTTTCCAAATCCCTATCACAGAATTAGAGCTGAAGTAGTCAGAACAATATAAGATTTACTTGTATCTTCTCTTGGTCATTTAGCAATGATCAACATGGTGTCAACTAAGTCAAATCTTATGTGTTCAAAGTTGTGGTTATGACATTGCCTGGAAATTTTTTTTGACAAGCTGGGACATTATATTTCCCCATGGATCCCCTCAAGGCTGATGACAATGTGTTAGTAATGAATTTATTTAATTTTTTGGGGGGTTTGCATGCAGTTTCTGAGTTTGATGAATTTCCAAAGAACTATGATGGGAAGATTTGTATGGAAACTGTTTTCTTGTTCCTGAAGAGTTTGCTTAAGACCTTATTGATATGAAAATTACTGGCTTCATGTACCTGGGGAGTTTTGGATCATCATCATTGTGACCTTGGTACTTTTGAAACCTTGTAAAAATTAACCATTGACATTCAGTTATGTTTAGGCATTTAATTTCATTGACAGTTCCAAAACCACTGTAATATATGGTTGTCAATGTCCTTTACCATGGTCTCTTGATGATTTAGTCAATTCTATTTCCACTATCAAAAGTAAGTCTGGCTTATGGTTTTAAAGCTGGAGACATGACCATGATTAAATCTGAGGTTCTTCAACATCAATGAGCTGTAGATTCTCATCAATCTCCTCACTGAGGCCCATGGCTCCAGCTTGATCTAGAAGTGTTTTGGAGTTTTGTTTTGGGGTTTTGCTGTGGGTTTGGTTTGTTTATTTATTTATGTAAGAAAACACCCAGAATTTCTCTTTTTAGCTGGGTAAGCTAAAGCCTGCAGAGTTCAAATGGCTTTGGCAAAGCCAATGTACAGGTCAGGGCAGAACAAGACCAGGACTCAGACTTGTACCCCTATTCTCATTGTCCTGACAGATGTTCAGATATCTCAGTGCTTTTTAAAGTATGGAGTTACCACCAAGCTTGTGTGGTCAATTCAGAAACCCGACAAATGAACAAACTCTGGGATGTAACTGAGATAATTCAGTATACTAAGGAAACCTAAGAAAACAGTTCAATGCTGCAGCATGAGCAAGAGATGAAGCAGAAAAGAAAAAAAATTGATTTTTTGAATTTAAATAACTTATTTAGATACAGCTTTATGGAATATTCTCCTGGGAACTTTGTTTTGTCTAGCAGTGGATTTATTTTTAGTATGGGCTTTTTTACCTTCATTTCTGGCACTAGGGACAAGCTAGGAGTATGTTATATTCATTGAGGTTCTCAACTATTTAATAAAGGATTCCAGTGGTATTCTACCTGACATTTTTAACATCAGAGCAGATACCCTTCAACTCCAGAGGCCTACAAGGGCAGAAGCCTCTCCAGAATTTTTTTGTAACCATCTGCTGAAGTTGGCCCTGTTGGGCTTTTGAAACTGGAGACAAGACAGTAGTGCTGTTAACTATTTTGTTAGCAGATCAGGCTGCCTTCTCCTGTCAGAGGTGGCAATGCACTGAGGGTCGTTCTCAATGTCCCAACCAGTGCTGCTCACTGTTGTGTGCTGTCAGTCAATGAAGGCAACAGAGAGACACCTAAAATGTTTCACCTGAGTAAGCACATGTAGAGATAGTGGCAGAGCTGCGTGACATTTTCAAGACATCTTATGCATGTCTTAAAACTTGCCCTGCACATGGGTGTGTTCCTGCTCCTTCTGTCTTCACTTTTCCTGATGTTGGCTGTGCTCTGCACATTCAGGGTCATGACTGCTCTAGGGGTCACAGGAGAGGTCAGAAGCATATGGAGGACTTTTTACAAAAACAACAATAACAACAACATGAGATGAATAATATGAAAAGTAAGTTATGCAGTTTAATCTTTGATTAAAAGCAGCAGTCCTCCATTCAAACCCCATTCAGTCTTTGCCCTTGCTGTACTCAGCATTCAGAAGGGTTTTATGAAGACAGAGGGGTGAAAGGGCTCACAGTTTTCAAAAGTGAAATTTTTTATTTCATCTAATTATCAGCCAACATGTGAGTGGGTGTTAGACCAACAGTGAATGCAGATAGAGAGCACATCTGCAGAAAGAGAAGGCTCTGCCCTGTGGGTTGTCTTCATCCAGTCTGCTACATCTACTGCCCCAAGTGATCATATGAGATTTCAAACTCAAATTTGGACCTCTTCAACATCACAGACTTGGCTGTAAAATTAGTCTATAATCTAGTTTTTGATAAAAGTGACCAGTAGTGACCTGTGTAAGTTGACTCTAGTTACAATAAAATTTTATACATCTAAATAAGATATGGTTTATAAAACTAAGGTAAAGGAAAAGGCAAGGTGATCTAGATGCCAAACAGAAGCAAAACTTAATAGGTTGCTATTGCTTCTACTACTTTTTTGACTGTGCAAGTCCAATGTGGTGATGTGAGTAGGATGGTAGGTCAGAAGGGCAAGACAAAGGAGGCCAAGACACCGAAATCTCTCTGGTTTTGCATGAGACATTGATGGCTAGCTCATTGTGGATGCTTTCTCAAGTTCATTTTGGTCATAGATTTAGATTTAATGGCAGGTGAAAGTCTGAGGTTACCAGAATAGTTAGTGAACCTTCTACAAATTAAAGGTTTTGCCCCAAAGACCACACCTTGCGATGGCTGAATTTCACTGCCACCCCTTCCAGAGTGTTTTCCCTCTGCTACCTTGTTATTGTAGTGATGGTGGCATTGTAAATTATAGTCCCAGCTGGATGAAGAACCCTTCTGAACTGATCCTAGTGCTGTTCCCTATAGTATTGCTAATGATTACACAGCTGCCTTGTAGGCATTCTAGAGCATAGGCTCATGGGTCTGCCTCCAGCACAACTTGCAATAAAGTTTATTTTTATTCAAAACAATATATATTGGGATTATTGTCGGAGCAGCCCTAGAGGCTTACACAGGAGGTCTAGTAAGCATTGGTAAGAAAATTGGAAGCCTTGAGGTTATTAATGTTGCTAGAACAGCAAGCTTAGTGGCCAGCAGAGGTATAATTTACCTACACTAGCATCACACACTGGAGCAAGGCAATCAAGTAAGAGGTCAAGAGACCTTAACACAACATAAGATAGATATATAGCCCTGAGCCTTTTAGGCCAGATTCTCAGCTGCTGTAAATCAATGCAGCTTCATGGGAATCAGTGGACCTATGCAGTTTTCAATATGCTAAGAATCTGGCCTTAAATCTACCCTTTATGGAAGTTATCCTAAGATCTGAAATGAATGCAGCAGCAAAACTCAATTTTTATTTTTGCTTTGTTTTAAAGCCAACACATGACATTTTTAGCTCAGCCATACATTGGTTTGGAGAGCAAGACTGAAGTTTAACACTTTTGGCAAGGACACATCTCAAAATGGTCATGAAAGAGCTGATGAGATTCCATCAATACACATTAGCTAATAGAGAGAAAACGTAAGTAGATGCAGAAGGAGCAAATATCTGTTTTTAACTGGTTAGTAACCGAAGTTCAGGTAGCATACAGCCTTTTTGCTCACAGCTGTGGGTTCCAGTCTATAAAACAGAAGTTCATGTTCCTATCTATAAAAACAAGTTCGACCAAAAATGTAATATCAGCTTTTGGAGATTTAAGTGACATGAAAGTGTGCTTTGAATTCATGCCAGAGGATAGAGTGAGAAAGCTGACAGAGATAGCAAAGTGTGAGGAAGACACACACAAGTAAAATGCGTGCATCATTGACTCACAAATACACAAGACTTGGTCCTTCTTGGTACATATAGATCCAAGCCACAATTTTTATTCCTGGATTGCAGTCCAAGTCTATGTCTCAGTGCAGTCCCAGAGCTGTTGGAGTTTCAGAGACTGCAGAGGAGGTGATGTCTAGTGTTTTTTCAGAATAATTTGTGGCAACTCATAAATGTAAATCCTGCGCTAACACTTGAATCTCTAACAGACACTTCAGCCACCAGCAGTATTGCCTTCTATTCTCAAGAAGATCTTATATTTACTGATTTATCACAGTTAGATATAGTACCTGCCACGGGAAGAAGCTTTTACGACATTTCTCTGATGAAAAATTTGATATGGAGTGCAAAGAAATTCAAGAAGCATAAATATTTTTCTGAAGTGGGGAGATCAGCCTGTTAAACAATCAATTTACTTGTCCTACATGTCTGTAGGGACTTGAGCTACTTAAGTGTCCTACTTTTTTATACTCACTAGTTGTTTTTGTCCTTTGTTTAGACAAAGACCTGACTCCAGCTGACCTCTGAGGAGAAGCTTAGCTGCTGTCGTTTGCATTAATATATCAGTATTTTGAATCTTTGTATCTGTTTAAAGTCTGAGTTTCATAACTTATCTGACCTTAACAGCCTTCAATAGATGTGCTTTTTCTTGGCCCTAGAGATTAATCAAGTCACATCTTCCAGGTCAATAAGGTGTTAAAAATTTGAGATACTACTTTTCTTTCAAATAAGATACTTAAAAGCTGGACTAGATGGGGATTTAACAGGCCAGAATTGAGAGGGTTCATAGCATTTTGTCCATTTCAAAGCTTGTGTTTAAAAAAAAAAGTTTTAAGAAATTTAAAGTAAAATAAACTGAAAGGTGATATACCCTGTGCTGAGAGCAGACAGGAGAATAGGAGCTGACAAAAGTGAGTTACAGCTTTCTACACAGAATTCTCTTCTCCCTCCTTTACTTCAGTTCTCTGTGAATCCGTTTATTCCCAGGTGTGCTTCCACACAGCTTTTCTGGCCACCAAAAACTGGAATCCTCACATCTATGCATCCCTTTTCTTTGCTTTCTCTGCATTTGCTCTCAGTAAATAGAAACAAGCAAGACCCTGATGAAGTCTGAGAGCTACATCTCTTCCACCAGGTCAGGTTTGACTCTCCTCTCCTGGCTGCCCACCTTCAGCGCTGCTGGGGGCTGCTCCCTCCCCAGCAGCAGCAGCAGCAGCAGCAGCAGCAGTGCAGCCTCTCTGCTGCTAGCGGAGTTCACAAATCGTCAGGCTCATTAACACAAACTGAACTCGACTGTGACTCAAATTGATATACCAGACAGTCAACTGCAGTTGCTGGGGAACCAAACACTCCAACTGTTCTGTTGCCACCACTGCTGCTGGGGCGGAAACCTCTGGGCAGAGAACTGGGGCAGAGAGCTGAAGAGCATGACTTCTTAGGTTACACCAAACTGGACCACCACAGAGTATTTGTAAGTTCCTTCTGTCACTGTCTGGGTTGCCCTGGAACAGGGTTATAAAGTACGTGTGAGGCCAAGGAAATCTATTCTTTCATGCTCCTTTGCATGGGTAACTGAAACCCCACAGCTTTACTCAACCATCTCCTCAGAGTATTTGTGCTCTCTGGAAGGGGAGCTGCCTTCCAAAGCCAGTGCTTGTGACAAAGGACCAACTGGCATACTTGTAACCCTTTATTTTTATGTGGGCAGCCTGCCAGGCTGATCAGAATCTAAATTTAACTGCTGCTTCAGGTATTGTGAAAACAGTGTGTTTCTGGACCACTGGATGCTGGGCAGTGAGCCACCCCAAGGACCAGGAGCCAGAACCTTGTCTGTTGGCATGTTCTATGGAAAGCATATAGCTGATTCTTTCTTGGCCATTTATCTCCTGCTCCAAACAAGGGGCAGAATTTTGAAGTGTTAACCCTTCCAGACATTTGGGAGGGGATGCCACAGGCATGCATTGACTATTTCAGAATAAAAGGTCTGGCCCACTGTTCCTGTTTAAGGATGGAAACTGATGGTCAGGATGCAAACCTTACCTGCACGATATATGAGGGTTTGTTTTCACTGATCTCAGTGAGTTTTTGTTTGTTAATACTTAAAAAGAACTTGACCCACAGTTCTCCAGAGCTGTGAGGATGGGATCAGATCCCATGCACTGTGTTACAAGCATCTCTTGATAACTCCCAAAGCACTTGCAAACACAAAAAAGGATAAAATATGAGATGAATGGGAACCTTGAATGAAACAGAAATTGTAAACCTTTAGGCAGAATTTCTCTCTGGGGATTTCAGAATCTCCTGTTACTGATAGGTGAGGATCATATGGTCAGTGAGGATCACAGGACACCCCACAGCAATATCAAAACACAAACACAATTCCTGTGTTATTTTAGTTAAGCCAGGAACAAATCTGGCACCATTTGACTCTGGCCTTTCAGCTCTGAGACAGGGCAATAGCAGTGCTCATGCCAGCTGGCTATCTGCTCTGCAAGAGTCAACAAATTTCTTGATATGCGATGTCCTTCCATCTCATTTGTTGGTAGGAGCAGTGAAATATTTATGAACTGCCATCAGTGTCCAGCTTTTGAGTTTTGACCCAGTAAAGGATAAATACGGGACAATTTCCCTGTGGCCTTTCACTTTGGCTAGTGACCAGCTTTCTGTCTGTTTGTGGTTTCGACTGGATGGGGAAACAAACGTTCCCTAGGTAAAACTCTTCCATATCTACGATTTACTCCAGAAATAAATGATTTTAAAACCAAACACATCTAGTGAGAAACAAATCTCACACAGTTGTCCAATGGCCTTTGACCTCCTAATGGCTTGATGCCATCTGGCTGCCAGCTGGCTACTTCACTACATGAGGAAATAAGTTTCTCACAGACAACATTCCCTTCCACTTTTAGCCCTACCAAAAAAGAAAAAGCTAACACACCTTTCCTATAGCACCCTTTCATTCCAACAAAGGGAGAAATGTGACACAGGTGGCTACTGAACTTTCAACTTTGAGTGGCAAACTACCAACTAGCTACTGCTGGACTACACACTCCCAGAGCAAAACAAAAAACTTGCTTGGGCAAATCATTGTACAAGTCTTCCACTTGAAAAGGAGTGTTCAAAGATGGAGAGAGAATAAGTAAATAAAATAAGAAATCAAATATAGTGAGAGGTATTGCAGACTTTGTGTGGGTGTTAAGCCATAAGTAGAGATGCATGCTTTTTAGAAAACAGACAAAAAGCTAGACTTTATATATAGACTCTGCAAAAAGGTTCCTGCTTTGTGCAAAAAGAGACGGGATGAGAAGGATTTTTACTCTGCAGTGAAAATAGTTCAGCCTGATTCAGCAGACATTTGCCTCGTTCCTGGAAGCACAACAAATGTGTTTTATCAGGAATCGTCACGTAAGTTTCCTGACCCTCCCAGCTGTCTACTGAATCCAGGACCCATGAGATGAATTGGAATTCAGCCTCTGAGAGCTGAAGGAAGGAGACCCTGGGTATAGTTCTCAGACAGGTGGTGATAGGGGCTCCTGGGACTCCAGTGCTGGGTAGGATAAGGCTGGGCTAGGCAGGCAGATGGATTGGAGGGTGATGTGCTTCTGCAGCTCATTTCCTTCCACAGACTGGTGCTGCTGTTATGGAACAGTCCCCATATCAACATGTGCACTCATGAGATAGGTCCAGGATGGGAAATGCATCTATATTACTCAGGAGCAATTGAACACCTTTATAGTACTCATTTAATGATAAGACTATATAAATTTTATATTCTTTCTTTCTCACTTTCTTTCTATCTTCCTTTCTTCCTTCTTTTCCTTTTTTCTTTCCTTTCCTTTGTTTTTCTCCAGTGCTACAGAAAACCAAGTGTATCTAATCAGCATTAGCTGTCATAATTCAAATAATTTTTAACCTTGCTGTGACCACAGATTTTTCCCTTTCTCAAGATTCTATTCCCTTTTCCATTCTGTGGCCCCTATAATGTATGATGTCCACAGACAATGAGTGTCTTCCCACCCTCCCTACTCTCTGCCTGCCCGTGGAGATTCTCAGGGTTGCAGGAGATATGATTCTCCCAGTCTACTTTCTCCATGACAGATTCTCTTCCATCCTGTCATTTACATTTACAGCCTGACTCCAAGCCTGTTTATAGCCAGAGAACTCTTTTCATTTACTTCAGTGGGCTTTGAATCAAGCCTTTATAAACCACACATGTACCCAACAGGTATTTATTAACATGAGCTGGCCATGTACTCTATGCCATGAGTGTGGAAAAAACTAACAATAACTTTACAATTACCCACCTAAGCCCTCTAACAGGCTCCAAAGACATGTCTCTTTGCCAAGCAAGCATTGAATCAAGTTTGACATTTCTAGGGTAAATCATTTTTGTGTTCTAAAAACCAAAAAAAAAGGGTTAGGAAAAAGTCCAAAGAGTGAGAACATCCCCATTTTTGGACAATAATATCATTCAAATGTCCTATCCAAATGGCTTCAAATGTTCCAGAAACAAATGTGTATTCTGGGATAAGACCACTATGTTAGGTAAAATTACAGGTGATTCTGCTTGAGGCTGGCAAGATTGAGCTAGGATTAAAATAGAATTAACAGTTCTACTATTTTTTTTTAATTACCTATGAAGATATTAGTGTTACTCACATTCTTTCCAGAACAATTAGACATCTCTATGTATTGACATTACATTCAGATATTTCAGTTCTTTCATAGGCTGTGCCTTTATTTAATTTTGAGTTGTTGGACACGAAATTAGATGTTATCTTTTAGTCTCTTCTTGAACTGAATTGGTGGAGCCTGAACCATCAGAGAGGACGACCCAACGGACTTGGAAAACTCTCAGCTCACTGTCCGGGTGAAGTGTCACAAAGGACTTTCCACATTTTGTCAGATGATGGCTCAAAGCCAAAAAGTTGGGATCCAGACCTAGATAAAAAATGCCTCTAAGGATGAATCTGAAGAGCTCCAGGGTTTCCATCCAAGCCAATTTCTAGCTGTGATGTAAGACAAGGTTATTTCCATTAATGTTGAAGTTTTGCATCATCTGTTCGCTCATGCTTTAGCTTTTTCACTTTCAGCAGCAAATCAATCATCATAATACTAGCAAAAGCTTGGTTTTGTCTTGTACATGTTATAGCTCAGGGTGTATTGTTCTGGTGAAATATATATCTCTGAGAAAGCAGTTTGGAGGCAAATATCTGCTAACAAATAGTTTTGTCTTGTTCACTAAGGCCCAAATTTTTTAAAGTTAGATGTCAAGGTTGAAGTTTTCTGAGTCCTATGCTGGCATTTACATGAGTACATGAGTGTCTTGCCTTTTTTAAAAAAGAGAAAGCTTAGTTACCCTGTGTTCATCTTCAGCAGTTCCTTTTGAAACTCATGGCTGAAATAATTCCTAGTACTGTCCATAGATTGTGATCACCTTTTCCTTCATTTGCTGTCTCCCTAGGGACATGTACCTTGGTCATTTCTTTGGCTGCTGCTTTAGAAACTTTGTAGTTTCAAGGGTTAAACACAGGACTGTAAGTTCACAGATGTGAAAATACATATTTTTTGGCAGGTTAAATGCACTAGGCAACTTTTGCGTGTTTGTGCTTTGAGTAAGGAGGCCACCTGCTTCTAATGTTACAGGAATATGTTGGCTAGTGGAAAGGCAGAAACCATTTTTTACTAATTGAATAATTTCTGTATCTTATCCAAATGCCAGGAGATCGCTTCTATCCTGTGATTAGCTTGAAGTTTTGATGACATATTTAAAAAAAAACCCAAAAAACCCAAAAGCATTCCAAGTCACTTTCCTGTTTGGTGCAAATCACTTCATTCCTAGTACAGAGTGATGGCGAAATGGGTATTGGATGAAAGAAATGGTAAATAGGAAACAATTGTTTGCTTGGATTACCAAGGCAGTTTCTGGGTGAGGTGGTGTTTGGTGGGTAGGCACCGTTGACTATTTGGCACTGGCGCATGGAATAGCAAACACATGCAGCAGTTAAAATCAGGCTTGCATTAATGATTTCATTGCCTGAACTAAATTTGTAATGTAAATCATTCGGAGGTGCTCTAAGGCATTTCTATTCTTAGAAGGAAAGTCACAAACTGGAAAGTACGTCACCTTTGCAATCAGCACCCCCTTTAGCCTGTAATGTGGAACACATGGTGGTTGAAGAGGTTACAGTGTTACAGAAATGTCATTACAGAATTTCTCTGTGTTAACATGTATCATCTGTCACATAATTGTTTGTTTTACAACCCATACCTATAATGGGCTAAGTGGGGACTATTTATATCAGTTAACAATGAGTGCCTTTAATTAGTATTTCATGCAACTGGAACATGTTAAAGATTCTGACACAAATCTGGCTTGGGTTGCTAAATTCCATATGAATTTCATTATGAAATTGCTAAGACATTACAGTTGCTCAGGTATTGAGGTTTATAAGTGCACTTCATCTGTTACAAAGCTAGAGCGAGTAAGTCACACACAGGCTAAAAAAAAAATCTTCAGAACAACAGCTCGGTATCTGACACAGTTGAATGAGAGTTTAAAGTAAGAAAGATGAAAATCTTTTATTATTTGAAATGTGCCTGTATATGCTCTAAAACTGCGAATCTGCTAACATCTACACAGCTGAAGCATTATATAGAATGGAAAAGATTAAGACAATTGAAAACCAGATTGTACACAAAATTGATAGTGAAAACTTGTCAGAGATGGACCAGTCAGCAAAGAGCTTCGAGCTGTTGCCAGACTGTAGAAGCAAAGATGGTGTTTTGATAATGGTTGATACTCAGTGGTTACAAATATGTCCTGTACCTTCTGAGTGATCTCAAGGCAAAATATTTAGCCTGAGACCCTCTCTCCCAGCCCAGCTCGTTTCAGTGACTGAGGTGGGCAGTGGGATGTTTCAGTTCACACTGAAGGAGACCCCCAGCCCCTGTGGGACTTTCATCCATAGGCCCTCATGACTTTGCAGCATGAAGAATGTGCAAGGAGCAGTGTAACATCCAGAGAGTGGTGGGAGAGGAAAATGTGCCTGAGGTTATCTTTTTAAAATTTGGGCGTTGTCACGATCCTTTAGACTGGTGGAAAGAACATTCTAGAATCAGGCTTATGTCAATACTAAAACACTTCAGGAGGTTAGAGGTGGGAGAGCAAAAGATGACAGGAAATCCCAGCAGCTTCATGCCTCCACATTATTCTTCTCAGATGTTGTGGCTGAGGCTCTGTGTGTGTGGTTCTGGAGCCTAATGCTGCTTTTCCCCTTTCGTACTTGTTACTAAACTTGAAAATTTACGTTGTAATGACACAGTAACTGAGCAGCTGCCTCTAGAACCTTTTCAAAGCTTTCTTCAAAATTTTGAGATGCTGAACAAGGAAAGAGAAGCAGCTCAGGATGTCTCATTTTTGTCCTCTGGCACTTGTATCAGCTATGCTTATCAATGCCTACAGTATTGTTTAAAACATTTTTTGACAGGCAACGATATGATGAAATGATTTTACAGACGCTTTAAATGAAACTTTTTGGTTGATACTAATAATTAATATACAGAATAAAATATTTTTATTAATGGAATACCAGAACGTGCTACATTATTCTAAAAAAACTCACTCTAGCTTCTTGTGAAATTACTAATTCAGAGTCCAGCAACAATATATATCCTTGTGATATAGCTGTTTCTTTACCTTCAATTTTCATAAGCAAAAACCCATTTGTCATTTTAACTTTTCCTCACAGAGCATGTTAGCTGTCCTGTTCTCCCTGACTAAGGTTGGCAATAGGAAAGATCTTCATGGTTGGTTACCTTTGTTAAAAAAGAGAATCTGATTTCTGAAATTTGTTTTCAGTATTCCAGAGAGCAGTAAAGCAAGTCCTCTTTCTATCCACCCAGTTCTTCATGAAATGTCTTGAGGATTTCTGTCACTTGTACTACTAGCATTAGAAAGAGACAGAAAATATTTTTTAACAAGAAATCATAAACATCAGGGGAAAAAAAGATGACTCCATAATTCTCATCTGATTATTACCTTTGATATCCACTTTTCCTCTCTTAGACTTATTTAAACTTACATTTTACTTTCATTTACTCTTTTTTTAAACTACATTTTTCAGGTATTCTTACCAAAGTCCTCAGGCATAGCACATCATAAGAAATAATATCCAGGCTGTGTGTGTGCAATGTATAGAAGTAGATAGGAATTTGAAGCACGTCAGCTGCAATGAGAGAACATATTAAAATATCTGAAATGAAATAGTCTGAATTGTGTGCAAGAGAGATTTTTGTGATTGTCATATATATGTATCTTTTTTTTCTCTTCTCTGTCCTCTTCCCTCAAATAATTTTCTTTCAAAACTTGTTTTATGATTGATTGTCTCTACTCTTGTTACTTTGGAAAATAATAAAATCCTTCTAGACACTTATGAAAGGAAAGTCCCTTCTAGGAGAAATCTGGAGAATGAATCTTGATATAAGACTTTGTTGTTTTTTTTTTTTTTTAAGGGAAGGGAAAACAGGCAATATAAAAATATACATAGGAATATACTTCTATATCTGTCCATGGCATGAGTAGTGTTTTTTAAAGTTTTAGAGTGAAGCTATACAAACAGATACTATTTAGGTGATTTTTGGGTACTAGAAAAGTATTTCCCATGGAAGGTCAGTTTAAGTATGCTGAAGGAATAGAGATCATTAAAAAAATTGGTGAGAAATCATGCAGCTGATTTGGAAGAAAGGGTTGCATGGCAACATCATGGCTTGTCCCCTTGCAGTCTGATGAAGAATATGAATGAGGAGGAACATGTTTGTTCAATGAGGATTTTAGTGCAAACCTTGTAGGGCAAAAATTAATTTCTGGACCACTGGGAGCTTTTAAGAGTTCCCTGTTGGTCACCACAAAACATTTGTGCCCCAGAGAAAAGCTTCAAGATGTGATTCATCACCACACTGTACTGTGCTTTCACTCTGCTCTGTCACCCATAGGAAGAGCAGTTCTATCCTGACAAATGAGTTGGAATTGTACACAAGTGTCCACCTTGACACTCCCAGGACTGCTGCCCAGTTTTAGCTGCACCGTTTTGAGTGGTGGTATGTTCATCTGAAATATTGTTATAACATAAGGCATTTATATCCTTCCATATTGTCTGCCCTATTTTTTTTCCTCTTTTACGTGTGTGGTTACTTGAGTTTTTGTACCTCTGATGTGAACCAACACCCTTCCACACATCTCAAAAGCCGCTGGAAATATAATGTGAACAGTAGTTTGTAAATTAAGTATGCTTAAGTAGCAGAAAACTGCAGTAACTAAGGGTGATATATGGACTTGGAAGACTAAGTCTAACTTTGTGGATTCAATTATAATTACAGCTGTATTAGCTGGCACATTGGCAAGACAAACCTGCCAAGACTGGCTTACTAGAAACTGAAGAAAGGCTGACCACATCATCAAAGAATAGCTCTCTGATGACATAGTACCTGCAGCTCTCCAGCTGATGGCCCACAGGCCCAGCTGAAGACACTAGCTGGTTTGTTGGGAGGCATCAAACAGAAGGGATGATGGTTTGCTGCCAGGGTCAATGGCAACAGGGATGTTTCCCCTTAGCGAGTTTAGGGAAGTCTCCAGAACAAAGAAGGGGAAATTACAAAAATATATTGGATTTTGGAGGTGTCAGAGCCAGGTTACAGTTACTTATTAGGGAGGAAAGGTTCAGAAATGCAGTGCTTAACACTCTCTCCAGCTCTGCTAAACTATTTATGAAGAGCTAACTATAATTAGAAATCCAAATTTAAAAAATGGTAAACCAAAAATTTACTTTAAAAGTGGGCAAATGGCCAACACTTTTTACTGAGCAGCACTGGAATGTTAATGTGGAACATACGCAAAACTGTTATGAAAAGAAATACACCTCTTTAATGCTAATATTCAAATAGAATGAATGATAATTGCATTAGGCACCAGTTGGGAGTCAGCATAGGTCCCTGAGAACTGGAAATCCACTATATGTTACAGGATAAATTGGTACTGACAGAGCCAGTTTGAGAAAATTTTTTTCAGGAAAAAAATCTGAAAAGGAGGAGAAAACACAATTTTTCTTGCAGAATGAATGAAACTGTTTTGTCAGTTAGTAGGACCTACAGTAATACTCGTCTAATTTAGCTTTTTTTTTAAAGTGCCTTTGATCTAAAATGCATAACCTCATACCAAATACTGGAATTTGTGAATAATCTACATAACTGCTTTCACAACCTGGTTCATCCATTTGGTTAAGATCTAAGAAAATAATCACCTAAATCATTGGCCTGATTTTGTCCCTCAACACCTACCCATGTAGAATCATACGGAGAATTTATGGTGGGTGGAATGTAATTATCTGATCTGGAATTTACCCAGAATCTGAAGTGATTAGTACAAGGCTTTCCAGGCACCTTTTCACTTACTGATCACTATTTCTTCTGTGATGGTCTTGATGATGAGTAAGCCAGAATCACTGGGGTGAGAATTAATGTAGAATATTTCAAAGCCTGAATGCAAAGCTGTACTTTGGCAACAGCCACATCAGAAAGGCTCTATTGAATCAGAATTCTTGGTAGTGGTTTCTCCTGAGCAAAGTGGATCCCATTACAAAGGGTTGTGGCACAAAGCCCAGAGAGGAAAACTTTGCTTGGTTTGTGTTACTTCTCTCCAGAACCAGCCTGAGCCTCTCTGCATCCTGCTTCTAGAAAGGACAACCTATGTGAATTACTCTGGCTCCAGTCAATCAGGTCCAGCCACTGCTTTTGGCTCTGTCTCAGTGCTCTTGTTAGAGCTAAAAGTGAAGCTGCTTGTGGACAGGACAAGGAGGATCTGTGCACATGGAAGGGAAGGATTAAATAAGAGGATTTCATGTGAGTCAGGAGAATACCAAGTCAAGAGCTAAAGGGAGAAAGGGATCAAATTGTTATTCATTTAAAATAAAATTGTGACACTAAAGATGAAACGCTAATCTTTCTTGTATCATTGAAAAATACACAGTGCATTCCCCTCTTGAATTTAGGTCACCAAAATCCATAGGAAAACTAAGGAAAATACAAAGGAAAGCAACAGAAGTAATCAAAGATATGGAACAGTAATAACACAATGAAACAAAGAAACTAGGAAAAACTCAGCTGGGAGAGGATATAAAATCATGTTCTGTGCGAAATTTGTACACAAAACAATTCGTTCACTAGAAGAGGAAATATTTTCATTTGTATTTCAAAAATAGAAGTATCAGATGAAAGTATCAAATAGCAGATTCAAAACAAGTTTTTTTCATACTATTCACAATACAACAGTGGAATTCAATGTCACAGGATGCGAAAAGACAAGGGGAGTTTAAAAACTGGTGAGGCTCATCCACTGAAGAGATTTACTGCAAGGGTTATTAAACACAAAGGTGTTGCCTCTAATTTTGTAAGTTCTTAATTCTCTCATGGCTGGAACTGAGGAGCCTTGCTGGGCAAAGAGCACTTTGTGTTGCCCTGTTTGTTCTATTTTCCCCAGATTTCCTTTACTGTCAGGTTTCCTTTGCTCTGCTGGGCTGGAAACACTTTGATCCAATCAAATATTGCTTTTTCCAATCTTCTCACCTTGATTTTTTTCAGGGTCATGTGCACACAGACTACCTGGGAAAGACAGAAACATCCTATAAATAAAGGCCCAGCCACACAGTTAGCCCCCCATGAATTTCTGCTGAGCTGGAGATGTCCAGCTATTTAGGGCTATCAGCCACAGGGAGATCCCAGGCAAATATATAAGGCCTGATTCCTCTTCCAGTCTTCCCAGATAAAACTTTCTGTCAGAAGAAGGAAGAAATGCCCAGGAAACTCAGCCTTCAGGTAGACCTAGGGTTATAATGTACTTAAAATGGATTAGTGAGCAAAAGTGAAAAGGAGGTGGTGATCATCACCCACGTGTTTCTATGCCAAACCTAAAAATAAAAGTACATGCTACTAAATCCATGCCCTAACAGGAAAATCACAGTCTGCAGTACACAATCTGCTTTGGAAACTGAATGGTTGCTTTACTTATATCTATTCCATGCCAGAAAAAAAGATCCCTAAAAGCTGCATTTTCCTGGAGAACTCTATTACTTTTACTCGAATCCTCATATTTTCTGTTCAAACAGTCAGAATTTTTGAAAGTAATATGTAACAATTTTTAAAAAAGAATCTTGCAGCCAACTGAAGGGAATTACCTGGTTCTTATCTTGGTAAACAAAGTAAGTCATTTTAGAGGGGAAATCTAAAATCTAAATCTTGCCTTGAAGTAAAATCTATTCTTTCTTTCATTCATTCAGCATGTAGTACAGACTAGTGTTTCAGGAGAGTTAATTTCACAAAATTGACAATAATGATGAATGTAAATCATGTAGAAAACAATGTTCAAAAAAAAAAAAGAGATAATGAGGAAGTGTTTAAAAAGTTTTCTCTCTTATCCAAGAATCACAGTCCTAGAATTAGAAGATGCTAATGGTGCTAAAGTAATCTAGTAGTGAGGAGAAATGGTGGAAGATATGAAAATTAAAATTCATCTTGAAGGAAGAGAAATAAAGTAAAAACCATCAGCAAAGCTGTATTAGATAGTATTAGACAAGGAGTTGCACCAAAAAATTGTGAAAGAAGCCAAGAATGAAAGGAGTAACACTTTGCCAGACGAGAGAAGTGTAATAGCACCAAGGAAAACCAAAGACTGTCCATGACATTATGTAGTTGGAAATGTCATTCCAGCTGTTACTAATGACACAAAGGAAGTAGTTCAGTAGGCATTCCTGCTTTTTATTCAGGATAGAGCTGGAGGAGACATTCTTATCAAAGGACAGTGCTGAAAACATTTCCAGTTCTAGAGCAAAGCAGAAGGCTGATAAATCACTAGTGGAGGATTCCCACATCTCCAAGTGGGAAGAGAGGAAAAACATGAGCTGTTTGAAACACTAAAGAAAATGTAGAGGTGTAAAAAAAGGCTATAACTGAGGTAACACTGCGAAAGCTGAACTATAAGGATGTCATCTTTGGTATTAGTCCCTGGCAGAATAATGTAATGCATCATTTGTTACTTCTTTAATTAAGAATGAAAGATGTACTTAATAAATATCAGAATGAGAATTAATAAAAACACTTCTTTTTTTGTGTAGCTTTTTTTTTCCATGTCTGTTCTTTCATATCTTTGATGAAAATAAACATTCAGTGATAATAATGTTGATACAGATTTTTGTAGGATATCTGACTTGAATTTCATTTTACTTTGACAAGAAACAGATATGTGATGAATTCCAAGTCCTGATCCATTAAACAAAGGACTGGCTAAGTACTCTTGTGGAAATGTGAACAAGAAATCACTTGTGAAGCATCTCTGATGAAGTAGTTTAATTTAAGCTTTAATTCATGGTCAACTACTACTTAATGTTTTTATTCATGAATTGGAGGAAAACAGAGAATTGTTATATATCTTCTTTAGATATTACATTGTTAGGAAAGAATGTTTAATAGCAAAGACAATTAGTTACTTTGGATAATTTGCTTTCTGTGCTCAGCTGCAGGCAAGTGAAATAGCTTTCAGTAGAAGCAGATTGTATTTACAGACCAGGGAAGTATCTCTGCAAATGGCTTGTGAGGTGTAAAGGATAAACAAATGAGTTCAAATCCCCAGTATAGCACTGAAACAAAAAAGGTAGTACAGTTCTTGTATATATGAAGAGAGGGATCTGGAGGAAGCTGGAGGATGTTATGTTAGCTCTAGATGTGGTGATGGGAACCACTGCCAGGCTGCTGTGCTTTGAGCTGAACTTTACTCTTGTAGGAAATTGTGGAGGTAGAAAGAGCTTTGACAAAAAGTTATAGGATGGTGAAAGATCCTTTACAGCTGAGTCCTGGGGACCCCTCTGCACCTGTATTATATGTGAATGAGATTGTTGACAAGAATCAAGTGTGGCATGACTGGATGAACTGACACTTAATAGTAAAGGCTCTTCATCTTATCAGAACTCATGACTGAAAATAAATACAATCAAATTCAACCTTTACATTTGGAACAAAGTGGAAATTTTAGTCCTTTTTGTGTTAATTGATCACTGAAATGATTTACTAAGTTTGACTTGTGTTTCCTCTGTCCTTGGGAAGCATTAAATTTTGCCAAGTTTTTTCTAATTGAAATAAAAGAATTTGAGGAAGATTTACTGTATATTTGTTGAGTCAATGTAGCTAATTATACCATATCACCTGACACTGTAATGTCTAAAACCAATAGTTATACTCTATCAATGGTTTTTTTCTTCGGAGGTACATTCCTGATCATTTACCCCATGATATGGATGCATGCCCAGTTTTGAGGTTGGCTGTAGCTGTGCATACTTATTTGGTACAAAAATTAACTCCAGAATGTTTGAAGGCAGTGCAAACCCAGAGTGATAGTTGACTAAATGGACAATGATCTGAAACAAATCTCTACTGTAATGCAAATCTGCCCATGACTTCCTTGGAGATACAACCCACCTGGACACAACCCTGTGGAACCTGCTCTGGGTGAACCTGCTTTACCAGGGGTGTTGGACTACAGGGTCTCCAGAGGTGCCTTCCAACCCCAGCCATTCTGTGATTCCTGATTCTGTGAGCACACAGAGTTCTTGTGAGAGGTGCAATAGCAAACTTAGAGTGACCAATGCAGATTAGAGCAAAGAAGACATCTTCTGTCACCAAGTTTCCTCCTATTCCCTAATGGAAACTCTTCATAGGTCCTCCTAGTGCTTACCAACAGCAAGAGCAGAAATAATGTTTGGAATTGCCTATGATGTTACCCCTAGTTGCTTTTCATTATTTTTGATGAAAATCTAAGTTTCTGTAAAGATTCTATCTGAGTCTACAATCTACAATTCCTTTAGGTCAAGGTTTCTAACCTAAACCTTCTGGACTGCAGCAGCTTGTCCAGTTGTCTGCTCCCTCTCTGACCCTGGTAAAAATTCCCTTTGTGTCAATGTCACTGTTTCTGTAGCAATGCTCTCAAACAGGGAAATTATTTGGTTGAGGGTGGCAGATAAATAAATACTTTTTTTTTTCTTTAAAGTAAGTTTACAGATGAACCTGAGACCAGAGCCACATAAATAGGTGATTAAAAGGAGGAGAGAGTGTGGGCAGAGAACATGCAGAAAAGAGAGAAATTGAAAGGGATCTTTCCCATGTGACTTTGAAAGGCTTCATAGTGTGAGTTTCTCTGCACTTTGATTGTTTCTTTCTGTCTTTCTGACTTACGAATACATGTACACAAATACCCTTCCAAAAAACAGCCAGCAAAGCCATCCTCCAAGATAATCTGAATTCCTTAGTGGTCTTGGGTGTGCCTTTGTTTCAGCTGGAATACTGCTATCACATCATAAATAAGCCTGTTTCTACTATCTTAAATGAAGAGTGACGGTCACACCCAGCAGTTCCAACTAGATTTAACCCAGCCTATAACAGTATTAATCCTAGATCACAACCATAAGCTTCTCCACATGTTTCAAATAAGGGAAAGTAGCGTAAACCCCGCACAGTTTTACAAGACCTCGTTCTAGTTCATGAGTGGATAAACTGCAGTTTCAAAAGTCATTTTAGCCTGAACAGGAAACCAAATTATAATAAAAATGACATGAAAATCCTGTTTTCACTGCAATGCTTAAGCCAATAAAAGAATAAACTGAGTTTATCAAAGTACCATGCAATTAGCCCCCTTGCAATGTCAGCCCCATCCCCACCAAGATCAGGTACAGAAGCTGAACAGTTCTTCAGTGATCCTAAAACAGCCTTGTTTCAAAGAAGGAGGTTTCTCAGGTATAGTGGACCTATAAAACACCTATTACAGCACCTATAACAGATTCCTTGCATAAACAGCATTGTGAATAAACAGAGACCTGGGCATTAGTCACTCTTCATTTTCTTTGTGGTTAAAATCACTTATTTAGCAGTATCAGTAACTTATCAGGACCTTATATGAATTTTTTACCACAGCCTTTCTTTGTGGTGTACTTTGATTAAAACAGAGAAAGGGCTGTATTGTGTATGTCTATTTTCTACAGTATACACTGTACAAAACAGCAGTAAAGGCAACAGAGCACAAACATAAGGGTAATTACACTACATAAGCGGGCAAAATGTATGTTTCTACACTGTGTAGATACTTTGGCAAATATTCCCACTGATTTGGGAATGAGGAAACTTGGTTTTCTTTAAGAAGTTTTTGAACAACTGTTTGTATCCCTGAAAACAACAGACACAACCTAAAAAATCTGACACAAGCTAAAAAAGTTGCAACAACAACACGTTTGTTTAAGTTTGTAGTTGATAGAAATCTATTTCTTTATACATCCTTATTTAACTAGGATGGACAGAACCCAGTGAAAACTACTATTAGAAGCTAACACATAAGTGAGAATGAGATGAGGCAGAATTTGTGAAAAACTTCAAAGAGCTGGGCAAGGGAAAGTGAGGACTCCCTTTATTTCATGTTTTTAGCCTTCCTCAATACTGCCAATCAACTGGATGGTTTTTATGATAGTCTAGGGTTTAGTAATCTTGTGCTTCTTTAGCTTAGATAGTTTGCTGGAGAATTTGAATTTTCCCCATCACCTTAGATCTTTGTTATTGTGTTAAGGTACTGATTTCATTTTTTCCGAGACAGTGGGGAAAATGTTGAAGAAATGCATCAATGTAATGTTGATTTCCAACATTGTCTCTTCACTTAGAATTTACTGACAACACAAGTGAGAGTTAAGATAGATGCATGTTTTATCTGTTTCAGCAGGAATGGCCTTTTAGTGCTGTAATGCCACACTTCACACCACCATTCTCCTGATCCTCAGCAGCCCACACACATTCTCCCAAACCTCATATTCCCACTTTAGTGATGAACTTGTGTTCCTATGAATTCAAAATAGTAAGCACATTCCACATGGAAATTGTAGGAACAGCATAAAATTACATTTAGTATCAGAATAAATAACACAAGGACTATATTACAGGCTACATCGTTCGTTTTACATTTAGTCATGAAAACTTCCATTATTCAATTTAAGTGAATGTGTCACATAATTTCCAGACTCCTGCTCCAGAGTACTGGAGAATCCAAGCAACTTATTTCAGAACTTAGGTCCAGCTTCCCATTGAGTATTTGGGTCCTGGAGCACACAGACCTTGGGCAGCTTGTTGATTCTGTGGTAGCAGACACAACCAGCCAAGAGGGGTTTTTTCCCTTCCTGCTGTGTTTGGCAAGAGGAGCACAACCTTTCCTGTCACATGTGGTCCCTGCTCAAGTTATCCATACTTTTCTTACCACAAGGTTAGATTACTCTAATGCACTCCGTGTGAGGCTACATCTTGAGGCCATTTGGCAACTGAATCTAGTGTGCACAATTCAACCACCTGTTTATTAAGTGGAGCATCATGCAGAGAGGACATAAAACCCCCCAGTCTCCAAAATCTGCAATGGCTGCCAATAAATTTCTGGGCTGAGTTCAAGGTGTTGGTTTTAACCTATAAAGACCTAAGTGTTTTGGGATTTGGTTACCTGAGAGACTGGCTTTCTTTCCCCATGAAGCAGTGCTTTTAAAGTTGATATGAAGGGAGGAATTTGCGTTGGTATCACTCAGGTGTAATAAGGGTGCTGGCAGGACTTCTGTGTGCAAGGCCTCTGCAGTACATCCACATTATTATAGGTTTATCTATTGTGAAATATCTCTGATTGTGGAAGAATTCAAAACTGATATGCCAGTCTGGGTCTGAACCAGGGCTAGAAACACTCATGCTGGAGCACATTGCTATGCTCTGATTTTCCCCTTTTCTAACTACAGTTGCTTCTTACATTAAATGTGATTTGGTAACTTAAACCTGATGTTAACAGCTGCTAACACAGCTAAGGCTCACTCTGTTTGTTTATCATCTGTCTCTGAGGTACCTCTCTCTCTTGATTGACTATGTAGGGTAGTAAAGCACCTCAAGAACTGTCAGAAGAGAGTTACATACTACAGCAACCCAGCCATTTTTCCTGCTGGTGGGTTGCAGTCAAGTTGGACTATTCCTGGCCTTCAGACCTGTGACTGCTTCTCCCACAAATACATAAAATGGCACGATGCCTATTCTCCAGATGTTTAAGTGCCCTGGTAAAGTTCACATCTCTGAGTGAATTCACAAACTGATTTGTCTCACACTTTTTGTCAAAGAGACATGAAACCCTTCCCCATGTGCCTGGGCACTGTGAGAAAGAGTGCTCATGAGTGTGGGTCCAAACCAGGAAAGGGATCCTGACAGCAGTTAAGTTGTGCTCATGGTCATGAGAAAATGTTTTTGTTCATGCTTCCATGAGTTTGGTTGACTAGTAGGGAAGTATCCTGAAAGTCTTGAAGCCATTGGCCAAAACCAGCCTTCCTTATGTCCAGAGAACCAGGTTATCAAATAACAAAGAATCTGAAAGGAGATTTTGAGACCTGGCACTGTCCTGGCCTGATGAGCCACGATAGGAAGACTGATTTTACAGAAGAGTGCAGCCTTGTGACTTTAATGGAAATTTGTCAGGAATGGGTCAATCTCCTTGAAGATTTTTCTCCTTACTCTTCCTGATGGAAGAGGATGGTACTGCTTTCACTATATTTCTGAATAAAAAACACTGCTGAGACAGAGTTACCCAAAGCCGTATTGAAAAGGGGGTGGCTGAAACAGCAAATAAAATCTTGCCTCCAAAGTTCAGGACGTGGAACATGATCTATATTGATCCTCCCAATAAAGTACAAGTCACAAAAGTATAGGATGCATCTTTGTTTTCATGCATTAAATACAACACATAGCATAATGTCTGCTGTCCTGTGTCAATGGAAGAAAAAATTAACTGTCTTGGTGTTTCTTTACCAGAGAAGGTTGTGAAGTTTCCATTGCTGGAGATCTTAGAAAACATCATAGACATGGATGACTCTTCTTTGGGTCAGACACTGGGTGCCTGCCTGAACTGTCTTTGAACTGTATGATTCTACAATCATGTTTTGCTGAAGTAGAGTTCTGTTACTTCAAAATATGAGTGAAGCCATATTATTACACCAAAAATTGTTTGCACACCTGTGTGAAGGCTGGTATAGAGACTTCGAGTCCAAGAACTGAAGACTTATTTTGGAGGAATACAGAGTTTTCTGGGGAATTTAACAAGGCAGTGGAATTAATGACCTTGGTCAGAACCCTTTGACCCAATAAGACATTTTTAGAAACAATACCTGATATTAGTCTCATTAACAATAATAGATTTTACCAATGTGTTTCACACTTTCTCTGCATAAAAAATACTCATTATACATTTCTGAAATCTCCTTCAGTTTGCTCTCAAGACCCCACCTGCATGAAAATATCTCTTAATCTAGATTAATTTGAAATATCAAAAGCATCCATATAAGAGGAGACTGTAGATTTATGCCTTTGTTAGCTTTCTTCTGCTGAAAAATGTTGATTTATCAAAATGGAAACTTGTGTCCATAAACACAAGCATTTTCCAGAAAATGCCTTTGAATATTTTTTCCTGTTAAGGAATTTCTTATCCTTAGAAACATAACTATTTATCTGAAGTAAATGGTTCTTTTATGAAGCGCCTGAAGGTTATGGGGAAATTCATGTCCCATTTGATTCACATAGAAAATTTTAGTCTACTAGAAACTGGAGGAAAATTATCTTAATCACATAAAACTGAAGAGTCTGTCTACACATTGGAGAATAAAGTTTTGATAGGTTCAAATTTTTTCCCATTTGATAAAAAAAATCTCCTGTTCTATGCTGACCTCATCAGAAATTTCTGGTGAGTTTATAGAAGATTCAGCCAGTGTTTTCCTTTCAATGAACAGTTAATAAAATTTTAAAACCAAAGATTATAAACTCTGACAGTAGCACTTTTATTTGCAATCTTCAAGGTCCTTTTCTCACCTGCTTCTGTAACTATATTTTGTAAGTGCTCCCAACTGTAATGTTGAATATGTCACGAACCACTGTTGTTTCCCCACTATGTCCTTATGCCGTCTATTGTTCGAGCTAGCAAAATGTAATTAAATGAAATGGAATTACTTTGCCTCACAGCTGTTTCCCTCTTGGGAATGGTGAGGTCTGGTGCTAAAAGACCTTTCAAGCATCATCAGTTATCTCATGGTGAGTTCTGTCAGCTGTAGCAGAGAGGTTCGTAGTCCATGAAATGGAGATATTTTGCCAATGAAGAGGATTATGAATTCTGCCAGCTGCACCAACAGAAAGAGAGATGCCTCCAAGCCAGCCAAATGAGACATTCAAATGCAATGCACTTCAGCCATTAATGATCCAAGGCATGTACCAGGCCCACTAGTGCCTGCAAACTTGAGTTCTCTGTTAAAGACATGAGCTTTAATGGCACTTTCCACACTCCATTTCCATGACACAATGTGAGGCACAGATGGGGCTCTAAATGATCCTCACCACTGCTTGATTGGAAACAAGTACAGTAGATTTGACAGGAAGAAGCCCTTGCCTTGCCTTTATAATGTGTTTCCTCTTGCAGTATTGCTACAGCTACTTCTATTTTGGTGATGTGATTGGCTTGCAGATGCTGGCTTAACACTTTTGTTTTCTTCCTTGTGCTGCAAATAATTGGGATTTAATTAGTTCAGAGTTTAGAAGGTCTGACCAGAGAGAGCATGGTACACAGTTTACACAACAATTGTACCTTCCTTCCTATGCATCACTCAGGGTTTCTGAGCAGACCCAAAGTTCAGACCATCAGACAAACAGACAGTAAGGGAGTTGGACCTGTACACCCATATCACTACTCAAGTTAAGTAGTGATTAATGGGCAGCTTGAAGTAATTTTCCTATATTCACTCCTCGCTTTCATTTGTGTTGCCGACATCTGTAGTTGGAATTAAGATTGTGTCAGAAATTCCTTTTCAGGTGTTTTGACTTACAAGTTTTGTTTCTTAATTTTGTCAAAAGTGAAAGGTATCAAGACATAGTGCATAACTGATGATTCACCATATTATTGAAATAAAAAGTGTCCTTCTTTCCTTTGAAAGGTCTGTTCCCTAGATCAAAAATTAACTTGTCTCAAATTCTAAATATTGTCACAAAATAAAACATTTAGTAAGGATTTGAAGATGTTTGGAAGGAGATGAACAGACACTAAGAATTAAATATTTTGTAGTGTTTTGCTATATGCTTGTTCAGCAGAAAGTATTTTATTAATTCATAAAGGCTCCAGCTAAAACTGTAATTAATATAAAGTTTCATTTTTAAATAATTTTAACTAATAATACTCTTAAATTTATTATTATTATTGTTGTTGCTATTATTACCATTAGTATTCGGACAATTGGAATGAGAGGCTGAAGAGCAGTGCTGCAGAAAGGGACCTGGGGGTCCTGACTGATGCAAGCTGAACATGAGCCAGCAGTGCCCTGGCAGCCAGGAGGGCCATCCCTGTCCTGGGGACATCAGGCACAGCATGGCCAGCCAGGCAAAGGAAGGGATTGTCCTGCTCTGCTCTGCACTGGGGCAGCCTCACCTCGAGTGCTGGGGGCAGTTTTGGGTGCCACAATGTAAAAAAGATGTTAAGCCATTAGAGAGCACCTAAGGAAGTCACAAGGGTGGTGAAAGGCCTTGAGGGGAAGCCGTGTGAGGAGTGGCTGAGGTCACTTGGTCTGTTCAACCTGGAGGAGACTGAGGAGAGACCTCACTGCAGTTACAACTTCCTTGGAGGGGAAGAGAGGGACAGACACTGATCTCTTCACTCTTTTGACCAGGGGCTTGAGGGAAGGGCGTGAAACTGAGTCAGGGGTGGCTTAGATTAGAAGAAGATTCTTCATTAGAAGAAAGTTCTTCACCCAGAGGGTGGTTGGGCACTGGAAGAGGATCCCCAGGGAAGTGGTCACAGCACCAGCCTGAGAGAGCTCAAGGAGCGTTTGGACAATGCTCTCAGGAACATGGTACAACATTTGGGGTGCCCTGTGCAGAACCAGGAGTTGGACTCGATCCTGATGGGTCCCTTCCAACTCTGCTTATTCTGTGATTCTATAACAGGCCTCCTTCTATTACCCAAGATTTTCTGCTATGGATCTCTGAGGTGTCTGCTTCCCTCATGCTGTGCTTTTAGCACTCTGTCCCCCAGACTGCCCAAACCTTTTTGACCTTTTTGACCAATGCAAAGTGTATTGTCTGATTTTCTGTCAGCTGTATCTCTCATTGCTGTTGTTGTTGTAATTATTATGCAAACTTTTCTTTGGTCTGTAAATGATCACACTGGCTTGCAGTGGAATAACTTCTTGCATTTTCCTCTCCAATCAGCTGAGGAGAATANGGTTGGGCACTGGAAGAGGATCCCCAGGGAAGTGGTCACAGCACCAGCCTGAGAGAGCTCAAGGAGCGTTTGGACAATGCTCTCAGGAACATGGTACAACATTTGGGGTGCCCTGTGCAGAACCAGGAGTTGGACTCGATCCTGATGGGTCCCTTCCAACTCTGCTTATTCTGTGATTCTATAACAGGCCTCCTTCTATTACCCAAGATTTTCTGCTATGGATCTCTGAGGTGTCTGCTTCCCTCATGCTGTGCTTTTAGCACTCTGTCCCCCAGACTGCCCAAACCTTTTTGACCTTTTTGACCAATGCAAAGTGTATTGTCTGATTTTCTGTCAGCTGTATCTCTCATTGCTGTTGTTGTTGTAATTATTATGCAAACTTTTCTTTGGTCTGTAAATGATCACACTGGCTTGCAGTGGAATAACTTCTTGCATTTTCCTCTCCAATCAGCTGAGGAGAATAAACATAGGACATCCCCTTACAGTGCAGGCATTTGTTTTTCAGGGAGCGCTCTGCCTCTTCCTTCACACCTCTGTGTGGTTTCCTCTCTCTATTGCTCTACCATATGTGAATATACTCATTTAGCTATCTATGCTCTCAGTGGAAGATTTGCTGCTGAGAAATAAAACAGTCTTATCACAATTGACTGAACTAGAGCATTTTTAAAGGATTCATCTGGAGTTCATTAGGTGAAAGGAACTCTATCAAGTTATTTTCTTTCTCTCAGAGCTGGTCCTGAGCAGACTGATTTATTCCTTGATAGCAAGAACAGAGCACTAATTTGTGTGTGATGGCCTCTATCTTCTGAGCATGAAGCAGGAGGTAGAATTTTAAGCTGTAGTCCAGACATCATTGAACCCTTCTATTTTTGTGAACAACAACTGAGGTCTAATAATGAGACTCTTCTTTTTGTTTTAGTAAGTTAAATAAAGAACTTTGAAACAACTGTGTACCAGAACAAAGAACATGTGCATTACAGAGAGGAAAAATAACAGGAGCATATCCAGCAAGGAAGGCATTACAGACATTATGGACTCTGTTAATGTTGCATATCCATTTCAAAGGCATCAGAATAAGGTATTCTTCAAGGTGTGGGGAATGTCAAAAAAAAAGAGACAGGCCAGAAGATGACATAGGCACCTTCCAGCTCTAATCTTTCTAAATATCAGACAGAGTGTAATAACTTTGCCCATAATGTTCAAGGAATAAATAATTTCTTCCTCTTTAAATGTGGCTGCTGGTGTCAAAGGACTCTGGTGGGCAAGAGTGGGACTGAAAGAAGGTAGGTTATTCACTTGAGATAATTGAGTTGTGTAAAAGTGATTTAAGATGAAGCATCAAGAATATATGGCTGTAATCTTCAGTCATGCACTGCCCAGTAGTCAACATTCTCTTAGGCTCTTACAAGGTTTGCAGTTTATGAAAAACATTTAAGTGTTTCTGTTACACATTTTGGTTGCCATGTTAACTTGGCTTCCATCGGACTGCAACAAACCCAAAACACCTCCTTACATACTTGCTTTATGACATTTCATTAGAATGCCAATATAACAGTTTTATAGTAAATGTAGGATATGGCAGGAGACTAAAATAACACTATATTCTCTAAACACTTTAATCTAGGTTTAATAATTTTAAGGTTTTTAGACATTTGTAACTTAACCTGTGGGCATAATCTAGTAGTAACAGTGCTTGAGAGAAGTTATGAGCACTGTGCTCTGAGATTATAAGTGGCTCAAATAACATAGTGGTTCCAAGGGAAACTAAATCTTTTTAAAACCCCTCAAACATCAGTTTAAACTGTTAACTTTAATTTTATTTTAAATTCATGTTAGAGTAATTGCATCAAGCTGGGATTATGTGTGTTCTCTGATTCTGTCTTACAGCATTTCTGCCTCTTTTAACCATTTCTTATATGGGTGATTCTTGTTGTTTATTAATGGAAGTTTCTCCCTCCCAGGGCGTATTCAGTTAAAACAATACCTTACTGATGAGAGCTTTGCTGGAACATTATTGGCAGCACACGCAATTTATGCCTTATGAAGGGAAGCATGCAATCCTTAATGTATGTGAGGATATATTTTATTTTGCAGAGGATTTGTCAATTTAAGAATAGGTGTTCCATATCCAAAAAATAGAAGATTATCATTATTATGGAAATATGTATTTCTCTTTGATATAGAAGAAGATTGCTACTTTTTATTGGAGATATCTTCTTTTCAAACCACAAACAGGAAGAACAAAAGCAGCATTTTTTACAAGTTTTGCATCTGAACGTGTGTCCATGGTGTGGTGCTTAGCATGACACACCTCACAGGAGTCCAAGATGGAGAAAATGTTGGGCAAGCACCTCTGAAAATCACACATCCTTTTAGCCAAAATATTTGTAGCTTGGGGGAACTAGAATTGTTCTTTGAATCACTGTAGACCTCAAAATAGTCTTAGGGAGAAAAAAACCTAAACTTTATTACCTTTGTTTTACAGCAGAGGAAACTAAGAGACAGAAAGGCTAAAGCCAAAAATGTTACTGAAGAAGTCAACAGAGAATGTGGCTTCTTGTTGGAGCACTTTCATCAAAACCCCCATTTCAAGAAAGCTGAAGAGCCTACAGTGAGAGAAGCAAGAGGGCTAAGAATCTTTCTTGGTTAGCAGAATAGGAGAAATCTAGCTCCAGGAATTTCTCAGTCTCTGGAGAAGAAAGATAGGGCAAATAATTAGCACCACTACCGTGGTCTAGCACCAAGAATGTTGTTTATGTACAATGTACGTAGTTAAATTTCTGTCCAATTTTTCCATCAAGTCCAAACAGCCTTAATTCAACTTGATCTTACCCTGAGATGAATTAATATATTAGATATGCCCTTCAAAACAACAATATAAAATGCTGCTTAATGAACAGCTGAGAAAATAGTCAGGTGCCTGGAAGAAACTTTTCAAAAATCAGTCTGCCTTTTAAAGGAAGCTGAATGTGATCTGCACTTCCTTCATCCCAAATTCACATACAATTCATACACTTATTTACAATTCATTCAATGCCTTCCATATAGAAGTTTGATGTTTTAGATTCCTCAAACCCTAGAACTTCTAAGTTGTTTGCCTCAGCTGCTGAGTTAAGATAATTAAGGATATATCATAAAAGCACATTCATTGATCTTCCACAAATCCTATGTCCCCATACTGATGAACTATGTTATTGCATAGGTTTTTATATATCCTGAGCAGCATTTCTAGCACTGTACCACCTTAACCATAAGGAATTTGTTTTGCTGTGGAACCCTTAACCCCAGAAAAAACGTCAAATGACTCTATACATAAGTGACTAAGAAAATGTTGTCTTTTGTTTATAACTGCCTGGACTAGTAAAAAACCCAAACATACTCAAAGAAGACACTGGATTCTCCTTCTGTCCTTTCAGGGAGTGACAGCCTCCCTCCATATCACAACACCAATCTGAGACTTATCAGAAGCTTATTTCAAATGACGGGTGTCATTTCCGTGAATGGACTACTCTGCTCAAGGACTTGGATATAAAATAGAGGGAAAATAAAAGCCTGGTGGCTGGGGGCTGCCATAGAAAATGTAGGTAAACACAGGGTTTTTATGGGTTTCCAGCTTTTGGCTGCTGTCCTACTCCATGTGTAGATTAAGTCAACCTCTGGCTTTAAACTCAGTGCTTTCCTGAAGTTGTGTGCCTGCCCTAGATTATGTCTTTCTCCCAATAAATGGCCCAATATTCTTGTGATGTGAAGGACAGAGATTAGACAAGTAATTTGGTGTGTGAGAGCCCCATGTATTCTCCTCTTCCTCATTTATAACAGGAATCTGAATAACAGTATTTCACTGTGAATGAAGGCTGATGCTTTCCCTAGTTTGCTTGGTAAAAAGTTCTGGCTCAGGGTGGTGTTTGTACATTAATTTGAAAACTTGGGCTCTAGATCCTTCAAAAATATTTAGAAAGAATGGCTGGGAGTTGTGTATTTGTGCAGAAGACACATTTTCCTCACATTATATGTATAGAAGCATAGACACAGTGGATAAACCCTGGATAGCTCCAGGATTCATCCAAATGTTGGAGTTACAGCTGGATTTAGGTGTTTAACTGTTGTCTGGATTATTTATCACTTTTTTCCTCACAATTTCTCTTTGAACCTCTCCTCTTACTGGAAAACCAGTATGTTACAAATAAGCATATCCCCAGCAGCTGGCAGTAAGTTAAAGAATACTCACCCTGCAGTATTTCAGGTCTTAATAAAGCCACTGACCCAAGAAATAGAAACCTATAAAATTTAGCGCTGGCAGTGAAGAGCTTTTCACTGAACCTGTCTTCTTAGATCATGGTTTTTGGCTACGCTGTGTTTATACACTCTAACCATGATACAATATACATGTATGGGCCACTCTCTACTCCAGATCCTGTCCAATCAGGTTGCAAAAGCATCACAATTTGTCCCCACACCCCTCAGCCAGGTGGGTATGGTAACTTCTGTCCAAACAATCTAAACACCCAAAAAATCCCTCACTTTTTCTCTAGCACATGCACAGTTTTCTGAGGAGCTAGTCCCCTGCCTGATGGAGAGAATTCACCTTGTAAACACTTTTACTGTCAAAACTTGGCTTTTGAAGCTCTGCACTGTCTCCCTTTAATTGCCCCGACTCTGCTCCCACCACAGACAGACCTCCTCAGTATGTCCACATCTTCATTGCCTCAGCAGAAACCTTCTGCCAGATATAGCCCACTGAAGGCAAGTGCTGAGAAACAAAATTGCTGTTGTGAGGTGTGTCAGTGCAAAAAAAAAAAAACAGGATGGGAGGAAAGAACAAAACTAACAGCAGTCTGAACAGCCCTAGAATTGATAAGGGAAAAGGTTTTCCTCCTTGTTCCTGCAACAAGACAAGACTGAGAGTCAGGCAACTGTGTCTGCCTGAGTCGTATCTAAAGGTTTTGGGGGTTATAGTTTGATTCCAACTTTATTCATTCCAAAAAGCATGTAAAAAATGTTTTGACTTTGAAGTGCTTCTGTGTCGTTGGACACGAAATAAAGAAGCTTGACTCCAAGACAGAAGAAAGATCAGAAGGCTCTATTTACAATTCATCCAGACTTTTTGTAACATGCTGCACTAAAAAGGCAAATCATTGGTCCATAGAATTGACACCTCTCTCCATTGGTTAAGTAACAGAAACAACACCTGGGAGAGAGGTTGTTATGAGAACTTAGAAACGTTATGAGAAGAAAATAGTTATTTACATGATCTGTCCTTGAAAGAAAATTCTCCCAAGAAATCTTCCCTTGGGAAGAAAATCAGCCACTGACAGGCTGAAAACCTTACAGACTCAGAAATATCAGGCCGACACTTCTGTAGATAACCAAGACAGATACACAGCATCCTAGATAGGACAGCTGAGTTTTGAGTCCAGCCTAAGAACTCAAAACTCACTCAAAACAGGTGACCCACAGACATAATGCCTAGAACCTGAAAGGGAAGGTAATCTGAGCATACTTATGCTCAGTGCACAGTCACTATTCTTAAAAAATAGATGGGAACTAGGCAAACATCTTCCTAATATTGCTTGTTCCTGGGATACTGATTCAGACCCATCCAGTCTGATGTGGTTTGGACCTTCTGCCCCCACCCTGAGTGAAAATGCCCAAAGACTGCCAATGAAAGAAGGCAGACTGCGTTACTCTTCTGTGCACACACACACATCCTAACACCCAAGTGTGCCTCTGTGCACCCACAGGTGGTGCTTAATCATGAAACCAGGTATTGGAACTACTCCCTGAGAACTGTGGAAATCTGTCTTTTCAGTCTTTTTTTCCTAACATTTTTAAGAAATGTTATCCTTTCACTTTAAATGAGACTAGACACAGCCCATAAGTGAACTGCACAATATCAGGATAGAAGATATTTAAACTGAATGAAGGGCTAGTGAAAGCAGTGTAGCCTAAGGCTCAGCTCCAAACCTCAGCCCTGGCTATAAACAGTCTATCTATTCCGGCTGTTCTCACCTGCCCTGGACACAGCAAGGGATTCCCCCTCCCTCTGATACCTTGTTTCCTTTCCTGTGATGTGGTGATGGCAAAACTCATGTCCCCATTGCTTTTGTAATGTGAGAAACACCTATATCCTACAGCAGGGAATAGGACATTTGGATTAATGTCTCCTATTGAGAGAGCCTCTAACCCCATCCCACTAGGAAATGTCTACCTGCTTAAAAGGCAATGGCTTAACCAATTAACAGATGGCAGAGGAGGAAAATTGAATTTGGACATCTTTTACTCGTAGGTATGAGAGCTGGAAAAGAAGGTTAACAAGAGCCATTTGTCCCCCCACCCCAACACACCCCCACTTTCAAGAATGAATTCTATATTAAGCCCTTATAAGCCCTTATACTGCTTAGTTTGGCTTTCATGACAAATGAATGGTGTGGTGATCCTTGCCAGAAAGAAAACCCCTTCAAATCATTAATCTTTAATAAAATTTTAAAGGCTAAGGCATATTCATGAGTTATTTGGAAAGATAAGATTTACAGAAGCCACTGAGTCATAAAGTCATCCTCACTTAACTAAATATGAATCAACAGATTTGGTGAGTCCAGGCAGAAAGGACAGTGCATTGCAAAGGCTGTGCCCTACCACTGGGATAACTTGGCAAGGCTTGCTGGAAGCATTGGCAGAGAGGAGCTGTAGATCAAAAGAGAAGGGCTATCCTTTTTTCCATCTTGTATCCTGAAGGGCCAAAGGCCACAAGAAATGAGAGTAATTCTGTGGCAAATATAGCAGGAGTGTGTTTGTGTGCAGCAGGTGCTGAAAGAATGGGCTTTAAAACAGGTTAAATGAGTAGCACTCTGTGACTGCCTGCTTCTTCCCATTGATTCCAAGGCAGCTTACTCCAGAGGCAGACTTCTACACTGCAGATTTCTAAAAGTGAATAAGACAGTGCCATTCCCTGTTGCTTTTCACACTTCCTCCCCAGAAAACAGAATTATTTCAGTTATAATTACCAGTGACTACCAGTGATCACTCTCTTGGTTACTGAAGTTAAGAAACAAATCAACAAATAAAATATAAACTGAAAAAAAATTCTCTCTAAAAAAATTAGAAATTTCTTTCTAATTTCTCTGCATCATCTACTTTTTTAGATCATACTAAATCCTGTACATATACCAGAGTGAAAAACCCTCAGTATGTACCTACAGAGTCCATCACGTATGGAATTTACTTCCAATGTAATTCAATTATTACTTCCCTTATAAATTCAGAGACTGAAGGAAAACTCAATGACAGAAGACGGCTTTGAAGTGAACCTTCAGCCTGACAGTCAAAATCAGGCTGTGTAAATTATGTAAAAGTAATACTTGAGAAGCAGCATTCAGCTAAAAATTCTAATTTTTTTGTTTATGATTATTGCTAAGAATGTCTTAGTGAAATTTTGTTTTTATGGAAATCTGGGGAATGTAAGTGTTCTATTAAAATGTTTACAGATTACAGGCTCATATTGAAAGCTCTAACACATGTTGAGTCAAAGTAGAACAATAATATACAATCAGAAAATTAATGAACATGTGAAAACACAAAGAAGTCTCCATTGCAAACTATTTGAGCAATTAATTGTCAAATGAAAAATTTAGTAAACTATTCATCAAATGATATAAAATAAAGCTAGGTTAGGAAGAACTTCCATTCAGAATCCATAAGTAAAATGTCATGAAGTGTGAAATATAAAAGTTTCATTTGATCTGAAAGTTAAGCTCAATCAATTATTCCCAAGCATCTCCTTTAGCGATACAGTAGCTGTACTCAATCTAGAAATAGTCGACTTAAACACTGGCTATAAAACCTAAAGTAAGAAAAAGCACGGATATAAGTTTTATTTAAAAAAAAAAATAAAAATAAAGGGAAGATGTTTGACACAGACAAAAGAGGTGGAAAGGATACTATAGTCCTCTAAGACAGGAAGTCAGGATTGTATGGTCACTGGAAATCAATACTGTTAATTCCCATGAGAAGTAGATGAAAAATATCTAAAACCAACCACAACTACAAACATCTGGATGCTCAGCTGCCCTGTTGGATGAGAGGAAGCAGGTGCAGTTGTCCTCTTGGTTTGAATTAGCCTTACACTGCTGATGGCAGACATTCCTGGAAGAGGATAACGGGCCCCAGGTGGAAATATGACCAGTCCCAATGCAGTGAACAGGACTGTCTGAATTTCAGTGGAAGCAATGGTGCTTGGGTACAGCTAGCCACAATAAGGATCTCATCTTTGAAAGTCATAACCTTTTCCATACCCTCTTTCCTCAGTAAACACTCACCCTTGAGCCAAGAAAGAGAACCTCAAGCAGATGGAAGAGAAGGAGGAGAGACACTCAGCTGGCCTGCGCACAGCAAGGCTGCAAGGCAGCAAGGCTGAGGTGTGTACAGACAGGATGTATCTGTTCAGGGTGGAGATTTGTAACCAATATTGTTCAGGTCAACTGAGTTGGAAAAACAGCTAAATTGTACAACTGTCTGGTTTGTGAATGGCACTGTCCTACTTCAAAGGGGGCTGTATTTCAGATGGTGTTTGTTAATCAAATTTATTTGTACGGATGAATGAGACTATAGATGCAAACATTGCATAACCATATATCTTGGGTACCCAGTACCTTTGGCACTTAAATTGCTGTAGAACCCACCATTAAGGCCACTAATTCAAAATGAAGGAGACGCAGAGAAAGTTAATCAAAAGGAAATTGGACATGAAACATCCATCTTTCTGAACAGGATTTGTTTACCTTAAGATATGAAAGCTGAGGAAGAGGAACATAACAGTTCCTCTAAGATAAACAGTTTAAATTAGCACAGAACATATGGGTATAATAAACTGCCCATGAGATGTAAGATGTGGGACATTAGAACCTGAAATGGCTTTCTAATAGAGATAAAAACATGAAAAAACACCCAAAATAATTCTCAGCAGTTTTACAATTATGTGTAAGAAATCCATGTGATGAAAATGGTGCTGGTTTTGATTGGGACAGAGTTAATTTTCCTCACAACAACCACTATGGGTCTGTGTTATGTATTTGTGCTGGAAATGCTGTTAATAGTGCAGAGATGTTTTCATTATTTCAGAGCAGCTCTTAAACAGAGTCAAGGTCCTCGCCCACCCCACCAGCGAGGAGGCTGGGTGGGCACAAGGAGCTGGGAATGGACACAGCTGTGACAGTAGACCCCAACTGACCCAAGGGATGTCCCATATCATATGGCATCATGCTCAACATATACAGTAGAGAGGGAAAAAAAGTAAGAGGGGGAACATTCAGCGTGATGGCATTTTGCCTTCCCAATTACCATTATGTGTAATGGAGCCCAGCTTTCCTGGGAAGGGGTAGTCACCTGCTTCCCCTTGGGACCTGGGGAAATGGTTTTCCAAATCCTCGTTTTACTTTTCTGAAGCAGCTTTTGTTTGTGGGGCTTTTAGTTTACCTATTAAGCTGCCTTTATCTCAACTCAAGAGTTTTACACTTTTACCATTATACTTTTTCCCCCACATGCCACTGACAAGAAGTGAGTGAGTTGCTGTGGGGGTCTAAGTTGCTGGCTGGGGCTAAATCATGACAAAAACACAAAATTGGACACCCAGAGAGCAGAGACCTAACCAGAAAAACCATTCAAGTTCAGTTTCTAGCCTTTAAATTTCTCCTGTAGCTAGAGGTCTGAGTTAGTTATTTTCTTTCCATAAGGATTACGCTAAGAGTCATGACTCAAAGGCAGTCCCTTCAGTTTCCAAAGGAGATCAAGAAATATAAGTGTAGACCTCTCTCTTAGATAACTATCCATAGGTGACAAAAGCAGCAGTATCTGGTATCATCTTTGCCCTTCTTCTTTGGGAGGGGGTGGTGACCACAGGGTCATCTGGTGACTGGTCAGGAGTCATGATGCCTGAGCAGAGAACTGTTGTGGAAGAGGTAAGGTTCAATTTTGAGGCTCCACTCATACCCAGGACACTCTAAGACAGACATAACGTCCAGGTTGCTTTTCATCAACATCAGAAAGAGTAGAGCAAGGTATAAGTCAGAAGTCCATGACTCTGGTCCTGCCTTAAATCTACCCCCAAAGAGAGGCTAGAACTTTAGGAACATACCACTACTTTATGTGAGCAAGTTTTCGTGACTACTCTCACAATTTAGGAAGTAATTTTGGCAAGCTGACAATTCCAAGCAAGTGTTCCCCAAATTCCTTAAAAACTGCATTGTGACTAAACTAAGACAGAATAGAACAGTAGCTGAGACAAGGCAAATTGAAGAAAATGCAGATTGCCAGCAGCTATTTTCCCCTCTGTGAAATATGATATCTAATATTTCTCTTTACATAATCCCTGGCAGTTAGGTGAACATTTTTACCCACCTTTTACAGATGTATATACCAGAGCAGAGAATTGACCAAGTGCTTTGAACAAAGCTATACATGAATTTGGTAGAAGCAATTGATCTTATTCCATGCCTCTTCATTCATAGCCACTTTTGTCCCTTTTGCCTCTTTCTTGGGTAGAAAAATGTGGTTTTAGCATTCACAGTCACCATTACTCCAGGGACATCCTCTCCTTAGTTGCTTCACTTTAAATTATTTATTCTGCTACTGTTCTCTGATCGTCCTTATTACCACACACTGAGCCAAAATTATTTTGGAGTTGTGAGAGACTGAACTGTTAATGGTTAATGACTCAAAACGCCCATTTTTAATTCTTTTGGATCTTCTAGCCAATATTTCTATCTTAGTTTCTCAGTATTATGTTTACATTTATGTTATATACCTCTTTTTTTAATATTTCCACTATCCCCGCTTTCTACATTTTTTTAAACTTCAGGATTTTTGTAATTTTTTGTTATGTACTGTATTGAAATTCAAATGCAGTATACATTGGAATTAACAGGGTTTAAGTCTCACCTGTTTTTCTATTGCTCTCTTCCATTTTGGAAAGCTACATGTTTTATTTTCCCTCTCCATTTTGTTGCCTATATTGATAAATGAATTCCTACACTTTGCTGCACGCCAGCCTCACTCTGACCACTGCGCCCTTACATGGGACACCTGTCTGGATGAACTCAGTGCCTTCAGTGCCTCTCCCTTGCCGAGTCCAGAACCTGTTGGCTGTGGTGTGTTGTGTTGTTTTTTTGGTTTGTTTTGTTTTGGTTTTGTTTTTTTTGGTTTGTTTTTTTTTGTTTTGTTTTGGTTTGGTTTGGGGTTTTTTGTTGGGTTTTTTTGTTTGTTTGTTTTGTTTTGTTTTGTTTTGGGGGGGGGTTGTTTGTTTGGGGTTTTTTTTGTTTTTGGTTTGGTTTGGTTTGGTTTGGTTTGGTTTGGTTTGGTTTGGTTTGGTTTTTTTCCCTTGTGGCTTGTGCATTCACAATCCTCATCAAGACACTGTAAACTCAATATTAGTTCTGAAGTGTGTTCACATTGTATTTTGGTTTATTGTGTAATGGTCTACCTAAATTAGACTGGAATCAATGGGATCTGTCATCTAATTTAGCTGATTGTAGAGCAGACAGTAATGAAATAAGGCAATATTATATACCTGACTTGTTCAATTAACAAAAAATCCTGTTATCACTACTAAATAATCTAGAGTTGCTTACTAAAATGTCAGCATAAAAAAAAAAAGTTAGATGGTAAGCTTTAGTATTGAGGGGTGTTCCCTTTCCCATTACAGGAATGAGAACTATGTCTAATGAGACGTCAAAAATCTCCAGTTACTGTTTAGTAACAGTAAATAAAAGTAGCAACAGCAAATAAAAGACCCTATGGCAACACAAATATCACAAAAAAACCCACAAAGATTCCTGATGTAATCATAAGGGAAAGAAAGAGGATATATACGTTTTAAAATGCATTTAACGTAACTCGCTTTATACAAAAATATTTAAGCCTCGAGAGACAATTACTCATGCTGAAATATTGGGTTCGTAGTATTTGCAAACATCAGCGCAACGCAGTGTCGCACACGGAGATTTCAGACGAAAGTTATTTTTTGCTTTAAGACAGAAGGTCCCAAAATGAAGGTTTTAACTGGCGAGAGCGCGACCCGTGGGTTATTTCAGCTGCGGACCGGGTCAGTACCGAGTCCGGCAAAGGCTGGGGGCGGGCGGCGCGGGGAGGCGATCGGCCAGCAGGTGGCGAGTTTTCTTCAGGATTGCACTTCCAAGGGGATTTCTATGGTCCCGTCTGCTGCTCCACGATGCCCTGACTGCATTATTCCTACAGCTTTAAACGCAAAAGCCCATCTCAAAATAACCTTAAAGGCCTGACCTCAAACCACGAATAGCAGGAAGTTCTCAGTTAGGGTTGAAACTCTGTCACTACCTAATCTTCCCCTTGGGCCGGTGTATTGCAGCTTATTTGATATTTAGGATCACCTGACAGTACAAAGCCCCCCCTGTGAAGTGACCTTTATCTCTAACACTTCAACATGACTGTGCATGACAGAAAATTGTCTTTCCAGCTTGACTCTTAATTTCCTTTGCTTATGTGACTTTTAGTTGGCCCCTCAGGTTTATTTCCATGTAGTTTCAAAGGGAAGTTACATAGTTTTTGAGAGCTAACACTAAAAAAAAAAAAAAAAAAAAAATTAAAAAAATT
>VYXD01015328.1:535704-572352 GCA_013397195.1 Hylia prasina
CTGACAAAAGTAAACATCTGCATAGAGTCAAATAATTTTGCTGCTAGTGAGAAAAAAAAAGAAGTCTTGGGTAACTAAATCGTGGGTATTAGCTGATAAGATTAGGTGTCAGAAGTGTTATAAAACAAATCAGATGAGTAATGGGTGAACTGTTGCTGCTCTCGGAGCCTGGAGGTGCTGCGGGGAGAGACGCCTTCGCACCCCCATTCCTGCGTTTGTCAGGAGCGGGCATTTTTCAGTCACATCTTAGGCCGGTTCCGCGCTGATTGGGGCGGCCTTTGATTCCCGGCAGCTGTCTTAGATCAGAGATGTTTATTCCACTGCGAAACCTCTTTGGATAGAGACGGGGGAGAGAGCTTAGTGCTGGGGCATCCGCTTGAGCCTTTGAAGCGCCTCTGGCCGCCGTCCTTTCTCGTCCTCTCGGCAAACCCTAAACCCTCCTCCTCCCGTCACAAGTCAGTGCCCCCGCGATAAGAGAAGCCTCTTCTTTTGCAAATTAGCGATGCGGCAGAGGAGACCTCGGAGCTGCCCGGCGGCTCCTGCGCGGCCGCGGCGCGGGTGCCCATCCAGTGCGGCTCCTTTCCCCTTCCCCCCTGGTGCTTTTAGTAATTATTTCTTTATTTGGTCAAAGAATTCTGTCAAGGACAGGAAAAAAGGTGCGGTTGTAACTCATTTAATGTAAGGGGAGGGGGGAGAAACCTCTCTCCTCCTTTTATTTATTGGACACCGGTTCGAGCGCACCGTAACTAATGAAAAGGCACTTGCGGGACGGGCTGCGAACCCACCTCCAGCGTGGGAAGGCCCTCGGGGAGCTCGGGAGGCGAAGTGCCGCCTGTGCCTGCTTCCAGCTCCGGCGGCTGGGAGCATGGGCAGAATTTGAAGCAGGCTTGATTTGGCTTTGCTTCCCACCAGCCACTCGCTTCCCACATCGCGTGAAGAGTTTTGGTTTTGGCATCTGAAAAGCAGCAAGGGAGGGTGCGGGGTGCAATCCGCAGTAACCTGCAGGCAGCCGGGGCTGGTCCTGCGCGGGAGGAGGGCGGGACGAGCGCGGAGCCCTGCGCGCCGCTCCGCCGGCATCTCCTGCGCGGAGGCCGGCTGGAGCGAGGAGCATCCGAGCATCCATCCGTCCATCCGTCCATCCATCCCTTCGCGGCGCTGGGCCCGCGCGGCCGAGCCGGGCCGGGATGTTTGCTCGGCGGCTTTTCTCGGAGGCAATTTGAAGGTGTCGTCTCCCGCTCCTCTTCCCGGTCCACCGTGGGGGTTTGGAGGGATTGCCTTGCACATCCCACGCAGGAGTGGCAGCGTTTCCCCGGCGTGGGTCGCTGTCCCGGAGCGCTCCATGGGACGCGCCAGCCGCCCCCGGCGTGTCCCGCTGCCGGGCCAGGGGCACCGCGTCCCGCGCCTCGCCACGGGCGGACCGGCAGCCCCGAGCCCTGACACGGCGTTAAGGGGCAGCCTTGAAGGCTGGGTGGTTCCTCCTCCTCCGTGCCCTTCTAAACGGAGAATGAGAGAGAAAATCCCCGTCCCTCTTGTGCCGCTCCTGGCACCGAGTAAGGGAGCAAGGATGCACCCGGGATCCGGTCGCCGAGCGAGAAAGAGCACTGCCGTTTGGAACCAGGTTTTCAGGGGCCGTAACTGCGAGGCAGAAATCCGAGTCGGGTCCACAGGGTGGGAGGAAGGGACTCAGGTCACTCCACCGAGGCTTTCCCACGGTCGCTCCGCCGTCTCCTTAACGCTGGGAAACTGAAACACCCGTGGCAAGGTAAGAAACCGTGTCCGTAACTGGTGCCGAGGAACCATTAGAGCTGCGGGGTCGCGAAGGTGGAGAAACCACTCCTCACAGCTAGGCATGGGAAAGATTTCACTTGAAAAGCTTGAGCTTGGTGATCTAACTGCCAAGAATTTCTTCGGACCTGCATTTTTATGTGCAATTAAAAAGAAAAAAAAACCCACCCACCAAAAACAAAAACAACAAACCCCTCCAGAACTGACATAATTAGAAATACAGATGTATCAGATGTATTAAAACTACATGGGCATGCTGAGCACAGGATGTACGTAAAACCTCTAAATATCACTTGTACTACACTTAAATATGTGTGTATTTCCTCCTCCCAGAAGGTCACTTTTGCCCTGGTGCTAACAAAGGCTATCTATCTGGTCATGCTCCCAGATGTATGGGGGTACATTTGCCTTTTCCCTCGTGTTTTGAAATTTGCTAGGCAGTATCAGTTCAGCGATTCCAAGGAAAGCAACATAGAGATGAAATCATGACAGTAAGAAGAGATAAGTTGTACTAAACCCCAAAATAAATGAAAGGAATTAGATGAGAAATGTGCCTTTTGAATCAGGATCACAATTTAAATGATTAATTGCCTTCCCTCTCTTCCTTTTTCTTTTCTATCTTTGCATGTGTTTTAATCTGACATTCATGCAGTGAAATAAACTTACTTAGGCCTCTGCCTGCCAATCGAGAGCTGATTCTGTTTTCACAGTTGCTTTAAATTTTGCATTTTCATCATAAAACCATCACTGAATGGGAGTTTGCAAGAGTAAAAAACTGGACACCTGACTCTAGTTGCCTCTTCCTGTAAGATTTATAAGGGAAACACAGATTTTTTTTCTTTTAATTCTTTTTTTTAACCATTTCCAGTTACAGAAGGAAAACATAAAGATGTGTTGGCACATCTCTTGCTCTCTTTCCCCCGCTTTGCATTCCAGTCATTCTTTTCCTGCCCATAAACTGTTAGTACTCCGCAAGAGCCTGATTCTGCACAGCCTACTAAGCTTGTTTTTTTGGTTGGATGCAGGAAGAAATTCTGTCAGATGGGGTCTTCAGTGTACATTCATGAAACAGAGCAAAAGGCTTTCTCAGAATGTGCACTGGAACAGCAAATAGTTACTTTTCAGCTGTGGATTGCATGTGCCTCTGAAAACGGGACCACAAATCATTGGGTTTTTAAAGGTTCCGCATGAGTTGTATATTAATCCCAGTCTCCCTAGGGATGGATTAATCCCAGCTTCCCAGTTGTGTGGCTAGAGACAATGTGGATGGGGTTGGGGGCAGGGGAGAAGGGAGATGGGGAAAGGAGAGGGAAATTAAAAAGATATATCACAGGAATACATGGCCTAAGTGGCAAGGAGCCATAAGTAGTTTCAATACCTTTTCTACCTCTGTCACCACACGTAAACTGAAGCAAATCACTTTGGCCCCTGTTTCAGTTTCTTCATCTGTAAATTGGGGGTAATACTGCTGATTTTTGTCCCAGGAGACTTGGCACACTCATGTAGAAACCCCTACTCAACCCTCAGTAGTGAAAGGAGAAACTCCAATTCGTATGAGGGCAACCGAAAGCAGGGGCTGATCTGGGTGATCTAATGGAGTGCGTACGACAAATTTATATTTACGTGTAATTCTTTTCCAGCCCTGGCAGTTTTGTTGAGAGATGGAGTCCTAGAGCCCAGTATGCTTTTCTCCTCTACATTCCTATCCAGTGACTACACAGGAGGAATGGCATGGGCCAAATTCATCCCTGGTGGGACTCCAATGACATCAGTCATCTTTATAGGAGTTTTTTGAATGAAGTCAATTGGGTTTTACAAGGACCAAGTTTGGCCACATGCATATTTAACTGCATAGAGAGCTGCAGCAGTGAAGGAAGCTTCCCTTCCCTTGGAAGACTCACTTCTCAGTCTGGGAGACACAAGCAAAGCCATTGATTTGTTTTGCACAGTCAAGTTTACCTTATTTAAACTCAAGGAGCAGCCGAAGTGTGCTCAGCGTCCAGCTGAACTTCAAAGAAACAGCAGCCTAGCTGCTCTAAAATGTTCCCAGTTTTTGATGGAACTCTGCATTTGTCTGCAGGCTCAGTGTAGGTGCCACTGATCCCCAGCAGACTCGTTTCCATGACAGAGGGCAGTGCAGGAGCACCAGCAGGAGGCCTGTGAGCAAAGCAGTGCCTCCAGCACGCTGCTGTTCCCTCTGCCCTTTATCAGACCTGGCTGTTCCAGGGTTCTTCTCATACTCAAACGTCTCTGCCACCTTCAGTTCACATCTCTCTCTAAGCTGGTCTCTGGGGCTGTAATTCACTACCAGTGCCACCTGATGAGAACGTGGGAGATCACTAAAAAGGGGCATTCTGTCCTCCAGCTGTGACTTGGCTGCTGCTGCTGACTCCCCCTACACTTTTCTCCTGTGCTTTGGCTGGAGTTTGACATTGCACCAAACATATACAAAAGTTTGTAATAACATTATAGCTCTTGACTCGGTGGCTATTGAAAAACTGATTGATCAGTGTCACTGATTACCAAAAGTTTGTCTACAGAGTTTGTCACCACTAATCAGTTAAATTATTTGCAAGGTCAGTTAATTCTGTTTTCTTATTGCATCTCTAAGGAACAAGTCAATCTGGACACCTAGAGGACGGTATTGTGAAGTCTGAGTAGAAGAACATGTGTTCTGGTCATAGGAGGGACCTCAACTGTTTCCCATAGGATGAATGTTATGCCTCTTTTCCTGATTTCTAATGTGCCTTCTGTGTTTACTAGATCTTTGAGTTATGGAAGTTACATTTAATTTTCAGTATTTTTACACTATATGTGTGTAAAAGCGAAATCTGAATTTATGGGTTTGTTCATCTCTTTTACAGCAACTTGACTTCACTGAATCAAATGGAGCTATTCTAGTTTTACAGCTGAAGTTGTGAATTAGGCCTAGTAATAGTTTTACTGCAGCCACAAAATCCATACTACTGAGACCAACTATCACTTTTTTGTCTATTTTTAATTTTCCTAAGTTTTAATTTACCACTTTGTCTTCTGTCCCTATTAGTCTGTATGTCATTTAGAAGGGAAAAAAAAAGAAATTGTTACCAACTTTTCAAAAGGATACACCAACTTGTACTAGAGACTTCATACACAGTTTTTCTTTTTACTTTTTTTTTTACTTTTTTTTTTTTTCAGTTTTCTCCTTCTTCAATCTTTATTTCTCAGGTAATATTTATTTTTTTAAAATTCATATTTCTAATACTTCTTTCTCGCATCTTTTTTCTTCCTCAGTGTTGATAGAATTCTTGTGCTGCCCACTTCAATCTGTGTTTCTGCCTCTTATTCAGCTCCATTTTAATTTGCCTGCATGCTGCTGAAACTTTATTTTTATTTGTCACATCACTGGATCTGATGACTCTATTTCAATCTGGCCTTTTTTTTTTTTTGCTACCCTCTGGTCTTCTTCATCAAGCTCAAGTTAGTGAATGAAATTCACTACAAATCTTTCTTTTTCCAAGTCTCCGAATAAAATTCATCTCTTCATCCTCTTGCTTTCTTCACTTGTTTCAAATAACCTCATAACTTCCAGCTTTCTCTCATCATGATACCTTTTCTCTTTCTGGCCTTTTGGTGTCAAACTGGAGCTGCTCAAATCACATTTTATGAGTGAATGATTAATCTACTTAACAACTTTTTATCCTTTCAAGGATTGTCCAGACACAACATGGCTTTCTTCCAAATGTATGTAAAGATATTTCAGTTTACACACGTCTTGGAAATTCTTTCGAGGCTTGCTTTTTATCTATTCATTTTCCAGGAGTTCAGTACTAGGCTAAAAAAAAGAAGTCTCAGGTACATTTTCAGAGAAGAGAGGAGAAAACTTCCCAGTAAGGAAATAGAAATATAGGTAAAAGCAGATCTCATACCAAGTTATATGAGGAAGGAGGGGTCTGTATGCTAAACAGTACCCAGTTTAACCAGCTAACAGTTTGGGAATAGCTCCATATTGATGAGTGTGCTCCCAGTTCTGCTTTCCTTCCTCACCTGCCATAGCCCTCGGGGCTGGTCAGACACACGTCCAGAGGGAGAACTGCAGTGCTTGTCAGAGGACAAAGCAGGATGTCAGCAATACACAGATGAATACAGGGCTGTAGGACCATTCCTCTGCCCAGGAAAAGTATCTTTCAGGCGCTTCCATCTCATATTAGTCAAACTCAAACCTCAAGAATAAAAATTCCCCATGTTTCTTCCCAAACTTACACAGATGGCTGAGGCCACTTCAGTGTTTCAGGCACAACCACCTCTGTTCTGCACGTTTTCCTCTTTCCTGGATGTCTCTGCTGCATGTAGAGAGCACCTGCAGCCTCATGCTGGTGCCTCTTCCAGCCTTGACATTAAGCTGGTCTCACTGGGATCTGCTCAAGGGTTGCTGTAGCTGGCCATACCATCATGAAGGCTTAAGGATGTTTTTTCCTTGTGTGTTGCATTTCATTGTAACTGAGCATGGTGATAGGACAGCTAATTACACACTTATATTTTTGTTTAGGAATTGTTTGATCTGAACTTTGACAAATTCTTTATTTGTTTCCCAAGATGATTTTTTTTTTCACTTCAGATGGGAAATTTTGTGTTATGAGTGAAAGTATACTGGCTACAGGCTGGCAGGTCCTTTTCTCTTTGCCCATGTGAAACTGGGTTTATGTAAGTGTTCTTGAAAAGGACATGAGAAAAAACACCATCTGTGGCAGAAGAAATCACAGACCATCAAGAATGTGCCACTTTCAATGACTTCCCTTTGAACTGTCAGTTAATTCTTTTGGTGCCTATTGTGTACTTGTTTTTGTGTTCTTCCTTAAAATGCACTTCACTTGGAAAACAACTTCTCTAACACTTTACGAACATCTCTGGCTTTCACCACCCCTCAAGTGCATTACTGGATGTCTACTGAACATCCAGTGAGTTGCTGGATACTGCTGGTATGCCAAATTTAGACTGTATGGTGAAGGCTGCCCTGAACAACTCTGAGCACAGTGCTGGCTGCTGGTCTTAGCAACCAATAAATAATTAAGAAGCTGGATAATTGATGATCCTTAAAGAAGAATGACTCACCCAGCCCTCTACTGTTGATTACTTCATTAGCACAGACTTAGATCAAGGCCAAGAACTGGTTTTCCCTTATGCTTTTATTTGGTGACCACTTGGATATGGCTTAGGAAAGAGTTAGTGTCTCTCCAGCAGTTGGGAAATGTTTATTTCCAGCTGTTTATTTCCCTCAATGGACTAATAAGTCTATTTCAAAGTGCTGCAAAAATGAAAACTAGGTTTTAAAAATGGGGAAGGAAGAAAACTCACAGAGACACAGTGTTTTGGTCAAACTCCCTTTTTCCTGCACCTCAATGTTTAAACGAATGGCTCAGTTTCCTTAGCTTTCCAATGTTCCCAATCAAGTATATAAACTACACGAAGGGAAATAAAAGTAATTCCCTCCACTGGAGAGAATAGAAGGGGAAATTAGATGGAGATGTTAATATTTTGGAACACAACCTTTCCACTGAATTGGTATCAGCTTGATTATCACATTATGGAAACAGCACGAAGTTCCTGCAAAGATTTCACTCAGTATAAAACAGTCAGCAAGAAGGACTCAGTGCTTGCTGCCTTTTAGTAAGAAACTCAGATCCAAGAAGCCTCCTTCTCTTTTCCTCTGGCACAGAATTTAAGTCTTAAACATAGCTTAAGACTTTCTGTCTTGTTTACTGACGCCTTGTATTTTTTACCAGGTGGAGATTTTTTCCTTCTTCTGAGTTTGGAAGAAACATCTATTATACAGTTATCATGATTTTTACAAGATAGGTATTTTATCCCTGGGTAGATGCAACATACTGTCCTGTTCTCCTCTGGTGCAGACTTACCAAGTTCCCTTCAATAGCAGTCTTGCAAAAGTAAAATGAGCACAGATAAAGCTGATCATAAGTACAAAGCTCTCATGACTGCTGACACTCCTGTGAGTGCATTGAGATGCATCAGAAGGGACTGAATGGTGAATGAGAGAACAAGCCCCGCTTCTGGGCAATTCCATGGCCAAGCAAAGAAGCAGAAATGATGGCTACTAGTCTGTCTGGCCCTGGCATATTTCTCAAACCAATTCCTGCCACTGTGGACAATATGGAAGAAAAAGATCAAGAGAGGCTTCACTAAACCTGGAGGCATGAACAGGGATTTTAAAATTAGAATTCCAAAGCCAAACTTCTAAAATTAACGTATAAGCACCAAACTCATGGTGTCCCAATTTTCAGAGACATAAAGTGCCAGAAAGTCCCAACTAAAGTCTTTGTTGGCTGCAAGTGTTTAGCACTCACAGCATTGATTTTGGAATTTAAATTCACGATCATTAGTTTCAGTGGGGTACCTAGTTTATAAATGACTCCTTGTGTTTGGACCAGTGTTTGTAGATCTCCAGATGGAGAAGAGTGTGACCCAAAGGTGGATTTGGCAACTCCAGTGTGCTTTAGGTCAAACATCTGTAAGGAACATGTGTCTGATTTCCTTACAACTTCATTGTTTCAGTGGATGGTGCATCCAGTGCAATGTTATATCTGCTACTGAAATAGCTGACTGCAAATACCAGGAACCTCTGGGAAATTTTAGTTAATAGGAAAATAATCTAAAACAAATTCATCTGGTAATACAGCCAGGAGAAAAGAAATGAAAATAAAAGGAATTACTGATCCAACCAAGTAGGCACAGAAATGAAACCCCTCTAGGATTTTCTTTTTAGTTTCTCCAAATTCCATTAATTTAACGAGCAAACTAGGTCAGCAGCAGAGTCTTATTATGCTAATAAATGAATGCCATAGATTCACTAATGTTAAAATGTCCAGGCATTCAGCATCATTTGCTGCTTTGCAGAGGGAGCTGTGGCACAGAAGCTCTGTCTTTGGCTCCAAATCCTAATCCAGACACTGAGCCCTATGAGTCAATGTAGCAACTGCTGTAATGAAAACCCAGCTATGGAGAAAGCAAGTTGTGGTACCACAGAACATGAATTAGCCCATTTCTAGCCAGCCTAAGAGAAGCCATGTAAACTGCATTTTAAGTTCCTACGTTTACATTTTATACTGATAAAAGACTGGCAGTTCAGCCTGAGATGTGCAAAGTTTTGTATCAGGCTCTCAATACTGATGTATTTGTTTGTACTCTTCAGTAAAGTTCAATAGTGAAATATTGTCAAATATAGAAAATTCTGAGATGCTGTTTTTTCCATGTGCTGTCTCTTCATGGGAGGAAAGTTTATTAACTTTTAAACTGGTTGTCAAAAATCTCAGTGGATCAAAAACTGATATTAGTGCTTCAAGTAAATAGTATTTTATTTCTCATGTCACCACATGAGATCTCTATGGGGAATTCCGTGTTTCCTCTTATTTTTGTTTTTTGCTGTCAAGATACAAAACAAGGAAAATATGTAAATAAACACATTCGACTTAATAAAGCTATAAATCAGTTTAGTCCTTAAAAAAGGCTGTTTTCCTGGTCTGGGTTCAAAAACTTGTTGTAGAATAGCTTCTTGGAACACAGGTAAAAAGTTTTACGTAACCAATTGAAAGTGAACAGTTTACAAAAAGTTCAAATGTTGAAATGTCTTTGCAATAAAAATTGGCATATTGGCATATTTATATAAACAAAAATACATTACATAAATGAAAAAAGAAATCAGAAATATAACTTAAATATATATAGGTGAAATTATTCACTTTATGGCGATATTTCAACACTATCTAGAATACTGTACTATTTCTTCTGCCTAGTTTTATAGGCATAAAAAGGACTTTTAAAACAACACATCCTGAATTTATAACCTGTACTTTTGATAGAAAAAATAATAAATTGGACACTGAAAGGTGATTAAGACATGCTAAGTCTGGCTCTCAATTTCCAAAATAGTATGTATCCACCTTTGGGGTATTTCTTGGATTGCTCTCAGAAACAAGAGCTACCAAATCCTGTTGAGAATATGTACTACACTTGAATTTGGCATTGCTGAGGGCAGTCTGAACACTCATATAAGAATAGGCACATGCATGGTTCCTTGGCTGCTTTCATGTATCATTTTTGACCTGTGGGGAACTTCTTGTCTAGATGGTAGAGCTTACAGTTTTTCTCAACTATTTCAGGGAAAGTTTCAAGACATCTTGGGATCTTGGGAAGAATTAATCCCTCAAAATGCTGACAAGCTGCTTGAGGAAGGTAATCTTAAATCTAACTCTTCCACCTTTTCTGCTGGTGTGAACTGAAGATTGATCTGCCAAAAAGAAATTTGATACAAAATGGACATTGGCCTTAAAATTGTGAGTTGGTTTGTTTGATCACTTTATAGTAGAGAGCACCTAAGAATATTTAAATTTGAGAACTTTTTCCTGTATTCTTTTAATCTCTTTTTCATGGGAACAATTCACAGCGGCAACTCAAAAGTCCCATATCTACCCATGTGAAGTCAACGTTTTAGACAGTGTGTCTTGAAGGGATACCAAAATCCGCAGCATTTGTGATCTAGGATGAATTAGAAAATGAATGAAAACACTTTAATCAAGCCAGACACTCTTTTTACTTAACACTGATGTTTCTATATGCACAGCATATGAAGCCACATAGTATGTGGGTTTGTGTTTAAGTCCATAACTTAGATACAGCAATCTGTAACAGAAGTTTGACAAAGCGGAGAAAATAAAAATATATTCAGAACATTTGTTTAATGCATAATAAAAAATTAGTCAAATTAAGGAACAAATATTTACTATATGAGAGTATTTAAGTGTTTATGTTGTCCAAATGATCTTTGCTATGTAAATTGTGTGTGGATAGCCAATATTTGCTTTTCTAACTGTCGGCTGGACTGGCTGCCTGGCAATATTCCCTTTTCCTGATTAGATGTGTGAGTAATATTTCCAATTAATATTTTTGCTGTTATGGTTTCCACAAATACTCATATATGACTCCTTTAAAGCTGGTGTCTGAATCTGGTATGCCAGCAAAGTTCATGGAAATTGTGGCTTGATGATATTACTTAATGAAAACAGCAAAAGGATATTGCTATACAAAATGAATTGCAGTGTTTTCCCCAGTCTAACACCCAGACACCCGTTCTCTGCTAACAGACAATGCAGATACTTATAAAGAAATAAATATACATAAATAAAACAATTGAATTTTGTTTCCTGCTTGAAAACTGTGTGTGGGTGGCAGTTTATTCTCTTCTCTTATTCCAACTGGGTCAGATTCAAATTGGACTTGAACACAGTTTGCATCTTTCTCTTTTCCTTGTGAAACTTGGGAACTTGTAGAAAGGGGTCATTTGGCAGGAGAAAGAATAGTATTTAGATTTTGCAGCAGAGGTGAAGCTTAACTTATTGTACTCATGGTGGCTGGATGGTGCTTGGTCGTATCAGCGAATCAGAAGCCACATGTCTTATTTTTTTTTCTTAAATTCCAGACACAGAGTAGTGTCTTGCCAGGGTCAAACAAATATCCATGTATTCAGAAGCAAAAATCATGATAATGCTGAGGGGTTTACATTCAAGTTGGAATGTCTCAGAATCTATTTTTGAGTTGTTGTCCACACCCAGGCTTTTGTTGCAAAAAACAGTTTGAAAAGGAGGATAAAATATTTTAACTTATATTTTGACATTTTCATCTACATTATATGAAAATACAAATTTTTCTACTTAATTTTTATAGGTGTTCTGTAGACACCATATCTGGGTAGGCTGGCATAAGCGTGAGTTATATGTTGCACATATAAATTTATTATTTTTTGCTATAGCTAAGGTTGAATGGTAGTCTTGAGCTCTAGAAAGCTCAGCTTCAGTGTCCTGTATTGTCTTAAGGGTAACATCCAAACTGCCCACAGCTGTTAGCTTTTTAGATAACATGCTTCTGAAGCTATCAAGGTGCCAGTCTGTAGAGTGGGTCAGGGATGAGTCTCTTGACTCTGAGACTTTTGAATACACAGTTAAAATGAGCACTTAAAGACTTCTTTTATACAGCAAAAACACCTTATCTCGCATGCTGTTAAAAATTCTTAGGGATGCAATAATTTCAACCTTTTGTGATGTCTGTAGGACAATGTTTAAAATTGGGAATTATAGTCATTTTATAATTAATATATTCCTTAGGAAGGAGAACACTGATATTTATACCCTTCTGCTAAAAGGAAGTCTGGTGGAAGTTTCATTTGGAGTCCTGTCTGTGATATTTTGGTGTGGTTGTGGAGCCAGGCTGATGCACTGAGCAGAAGTGGAGACTTCTAGAAGTCATGGGATGGAGAGAAAAAGAGGCAAGGTCTTTTTAGAATAGGGAACATAAAACCAGCAATAGGTATGATATTTGCTCAATTAACAAATTACCCAGCAGTTCAATAATCACCACAGTTTCTCTGGCAAAGGATTTGCCTCACTGTGCTAGGCAGAACTTCCTTTCACTGCTCCCAAGGGCTAGAAGACTTTGACTGAGGGAAACATCACCTCCTCCTCCTTCCCAGGAAAAGTCAGAAGCTGTCAGAAGCTTTCCTGCATTTAACAGTAGATTGACTTGCACACCGATATTAGTTTCCTGTCTCTTCTGTATTTTTCTCCACCTAGGAGCTAGATAACACCCATCTGGGTCTGAACCCTCATTAGAGAGCCCATTTTGGGATTTTTGTTTCCTCCTATGTGTGGTCTTGGGACACTAGCAAGTGAAGTTTGAAGTTCCTTGCTTGATTGAAACTATACAACCACATCAACTCTAAAGTCCAGGTGAAACCTGTTTTTTTTTCTCTGTTTCTGGGAGTTTTAGTGCACTACTGCTAAGAGACTGGATAAGAGAATAGAGGGAGAGGCATCTCTTCTTTCTAGAGAGTCAGAAATAATCTTTGAATGATATTCCCCTATTGATGTGGGCTGTTAAAACTTGACTGAGCCCAGATTTAAAAAAAAACTTTTGCAAAATTTATCCTTAGCATGTTCACCCAGTGGGAGAGAGAAAGACCTCCTCTCTAGAAAGACATCATACACCACTGTAATTGGCAACATGTGCATCAGACACACAACCTAAAATTAAATTGACATGTCTCAGGGATTCCATCTGCTGTCAGATCTAACCTACCACAAACTGAGCTGCAGAGCTAGACTCACTCAGAACCTCTCTGTCTCTCCCCTCAAGATTCAATGACATGATAAAGTAGGAGTCAAGGCACAAGATTTGTCACCATCTTTCTGTTAAGTATTCTGAAGAAAGATATGATCATCAAGATGAGAAATAAAGGCTAAAAACCTGGAAGTCCACTGTGTCCTGTGTGATGATTTCTTACCATTTCTTTTATCTGATTCATCTTGTGCCACTCATTGCTGATGAAGTTTATTGGATGACTATTCACCAATTGACATGACTTTCCATACAAATTGTTTCTAGAAATGGACTTGAAAACAAAATCAAATAAAAATGGATTATTAATGAGAATTAAAAGGATGGCTGGCATCTAAAGGAATGTACAAGTCTGTAAGCCATCAGAATGACTTCTAAAGTAAATATGACAAAACATAGTTGATCCTGTAGATGTCTGTTAAAGTCAGAGATTAAAAACCAAAGAAGCCTCATTGGCCTAATCATTCCTTCCTTATGGCTAAAATGGCATATGGTAGTGTGCTCCCCACTAGATCTTAATTTTACTGTGTATTGTCAAAAAGGTGATGTCCACATGCATAGAGACTGAAATATTGATTTTAAAGTGAACAGGAGCAGGCACTTGCAGTTCATCTGTCACTAACAGACAGAAAAAAATTTCTGGCTTAGAGGATACTTACATTTAAAATATTTTTAGCTGTAATAGTAATCCCTAACTATTAAAAAAACCCAACCCAAACTAATTGGAAAGAACTGTTTATCACAGCCGAGCATTCCCAGAAGGGGAATCGGTTTATATAAACATGCTAAAACTGACCTATTTATGAAATGTTATGGAGAGCTGAGAAGAGAACCACAACAGATCTTTATCTTATATTCACTGTTTTAAAAGATCAACGGTTGGGTGAAGGCTGAGACTGGCTATCACACGTGTTTTAGATGTGGATGTCAAGGTCATCTAAAATCTGTTGCTAAAGTCACTGTGATTGCCAGCAAAATGTAAACTAATTTTCCAGGTCTCTCATTATATGCTTAATATGAATATGCTTCCCTTTGCACATGAATCACAATGAATGCAGCATTCAACTGCTCCTGTGAAAGTCACAAAATACAAATGCAAATGAAGGAAACCATCAAAAATATTAGATGTAGCCCCTAAAGGAAAACAAAACAAAACAAAACAAAACAAAACAAAACAAAACAAAACAAAAGAAAACCCCCCAAAAGAACCAAAAAGAAAAACCCACAAGAAGGATATATTTGTAATTTAATATGTGGTAATACTCTATTTTAAAAGTTACGTTAGTATGTATATCGGCAGATTTATTTTTAATGCAGTTTAATCTAGTAAATTAGTATGCATGTCAGAAAAATATTTGAAAAGACCAAATATGGTCTGCAAGTTCTATTTTGCCCATAAAATGTCTGTCACCTTCAGAGAACTTTCCACAGACCTCATTTATCTTAATCAAAGAAGAAAATCCCCATACAGTTGAGAGCAGTTGCAAAATTACCACAGAAACCATCAGAGCAGCAGTTTCTCCCAGCCTTAATGTCACCAGGCAAGGATTCTTTATGCAAGGACAGCAGCATTTCTCTTTCACTAGGTGAGAGTTAACCATGCATGGTCATGTACACTTAAGAAAGTCTGGGAAGATGCAAAACAGCCTCCTTGTGTCAAGACTTTTGTGTAACAGGTTGGCAAAGTTCAGTTACATCATTTGATCCTCTTCATTAATACCCAGATGCAAGAGCTGCATTCAGAGCTCCTTGGGAGCACATGCACATGTTGCAGAATGCTCCATGTTGGGAGTGGAGCTCCTGCTCTGTCTGCAATGATGTTCCTGATGTTGATACAGATGTTTCTTCTGAGCACCTAGTTACCACAGAAAACTTTAGGTCATACAGAAGTACTTTATCAATGCTGGAAATTGCAGTGCTCACGCTCAAATTCTAAAGTTTATCTAAAATCATTGCAAAGCCTTAAGCAGCATCATTCCAAACCTACAAAATTAGAACAGTTGGAAACACTGACAAGGAGTAAGACAATTTTCCAAATGAAACACCTACAAGTTTAGGAAAGAGCGAGATATGGATTGTCTAACAGTGCCCTGTAACAGTGTTTTATTTATGATGTTGCCCAGTAGCACTGCTCTAAGCTAAGACAATCACTGTATAAACATGGATATTTCTAAGAGTGTTAGCTTTATTCACTGAGGAGTTGAGTGAGAGATGGGGGAAGGCAGACATAGCAAGGAGGAAGGGAGGGGAAAAGGCTGACAGAAAAAACAAGGAGAGTGCCAAGGCAAGGAAGATAGTGTTTGTGTTTAAAAGTAGAACTTGAAGCTGTGCCAAATCAGAATTTTCTTCAGGAACTTGAGAGCTGAAAACTTCATGAGCATGCTCAGATCATGGGCAGAGGGAGACACTGCAAATTCACTGTAATGTGCTGCTATGAGGCTGGGGAGAGAAAATGGAGAAAAGGAAGAAAGAACTGGCTTTGGCCACTGTTGCAGTGAACTGAGGAAGGATAGAACACGAGTCTTAGCAATTCTTCAGCAAGCCTGGCTCAAGCAGATAGTGTTTAATGAAACCTAGTAGTAGGCAGGGGATTTCATGCCCTTTCTATTCTAGGACAATAATTAAATAAATGATACATATACATAAATAAATGCATAAACAGATGTGATTCAGCTGGTGGATTTGGTTTAGCTCTGAATTTGCAGGAAGAGGTTTCTGAAAGTCAAAACACTGAAACTCAGGCTTAAATGGCTGAACGAACGTGGGCTTGTAGAAATTCTACACAAGTTCATAAGTTGTTGGAATAGCACAAATTCATATTGATGGGAATTACTCTAGAGTTGAGTTCAGCCAGGGGGTTCACAGTTTTAGGTTGTGGTGCTCTGAGGTCACATTTACATGAGACACCCTTTTTGGAAAAAGACACTTCATTTGGAAGATTATTTTGCAATTTTATTTCTGGCTCAACACAGTTCTGGATAGTTTTGTGTGGACTGTAACTTTATCAACAAAGTTGTAAAAAAAAAATTATTTACTGCCATAAGAGAATAAAATTTTAATCTTTTTTAATACAGGCTTTAAAATATGGCATCTCATCTATGGGATTTGTAAGGTAGGTAAGATCTATAAGGTAGGAAGTCATCCTCCTGGCATATCATGAATTCTAAACTACTATTTAGAAGGTAAACTGTGGAATTTGGGCAGAATCTAAGGCTCCTTTCCCCATGCAGGGAAATAATAACATCCATGGCTGCAGGGTAATAATAACATCCATGGCTGCAGGGTCTCAGTGTCAAAGTTTTCAAACATTTAATAAGGTGCATTAACTCACTACAATTAATGGTCTTATTGTCATTGAAAATGCTCAATTCCTACCAGAAAAAGGATAAAAGAGTCAAGCCATCATTTCTGCCTTGTCCATCTTCTCCAAAATGGGGCAGTATGGTACATTACAGTGAAAGAATCTAAAGGGACTGGAAACGGTCTGTAGAACCTTGTCAAGCAAGGAAAAAGGCAACAAGGAATGATGGGTCACTGTGCTCTCTGTTTTTCTGTGGGCATCTTTCTACTGGTCACTACTGCAGTCCATATACTGGACCAGCTGAAGGTTTTATTGACTTATCTTGTGGTTTTCTCTCCTGTAGAAGCCACCACTATTCAAAATGCTGGATGGCAGTGTTCTGCTCCTACATTTCAGGGAAATGAAGAAAAAGCTAAAGAGGTCTTGGTCAAATGTTGCTTTCTTTAATGAGAAAAATGGCATTTCCTCCAATATGCAACTGGATAAACTTTACAGACAACATCATTCTGATGAAAACTCAGAGCATCACATTTCCTCCTCCAAGCACCAGAACAAGAACTGTGTACACAATCAGAGAGCTGGGAATGATCTCAAGAAACAATCCATATTTTGCCTGCCTTAAAGAGTTGTACTTCTGTAATTCCTGACAGACATAGTTTTAATCTATTTTAGAGACCCCCAATAAAGAGGAGTTTACTCAGAAATTTTACTGTTGTTTGAATGTGATTACTTGAGGCCCAACATGGCTCTTTCATGTTTAAGTTTCATCATACTCTTGTTTTTGGTCTGTTCAGCCTCAGTAGAAAGAGTAGTATTCCCATTTTCTTGGATGCAGTCTTTTATATGTTATTATGTCCTTCTTTTAGGGTTTTATTTTGTACGCTGAGTTCACATTTGGGACAAGACCTTATTCTGGATACTCCATTCTGTCTTAAGTAAAAGAAATTTTTGTCATGTAAGTGATGAAAAAACCTGTATTAAAAGTAATAACAACAACAGAAATTTGTGTGTGCAGCACTTTATCCATGCACACCATTGCTTTGGATTGGATTCCACGATTCTGTGTAACCACAAAATTCAAGAGCTTGTAAAAGAGCTCTGTGGCAGGGGTGGACTTTGCTATTCTATAATTTATTCAAATACTTTATCAAATATTTGGAAATTATATACCCACATGGAAGTTATTCATATTACAGCTGATCTGCTACTGCATTTATGTTGCATCAAAATAGAGAAATAAAGTAATAGATAAATTATTCTTGCTATTAAAATCTACAGCCATTTTTTTCCTGCAGAGATAGTATTAACCTCCATGAGAAACAATGTATCTCAGAATACTATGCATCAGAAACTATGTATCTGATTAATTAAATGAGGATTTTGTTTTAAAATGGTAGATTTTTCTTAGTTTTTTTTTTTTTTTTTTGAGTATACAAATTTTAACACAAACACATCTTTTCCGTGCTGTGATAAACTTGATCTGTGCAAGTGACTTTCATGCTCTCAAAATAATTCAGAATTAAAGATCACTCCAACTTGCTTCACTGGATATCTGTTTATTCTTAGGAATACTGAAGATTTTAAACAGTATGACTCTGTCCCTTGTCCCTGATTAGTAATTCAGTAGAAGTGTCATAAAAAAAATCATCAAAGAAATGAAAATAAGTGGCATGACACTGGAGACCCCATTCGAGCAATGTTGCAGCTCATGCTGGAAATGGAATCTCCTGTTTCATTTGTTTTGATGTACTGTATAAATATTTAAAGAATGCAAGCTGCAATTTTATCCAGCCTTTGCTGAATTTTGGTGTCATGTCTTGGTGGGGGTCTTAATGCTGATACTAATTGCTCTTAGAACTGCTGGTTCAGCAGACTAATGGGGTATGTATGTAAGCCCATTTCTGCTCAGGAAAACAACACAGAACAAGTTTGACTTGAAGCAATGGCTCAAGTCTTACTGAAATACCACAGAAGACAGTGAGCCTTGTATATAGGTTGTGAAATTCAATGCATGAATTATGAATCTCATCTAACTCTACTCTGCACATATGCCTTTACTGCATTTCAGGGCTTTTTGGTGTAGAAAGGATACTTTCATACACAATTAAGTAGTTTAAGAGTGACTAACATAACCAAATAACTTCATGTAAGTAACAGCGTCATTAGAGAATGTTTTGTGATACTTTTATTTAGAACATTCATATGAAAGTCTCATAACCTGCTTATTGAGAAATCAGATCCTTTTAAGATTAGAGATCCTGTCTCAGAAACTAACTGTGGTGTAAGATCAACATACTTAATTATGTTGATCTTAATTATGTTAGATTAATATACTAAATAGACAGATGTGATGATCTGTGGGTTAAACTGAGGACCGTCAGAGCTAAAAATGTGAAATGAAGACCCTGGAATTTCTATCATGGGTTAATAACAGAATCACATTCATCAATAAAATATTTCTGATGAATACATGTAGCCTAACTTGGAGGATGAGAACCTGCCACCTAAAAATCTTTTAGACTCACAGGGCAATTGATATGAGCTGCAACGTGAAAACTTGTGGGAAACCATAAAATACCATCAGTCTTCTGGCTGTCAATTCATCTTACTTCCCAAATGTGTGTTTGCTAAAGTGTTCACAGCATCTGAACAGAAGTATGGGAGGATACTCCAGTAGGATCGTTTATCTAACAACTATGACATCCATACTCAAATAAAATAAGGCAGGGCTGCTGTTTGGTCCTGAAGCAAAGTGACAGAGAGTGATTCCTGTCAACAAGATCCCTTGAAGTGGGTGACTCTGTTCAGCTGGGAACGTTGCTTGGTTTGTGCTGTTTCCAAGCTGTATTCATGCACTGTGAGACATTGCATCCAGAGCTGTACCTTGAAGCACCTTAGGAATTCAATGTCAGGGAAAATCACAGGACTGTACCTAGCTGCTCCTGTACTTAGCCCTATTTCTTTAAGAATACAGTTGAAATTCATGGATGAGAACTTTATCCAGCATATCTGCTGGTGGTGATATCAATAAAGGAAAGGGAGTGTGTGTGACCAGCTGCTGGATGATTTATTGGCTCAGAGAAAAGGTACAGAAGTTAAGTAGAGCAAGCCTTGGTTAGTTCTGAACTTCACCAGCCTGCATGGTTCATCAAAAATCTTCCGGATTAATATTTCCAAGCCTTTAGTCTCTAAATGTAGCCCTCTAGAATAAAGTGTTGGCTTTCCCTATAAAAAGATGGATTTTTGATTAAATAGTAGTCCAGGAAACAGAGAAAGATATTGTTAAATATTACTGAGGTGTTTCTGGGAGTCTCAAGACTTTATTCTTCCCTGGAAGAGGATTATTAATGAATTCATAATTTAAAAATACAAAGATTCCCATATTACAACACAGCAGCACACTGAGCAGACAAAATAGGGACAGCACCAAAAAATGTAACCTGGTTTTGGAGCCTTAGGAGCTGGAAGGTGGTTGGCATCAGAACTGCTGGTTTTTGAGCTCCCCAAACCCATTTCAGAGGCAGAGTTTTCTAAAATTTTGTTTTGTTTCTGGAGTTCAAGAAGCATTTGTTTAACCCACTCAGGCACATATTGTGATTTTTGGGATGTGCTGTGCAGGGCCAGGCATTGAACTTTGATGATTCTTGTGGATCTCTTTCAACTCAATATATCCTATGGTTCCATGATTCTGCTTGATTTCCTTAAAAAAATAGATGAAAAAGTTTTGTTGTCATTAATATTGTCCAAGAGAAACCATTTCTCCAAAATATATTCGTTTTCATTTCACAGATAACCTGTCTTGTATGATCTACTCTCCAAGCATGCAGTCCCATGTTTAAACATGCCTGTACAAAAATACAGGGAATATACTTATTTCAGTTGCTTTATGCAACAGATGAACAGATGAATGTAACGCTGACCTCAAGTTGTTAATCTCACATCAAAGGAAAATTGTCTTTTCTCCATGTGATAGGACTGTCCTTTCTGGAGCTTGCAAAAAGTACAAGTTTAAGCTTTGGGTCTGTCTTTAAGCCATAGAAAAACCTCACACTGCAGTTTTCTCATTCTGCTCCACGAGACTTAGATAATTCACAGCACTGTGTAAATAGCTCTTGAAATTTGCCCCATGGGAGATATGCAATTCCAATAATCTCCTACCTTTGTTACCTCTGAAGTGTAATTTTCCTCCTTTAGGGAGATTTCTGTTTTCAAACACAGGCCTCTATTTTGGTTTTGGTGCAATGAGGTCTTGCAAAGAAAGCACTCAATGTTCTCTCTCGTAGCCTTCACTGTTAGTTTTTCTAATTTTGCAATGTCTTTCTAAATTTTTCCATGCTTTGTAATTCTGATAAGAACACCAGGAGTAACCAAGAGAAAGTTCAAAGTGAAAAAGAGGAGAAAAGGCTTCCTGATTAGCAAGAAAAATAAGTATTAAATGGCCAATATTATGACAATCTGAAATGCATGTCCAGTTAGAAAAGGACAGGAAAAATGTATATGAAGGTATAAGAGATTCATAACCACATTTGTCCTAAACCATTGTTTCTAAGCCTGTTCATAGAAGATAGTTTATGAACCTGCTTTGGGATTCTTCTGGTTCAAAGGGAGTATATAAAGTGCAACCATGGCTGCATTATGTGCTGTATGTCAAATGCTGAAGAAATTAAAAACATGATGGACTGTGGAGCATTCTGTGAAATAGAAATTAATGAATAAATGTGCTAATAAGTAAATTACATATTAAATATATTGTGAAGCATAATTTGTAGTAGTAGAAAACAAATTATTGTTTGCAGATGACCTAGGTTTTTTTACTTTGAAAACAGAATCTCAAAGCAAAGCAGGTGGAGATTAATTCCTTGCCTTGTACCCAAGTCAATTAATTTTTTCTTTCTACAGTGTTGAGGGAGGAACCCAAGATTAGTTTTCAGAGTGTTACATGAATAAGTGAAATTAATATGATATCTCTATCTGCAGAGTGCATTTTTACATGTGAGGATAAATTACTTTTGTGTCACTTTCAAACCTAAATAGTCTCTGTCAAGAGAATAAAATATCCATTAAAAAGATATTTTTAATGCTTATCAGAGGTGTTTCTGTGCCAAATACATACTATCCTGTGAAGTACAGAGTAGTGTGCTGGTTACTCCTTTGATCTCAATATCCTTCATCCTGGTCTGCTGCCAAGGATCATTCACTCTCTGCACACATCAGCTGGGACAGGGAAAAAGGCATGCAACTGAATTCACATCTCACTTTCCCTACTTCTCTGCCTCTGATGTCCTCAGGGAAGCTATTCCTCCCTAGTGTGGTATGAGCAACACCACCTACAGCTGTACCTTCAGCACAGACAGATGGCATCTTCCTTGCTTAGTCAAACAACAAAGTGCCTCTCTTTAAAGCTTGGAGCCAGCCGTGTTATCGTGACTTTTTTGAGGAAGGACAGCCCGTGGCACAAATACATTACAAAGTATAATGCAGAACTACTGATCTAACTCTGCCCACATCAGGATGTGATCACCTCAGCATGGCATTGTTAGTTCAGGTGCCAGCACTATTAGTTCAGGTGCAGCAATGTGCTAGCACGGCTCTGCTACTTCCAACATTCACATAATTTTTCCTGCAAAGCCTTGCCATGCTCTGCTGTGTGGTGGTACAAGGACTTATACAAATCCCCTGTTTACATGATGCCTCCTGTTAGATACCACATCTGCATTTATATGGACCTCTTAGTTGGATTTAACAAAAATCAAAAAAATCAAAAACCAAAAAAATCAAAAAATTTAATCAAAAATCAAAAAATTCTTCAGTGGTGGTGAGGCACTGGAAGAGGTCACCAAGAGAAGCTGTGATAGCCCATCCCTGGAAGTATTCAAGGCCATGGTGAGGCTTTGAGCAAGCTATTGCTCTAGTGGAAGGTGTCCCTGTCCATGTCAGGGAAGTTGGAATGGGATGATCTTTAAGGTCTCTTCCAACCCAAGCCATCCTATGATTCTGTGATTCTACTCTATGAACTTAGGTGGCAAATTGACATCCAGTAAAAGACTTTGCCTTGAATAGTTCACCATCCTAATAAAGCAGGAGGAACAGGGGTTTGCCTGAAACAGCAGATTAATGGCTGGGGTTTGAATTTGCACTGAACCAGCTCCCCCACGCCTCTGGTGATGCTTAAATGTTTTTAGCTGTTTGGGAAAGACCTGTGTTTTATTCCAGCATCACAGGATGCTGCCGTTCAGGGGTGCCCTATGCTCTGTACACTGAAGGAAGCCAGGACACATCTGTTGTGTTCTGTGCCCACCTGTGCCCATCCAATTACAGACACCTACTAGTGATGTGGGGGCTTGTCTGTGGCTCAGTGTGACCACCCACAGCCACCAAGCCAAGTTCTTGGCAACACAACCTATGGCTGTGAGTGAACAGTTGGCCTGGCCACTGCAAAAGGCAGTGCAGGCTGACAGGGGAAAAAGAGCCAAAAACTGTTCTTTCGTGCTTACACTGTGACAAGCACAAGGTGTGCAAATGTTTACAGCACCTTAGGGAACAAATAACTTGGGATTCACCTGGAAACACAATGTGGAGATGCCTGAAGTCGCATGCTGGAGATTTTAGACAGCAGTTCTCTCATGACAAATCTGTGGTATCAGACATCATTAAGCCTCAGAGTATCTTAAAGTAAATACAGAATGTTTACTTGGACTAGACTAATTTTTCTGTGTAACTTTTTTACTGTTTGTTCTGATTTCTATCATGCTTTTAGGGTAATCTCAAATCTTTGCTGTATTATGAGTTTGGATCTGACTGTATATAGCTTCCATTGATTTATTAATTTCCTTCATGCTATAGAATAGAATATTTCAGTTGGAAGACACCTACAGTGATTATCTGGTCCAACTGCCTGACAATGACAGGGGTGACCAAAAGTTAAAGTGTTAAGGGCATTGTCCAAAGGTCTCTTAAACACTGACAGACATGGGCATTGACCATCTCTCTAGGAAATATATGACTATTTCTATATTTAATTTGATATGGTGAAGCTGTGAGGAATCATCAAAGCACTTTTCCCTGAAGTGCTGCCATCAAAGAAACAATAGCAATGGGTCCAAAAAACCAGTGCTTTGCACACATAATTCTTCTCAGCCTAATTTTTTTTTTTTTTTTTCACTAAAACAGGATAAATGTCCCTTGGAGAGGGATTGATTAGGATTACTGGATTACTTATATACATTTTAAGGTATTTTTGTGCTGCAGGGGTGGTGGAAGTGCTCCAACTGTGAATTAAAATAAGGCCTTTTCAGTCAAAATTGCTTTGAATTTCTGTAATCATTAATTTAATAATGGTAATTATGATCCATTGCAAATGTTCCATGCCTACAACGCTCATGACACAGCTCACAGTGGTAAAACTTGCAGAGCCAGGTATAGTGATGAATGTCAGGCATTCCTTCAGTTGTTTTTCAAAGGATAAGTGTTTTACTGCATGTGTGTCTGCGTGTGTTGGATTTGGTATTGAAACAGACCTTGTGGCATATGGTGCCCACACAAGTGGCTCCTGTTCCTGTCTGTGAACAGTCAGATCATCACCTCCTCTTGCACTAACAGATTGCACAGGGTTACAGTCAGGTGGTAGGTGCAGGTATCCTGGAACAGTCAGCTTGGATCTGTCTATCCTGAAACTGCAGACGCCAGATGGGAATGACCCATAACCTGCTTGTAGAAATTCCTTATGTGTTGGAAATTCTTTTGTTTCCTTTTGAATTATTTGAACTTTTTCCAAAAATCCTGTCTGTTTTGAATTTATTTCATGATCTTTCTCATTCTAATGCAAGATGAACTAATTTTGAATACTTTTTCATTTACATACTAATATCTGATCAGGGGAAGAATTTCTGATGGAATAAACCTTAAGAAAGTAATACAAGACAAAAGTTCAACTCTTACACAAAATGGGTTTTTTTCAGGCTCTTGAGCCTCAAGCTGGGGACCAGGCAGGTGCAAAGCAAGTGTAAATATATACCACTAAGTCAGGTGATAGATGAGAGGGAGAAAACTTACTTTAATATGCTCTTATGCTACCTGGTCAATTAGAATGATGTTAAAAAAATATTATTTCAAGTCTATGCATTGCTAGATAATAACTAAGAGTGAACCCCCTGAGTTTTGAACTCAAATGGCACAGGTGCAGGGGATTACCCCAAGCTATGTGAACAGAGGCAGCACATGCTGACATTTGGGCACGAGAGGCTTGGCATTTGCACATACATCTTCTCTGGGTGCAGCCTAAGAGCAGAGGCAGAGGCAAATTTTCCACTTTCCATATCTGCAAGCCAGACCTTGATGAGGCAATGATGCTCAGGAGAGGCAGTGAGAATCAGATGGTAAAGTGGATTAGGTAAGGATAATGAAAAGGTTTCAGGAACCCATGTAATAGGAAAGGATCTCAAATCTATTTATCTTACTGTGATTCCTAAAAGAACACAAGCTACAAAGTTTTGGTCTGTGAATTCACTTAAGACATTGGAAATCCAAATTAAGATGTATTCATTCAAATCCTTTTTACTGTAAAAGAAAATAATTTGTTTCACATCACTCTCACCACTGGAGTTTAAAGAATTCAATCATAGCCATGATTTGGCTGATGGATCACACGGGTGTGGAGCCATGAAACTGCCTTCCACTAACAGTCACCTGCATTTTTAGGGGTAATTTTAAATTTTGGTGAAAAAAGAATGAGTGAAAGCAGAACAAAAGAAAAACCAAAGCCCAACTGGCTGAAAGTTCCTTTAATAGACCAAGTGAAAACTGATTCCTGTGCTGTTTCATGACACATCTAAGCAAAACTCAGCGGAACAAAATCTCTTTGAAGCTCTTAAATGTTCGGTGTTTGCTGAGGTGCATTGCCTTGCACCTGCATTTGTGAAATAAGATGTATTTTGAAGGGGGCAGGGTTGATTTTGGAAGGTGAGATGGCTCACTTTGTTGTGCAAGTCAAGTGCAATGGCAGCACACCACAGATGTCTGCCACATGTTTCCCACATTTTAATATTCAGTAGCAAATGTTCTTATTATATGAGAGCAAGAAGAATAAGGTTCATTTCATGAAAGCAGGTGAAGTAAACCCCATTGAGATGTGTGTCATATGGAATGCATAATGGATGATGGTCCAGATGCATCCAAAAAGAAACGTGCTTTGCGTGCAGCTGAGATAGGGAAGCTTGTGGTAAATTCTGCCCTTTGTCTATGAGGCTTTGGCTCTGGACAGAGATTTTTGTCATGTGTTTCTGCCAAATATTTTAGTATTTAACTCATATGTTTTACCGTATATGGGTATCTACTTCAGCACTTTTGTGTTTACCATTTGTGTATTTTTTTTCCTTCATGTTCTTGCAGAACTGCTTAGTTAAAAATTCAGTGGGCCCAATGATTACTGATTTTACATTAACTCGAGAGAAGACTCCCACTTTTATTGGGAGGAAACACAAGGAAGAAAACAAAATAAAACCCCCAACCAAATTAAAAAAACCTAAAAAGATTAAAAAGAAACAAATTGAAATTCTCAGCAAGAGAACATTTCAAGAAAACTCTGACCTCAAAAATATACTTGGCTACCAGCCCCTCTATGGGATAAGCTGCATCTTAAGTACACATAAGATAATGTTTTTATACATTTCCACAGTATGAAAATCCAGCCTGGACAAGCTGGCTTTTCATACAGTGGGAGGTATGGTTCCATTTTACAGTGGTCATTTAGAAGATGAAAGACCTAAATAAAATGTTTGTTTGTCCAGTTCCAGTGTTCTCTGGGATCTTATTCCAGTCTAATTGTCGTAATGGTGCTTATAGCAGTTAGTACACTGGTCCCTCCTATGAGATGGAGTTTGAATTTTTAATAAGTCTGACTGAATTCAGATGACAGGGGTCACAAATAAAATATAGGGTTTTACCAGAATGCTAATGTGTCAAATCAGGCTGCTTGTTTAGGTGCCTAAATATGGATTTACTGCCTGATGTTTGTGTTTTACATCAGATTTGCATGAATAACACTTGAAGCCTTACATTCTTGGCCTGAATAAATGAGTAATGTTTCTTTAAGGAAAAAAATAAATAAAGCCAAAAAGCTAAAAACCCCAGAGCCTTCATTAGTTTTTGTGCTAACCAACATTCTTATGTTTTATATTCAAACCAACATCTTAACATGAAACAATCATTCCAGATGGAAGAAAATATCACTTCTAGGGTCAGGAAAGGGGTACATAAAATTTTGGCAAATTAGAAGGAAAAATCTACAGGGGCTAAAAAGCTCATTAATATGTGCTTTAATCCCCTTGTGGATTGTTGTGGTTTGGACCTGCAAAAACCGAAATGAGAAAATGCTACCATAAGCTGACCAGCTTTAGTGCTGAAAGGCAATATCCAGAATGTTCCTCAGTCTTCCAGGGAATGAAAGGACTTGAATGGATATTTCTATATTGTTCTTCTGAACAGCTGACTGAATAGACCCCTACTCTAAATTAACGTCTCAGGCTGTGTGTGAACTTCAACAGAAAGCATGTACCTAGCCAAAAGCCAACATAATTTAGAAGGTATAACACTTTATAAGCAAGATATTTTCAAAGTTTTGTTTAACAACAAAAACAACAAACAACAAAAAACCCAACCATTGAATGTTTTTGTTTTGCCTTGGGGATAGAATTTCTAAAAACTACAGTTTATGCCATGATTTAGCTAATCTACCTAAATACAACATCTATAACTCCTTTATGTGGTATTTAGTATTTTGACAGGAAAATTTTACTGTTTTTCTGTCACAAAACGTTACAAGACTATGTTAATACATGCTCTAAATTTGAGTTTTAAAAGCAGAATCAGTTGCTCTTCCTTTTGCACATATCACCTGGTAAGACAAGCAAAGAAGTCACATCTCCTTTTCCTGTTTTTTTTTTTTTTCCAACTATGGGTTTGGATCTTTGCAGATGTAAGAGTCACATCAAGGGGCACCAACTCATAAAACAAGAGGCAACATTTTTAAACTATATTCAGCTTCAACACCTGATTCTTGGCTCCTTTTGATGTGAGCCAGACATTAGTTATCTCCATGTTGAGAAGTGGAACTCATTTCACACGACTGCTGATTGAGTTTGACCAAAATCCAAGAGCTGTAGTCCCAACATGAGGCTACAAAGCCAAGCACATGACTGTGGTTCTGCATGAATTTCACCAGCTGGTTGTACACTAAACAACTCAATGTCCATGGCCAGGGCCTGCAGGCATCCCAGGGTACTACCTGAAATGCAGCCCATCTCTTTCATACCTTCTGAAGCAAAATGTGATTTATAACTGTTTCAGCATGGGCCTCCTGGATTCAAACCTCTTACTCAATGAAGTACTTACACAGAAACTACTACTTCTGCTTTTCTCCCATTCCTTCTATACCTCTCTCACCTACATACACAACAATTGAATGTATGTTAGTCATAGTACATATAACTGTTGATTACTTCAAGACTTTGGATCAAGAGAAGCTCAACAGAAAGTGAGGCAATTCTACCAGCCAGGAACCTGAAACATTTCTGAAATGTTTCCTAAATATTAACAGGAGCCAGGAGGTATTTTGATAGTCTTATAAACTTAAACTCATTTATTACAAATACTGAATTTATTGGTTTATTATGCAAGCAGGAATTGCATATTGTATTATAAAATCAAAGGCCAACATAGTTCAGATATCTTCAGATATAATTAAGACTTCCATGTATTTTACAAGATTTGAGAGGAACACTATAAAATCTATAGACCTTATTCATTAAAAAAGCTGCTTATGTAATCAATTCACATTTTTCTGTGTGTTTTATGGCATCCTGGAATATCTGCATTGAATATACATTGGGAAATTTCAGCTATATTTATAACATTTATGGCTGTGGATCTACAAATATAGATGGGATACGACTGCTAAAAGGTAGGTCTGTTTTTATGCATGCTATTATTTATTATGTATATCACAGTAGCACCCAAATTGTATGCACATGTTTAATGTCACTCATGTCAGTCCTCATTCTGGCAGCAAGGTCTGTCCTTGATTTATAGCTGAGCATCCATGGGATTGGTGGTCTGGTTTGTTACCACTGGTGGGAGGCAGTCTGTGAAATAAACAAGGTATTTTTAAATGGGGTTTGTTTGAGCACTGCCCTCAGGAGCAGCTCCTGATCTCCTGACTTCCAACCTTCATATCTTCTTTGTGGTCCCCAAAGGATCCAATCCCATGTCCCTCACCTGGCTGATTTGTCGAGCTCATTTAAACCTCTAACCCACATATATTCCTTTGTTTAGCTCTATGCACTCATCCTGAAAAACCACCCCAGGATCCTGACATGCTCCTGGTGTGCAGGCCAGTGCTGCTGTCCTTGTCCTGTGTACCTTGTTTTGTCCTGCTGCACACCTGTGCTACTGCTGCTCTGAAAAGAGCAGTTCTTGCAGGCTTTAGAAGGATTCATCAGTGCCAGCAGCCCAGAGAGTCACAGCCACTTTTATTTCTAAGCCAGGGCAATGACAGCCACAGCTCCTTACTCTGGCAGGGTAATACTTTCTCACCGTATCAGTGAGGCACTTATATAAGATATAAGAGAAAGGAGAGCTGCATGCTAACATTGGCAAAAGAAATTTAAAGGTTCACATATCATGACTTCTTGTATGAATAATTTAGATAAAATTAGTACCATTATTGCAATTGAAGCAAATGGTTTCTGAGCTGTTGATTAAGATGTTAATTTTGAAGGATTTCCATTCTGTTATTATCCCAAAATTGTCTGACCCACTAATATGGATGCGCATATATTTGGTGAAAAGGCATCTGGAATAGAAGAGGGGTAGGGAAGTATATTCAGAAGGCTTCTACCTCCTATCCAGGCAAGCCTGGACAGATTCTAACCCATTGTACCACTTCATGGTTTTCTTGCTTTAAACTGAGCAGTGCCATCTTAACAGTTTAAAGGGATCTGCTCAGCTGAGAGGGTGTTGGTTGCCTCCAGACATGCCTGGGAAGTGTCTGTATATTTGCTGCCTGTATCTGTTATTAATTTGTGCCTTAAAATAAACTTGTAGGCATTCCCACAGGAACTTGAAGTTGAAAATATATGAAGGATTGGCAAGATCAGATTCATAATGATGCATTGTTCACATTTGTGATCAGTTTTTTGATGTTGAATATGTACTGTACAGTTCCACGACAGATTTTTTCTCTAATAATCAGCCTTACTGCTAAACTTCTAAAGCAGGATGATGTAAAGAACAAATTACTGCAAAGTTCACTACAATAGGGGAAGATTTATTTATCCAGGGAGATTTCAAGTGGACGTTTAGATACTGCCACAGTGACAGATAAATTAGCATGGGAAAGTGCTGCTGATTCTACTTTCCAATAGATCTAGCACGTTAGCAGAACACCATGGGCTGGAAAAAATTATAATCTACAAATGGAAAATTGCAATATAGTGAAATCTAACCAGGGAGTCGGAGGAACATGTCTCCTGGAATGGCTCCTGTGTTGGCAGAAGTGACTGGGCAGTGATCCCAGAGTGTATTAATCTCCAGTCATGGAGCTAACACAGGAAGGTCATTTAGTTATTAGGAAAATAAAACAGGTTTTATAAACTGAAGTGTGGTGATCATGAAAGGATTACACTCCTACCAGTTTTGCTCAGGACTGTCCACTGGCTACGGTTAGGGCAGCAGGACTGCCTCTTGCAGATTGTCTCCAATCTGCAGGACAGCACAGCTTGCAATCACAGAGTTTGGCTTTCTATCTTTGCCCAAAAAAGGTAGTCTCCAAATGTTGCCAAGATTTGTGTCTGAGATTGGCATCTGGCAGGAGCTACAGGCATGACAGAGAGGGTGTTAACAGCTAAAGAGTACAGGCAATTGCTGTTCACTGCTTTAGCTAGCACCTTCTTCTCATTTTATTTGGTAATACAAGCATTACCCGTGTATCTTATAACAGCTCTCTGCACAAGGTATCCTCTGGATGTCCCTTGGCCTCCAGGAGCATCCCAGGACATGACCACTGGAAAGTTTGAATCTCAGTAGACAAAAGAAAGGGCAGAATGCAAGAGTGCAATTCTTCTCACCAAGTTTTAGTGACTTATATGTAGTTGATTAAATTATTTATTCTATTTATGGATTGAAACAAGAACTTTCACAGGAAAGCCACCTCAGCTCTCTACCTCACAGAGGGCAGGTTTAGTTTAGATTTTAGGAAAAGTTCCTTTCTGTGAGGATAATGAGGCACATGGACAGGTTACCCAAAGGAGTTGTGAATACCCCATCCTTGGAAGTGTTCAAGGACAGGTTGGATGGGATTCTGAGCAACCTGGTCTAGTAAAAGGTCTCCCTACCTATGCCACAGGTTGGAATGAGGTGGTCTTTAAGGTGCCTTTCAAGAAAAACCATTCTATGATTCTGTGATGGGATTGAAAACCACCAAGCATGGATACTGCACATCTTGTCTTGGCAACCTGTTCCAAAACCTGGCTGACCTAAGGTTTTTGGCACATGCTAAAAACCCTGGACATCTGACAGCAGCCCTACTGCACCAAAGACCACTCACTGGCCTTCTTCATTTATCAGCATAGACACAAGCCCTCAGATTGCCAAGCAGGACCCCTAACAGCTGGGGTAGGACCATCACTGAACCAAGGAATGCAGCCTCTCCCCCCCATCCTGGCCTTAGACTCACACACCATAGAGAGAGTTGAAAAGAGATCAGAAAGATAAAAAATATTGTTTTCACTACATCTATGTTTTCATTTGCTTCATATTTTAGGAGCCATAAGACAAAAGGGCAAGAAAGGAAGCTACAAATCCTTTTCAAAAGGCAGAGAAAAGAAATGAGCAGCAACAACAAGAAGAAAAAAGGGAAAAAGGTAATTTTGAACTATGTCCTTAACTTCTAAGCTGTAGAGCCAGGCCTTGGATATTGTTAATGAACCATTAGCCCTGTCTTAATCACAACATCTCTTTCTTTTGTTCTCACACCCCACTGCTTTTTCGCAGCCGGACACACTTGGATTTTCAGAAGTGACAGCACTCCTCATGAGCATGCTCCATGCTGGTTATAATGGACACATCTGTGCTTGCAATGTTTGTCCATCATATCCACTGTTTGCTTTTAGCAGCACGAGAGGAGAGTGTGGCAGCCTGTGTGTGTGTGCATGTGTGGGAGCAGCAGCGAGAATGCAGAGACTACTTAAAACCCTGCTAAGCTGCTCTGTTTCTCAATACTGTATTTATTGCAACTCACTTTGTAGTCAGATGAATGGAGTATTTTTTTAAAGAAATTTTACTCCCAATTGTTTTTACTACAACATAAATTTGCTGACTCTTTATTAGACAGTAAGAACTTGGGCAACCCTTTGTGAGACTTGATCTTCTATTGAAATGTGTTCAGCTTCGGCCTGGAAGTTGGCCTTTCAGCTGAATAACAAAGACTCACAGGCAAAGCTCCCTGTACAGTCACAGCATTGCTTTTCTCTGCACAGACCTTCCTCCAGCACTCCTCCTCAAATGAGTTCCCTGTGGCAGTGTCGGTACTGGTGAGTGAAACACGGCCAGGGCGTGCTGTTAAATTGTGAGCACGATTTTGGGCACAGTTTTGGGCATGGTTTCAGCCCTGGCCAGCAAGCAGCTCCTGCACAGTGCCTAGCAAGGTCTAGGAAGCTGCCTGAGATCTGGCTGCAGCAATGCTGATGTGGTGAGAGTGTGAGTCATGCCACGTCCTTTTGGCCCCCTGCCACAGACTGGCCTCCAGTATTTACTCGAGGAGATGCAATCACATTATTTGCCTTTTTTTTCTCCTTTCCTTTTATTTTTTCTTCTCTTTTTTTCTTTTTTACTTATCCTTCTCATTTATCCTTCTTTTTTTTATTTAGTTTTTTTTCTCTTTTTTAATTTTTCTATTTTTTAAAAATTTCCCCTCCCCAGCAACAACTTAGATTATCATTGTTTTAAGCTCCGATTCTGCACTGAAGGTTGTGTGAGTGAAATTTTCTGCAGCTTTGGAGTCTTCCTCATCTGTTTGCAACCCTGTTTGCACCCTACAGCAATTTCACTGACCATGTGTTTACACTGAGTGAAGTGAAGGAACACCTTACAGTGCTCTACATAAGTTTAACTGTTTGTTCTTGAAACTATAGAAAGAAATCTAACCATGCTCTTACGTAGGGAAAGGATAAAAAACTCTGTTCTTTTTGGTCTCCTTGATAATTATATTTTTGCTTCCACAGAAAACAGATTTTCTTTTCTTTTATCTATAATTTACATTTCACATAATCAGAGAAACAGAGAATATTTTGGATTATAAGGGACCATAAAGACCATCTAGTTTCAATTCTCCTGCCATGGGCCACATGGATGTGCATTTCATGCTGTTTTTTACCTTCAAGTTGATCCTATAAATTAGAATGTAAGGTACAAAGGGATGAAAAGTTAGCCTTAAAGCACATTTAGATTTCATTTTTTCTTTTGTACGTCTTCCTACCATCGTTCACTCAATCTACTGCTATGTCCCTTTTTGTATATGCATCCTAAAAATCCTTTAGAACATTTCCAGAATGTTTATTAGCCAAAATGGATATTGTGAATCTAATGATGTTAAATAACAAATTAATTTCCTTATTGGCTCAATATTCTTGGATTAGTAACATGCGGCTTTGAAATAACCAATATTTCAGACACAAAACGATTCTTGTGTATTTATTATTTATGTCATTGAGCCAAAGAGTAATAATGTGAAGCAATAATACAAATTAATGTTAAAAAGATTAATAATTTATTTTTAATTAGGAATGCTGATAGCTGGAAGAGCAATGGCAAATACAATTAAAGTTGCATAACTCCTCCATTCTATCAATTCTTTAATTTACTTGTAGTTTTCTTAGTTGATCATTATCCATTCATAACATTTGTATTCATAGTTCCTGCCTGTAAGTGATTTTTTTTGGTGAAAATCTATGTAAAAAATGTTCCAGCAATTCTTGAGAGTAACAAAACTACAAAACTCAAAACTCAAAACAAACCCACAAAAAAGCCATTATTTTCTCCATAAAAAGAATAACTCAAACAGTCTGTCTTTTAAGACTAGCCTTCATTAAGATAGCTAGAGCAGGAGGATGAAGAGCCAAACACTTTTTTGCTACAAATGGGGAAATGTTGATAGGAAAAACGGGACTTGTGGTCATTTTCATGTGCAGAAAATCTGGCACATAACTGGCTGGGGAAATGGCCGCTTTTGAGAGGAACTGGTTTGGTAAGTATTGGCTACATTTTGACCAGATTGGGAATCTTTGGCATCTCAGCTCTTTTTGCATGGAGTATATTTCTTGTACATAACTGTGTACATAACTGTGAACTGTTACTCCGGGAGCTAATTGTGCAGTGACTGAGAAACAGTTGAAAAATTTGAGTTAAACAGACGTTTTGCCTTCCTAAAACTTGAAAGACAAACAAGTCTTTGACACACAGAGTATCCAACATCACTGAAAAGCCTCTCTTAAAAATATAGATGGTCTCATCTTAGTAGATCACAATTTAAATCTTTCAGAGTTTAATTACTTCATGGATTTTGCATATACGTTAAACCAAGAACAGAAATTTAGCTTAAGTTTTCATTGAATGGTCAATGATCACCACTCGTACAATTTTCTGCTTCTGCTACCTTTCTTCTTTACTGTATATTTGGGCATTTATTGACATCTGGATTCAATTTGACCGAATATGTAATTGTAAATACAGCGCAAATAATCAGATCTCTTTTTTGAGAGGAATGTTAAGCAAGCCAGCCAAATAGTTTGATTTTGCCCCAGATATATTCTCAGCATCACTTACTTAAGAAAAATAAAGATTTTTAGAAAAGCTGTTCCTGTCTTCATCCATCTATCATTGAGCAAAATTGTACTGGTTGTCAGTAGATGGAAAGGATCAGGGTTAATCCCAGCAGACTGTGGGCTTTTCTAGACACCTGTCAGCTAAGGACCAGCACAGTAAAGAGGAGGAGATGAAAAATGCCTCAAAGAAAATTGTCACTGCTATAAATTCCAACCCAGCAACATTATTGACAGTGGAATCCTTAACACCTGATTTTAACCATTCAAATATTATTCATTTGGTTTAAACTGGTTACTAAAGCCCATTGTGTAGGCAGTGGAGAAACAGATATGAGTCTTTTTGGATGATGATGCACCCCAGCTTCCAGACAATGGTGGTGATACAGGATAGACTGTCCTGTGAAGGTACCTTTCTGATTCCTTGAAAGTTGGAGACATGTTCATATATTGCTGCATGCACCTAACCCTTAAACTGCTCAAGTCAGTAAGACAAATCCCAGAGCAGATTCTCTAATATCAGCAACAGTTAGACATGATCTATTGGTTAAATTCAGCAGTTTATTAAATGATCCTTTTTCAATTACAATAATATCAAGATCTGGCCACTTAACAGAAGTGAGAGGGGACAGGTGACATGTGAGGAAGCTGTTCACACAACTAGGAGCAGTTTCTCTGAATACTGAGTCTCAGAGACATTTTCTCCTCATTTCTGCCACATTCCAGTTGGAAATTGCTGCAGTCCTATTAGTGCTATTATTGTATACCTAAAAGTACCCTAGTTGGCACAGAAGTTATTTTCTGACCTTTTATAAAATGTGGAATATTATCTTTAAAAAGTGGTTAATTTTTACTTTCATTCCCACATTCACTTCCTTAAGCAATACTAGATCAGTTTTGAATTACATTTTTGCTTCTAACCATGGAATTAGTATTTTTAGCTGTTTGATACGTTTAATCTAGCACAAGACCCTTCCCTTGTATATATGGCTTTTTAATTTAATTTTTACTTATCTTTAAGTACATATCATGCTATATATGAAAACAGAAAGTCTTCTGAATTGGTAAGCACACACATAAAAGGGAGGTGTGAGAAAGAACCCATTTCATAGCTCTGAAACCAGTGATCACTATGTATCACATGAGACCACCCCACAGCAAGTAAGAAATTAAAAATGTTGGAGGCTGCTGAACACCAAATTTTCACATCAGATTGGCACAAAGTTGTTTAGCACAGATGTTTCTGTAATTGTGATACACTGGGAAAATTCTCAGTGTTCCAACTTCAATGGCTCCCAGACTCACACTCCCACCTGTGTGGTGTGCTGGTCTACTCGGAGCACACTGGCCTGTAATGTGAACCATGTGCTAACATGTGTATGGCTCAAAAACCTGTTAAATCCTTCCCTTTCCCCCGTTTTCCTCACAGCTTTAGGCTTGTTTCCTCCTTTCTATTTTTATGTTTAAAGGATTTACAAAATGGAGAAAATAGAGACAGCAGAAATCTCATGGCACTGGAGATGTGGGAGGGAGTTGGTCAGGTACTTCCAGTTTGGTAGAGGATTAAATCTGCTCTTTGCAAGGCATGCAAGGGTCTTTGGAAAGAAATGTGGTGGTACTCTTTGTAATTGGATAACCAATTGGTGGGGAAAAAATTGATGCATCGCTTCTTTTCTTCAGGTTAAAGTACTAAAAAAATTTATGCATTCAAATATATTTCAAGCCATTTATTGTTCTTGTGAGCCGGGTTTTTTGACCAACATTGTTATGATTCCTACTAGCTCTCACATAAAAACTTTGCCTAAGTAAATCTCAGTGTGCTTTCAGTTCTCATTGTGTACTTGTCAGAGGTTCACTGCTGAACTCACCATTGTGCATGTGTATGTTTGTGTGAACAGAGGAGTCTCAACCTCATAACACAGGAAATGTAGACCAATATTTTGATAACACTTTTATAAACAAGTAGCAGAATGTGAGTCCCAGAAATGCATAAATAATTTTTATTAAAAGAAAATGTATGTAAAAATGTTAGTAGATAAGAGAATATAATGTACATGAACTTACCACATACTATCTATTAAAAGAAGAGCAAAATACTCATTTTCTCTGAAAATCTCAGTTACAACAAGATAAGTAAATTGTACATTACTTATCTTTGTACATATATTCTTACTTACTGCTTGTTATTTTGTACAGGTACCATAAAATTGATAATATTTACAGCCAGAGATTTTAGGAATTTTTCCCACAGACTATATTTGCACTGGAAAATTGCTGATTCACCAAGAACCTCTACAGAGGGAAAAGTTCCTTGCTTATGGTTTATAAAGGAAATATACAGAGCTATTTTGCTAAGATCAAACCCCTTGCTTTTGTTATTTTGTAATTTTTCAAATGTTAATTATTTTAAAATTTAACTATAAAGTCTTGTTAAAATGATTCTTTGGAAGACACACTTAACTGGCCTAGAAACTTTTCCTTCCTTCCTTCCTTCCCTCCTTCCTTCCTTCCCTCCTTCCTTCCTTCCCTCCT
>VYXD01015328.1:573093-632850 GCA_013397195.1 Hylia prasina
TCCTTCCCTCCTTCCTCCCCTCCTTCCTTCCCTCCTTCCCTCCTTCCCTCCTTCCCTCCTTCCTTCCTTCCTTCCTTCCTTCCTGACTCTCTTTAGTTACAATATTGAGAAATGGTGAAGTTAAAGAGTTTGAGCTATTCAAGCAGGATTTTTTTTGTGGCATACTTAAAAAGACAAAATTATACATTGCTAAAATGACAGTTTTACCATGGAAAAGTCCTTATACTGATAGTAAATTTTTCCATTTAAGTATTTTTGTATAGGTTGAACAGTGTCTAACCTAGAAAGGTCAGTTTTGTTGTACTAAAATGGCACAGTTTGAACTTCTATATCAGTTAGAAAAGGAGTGCCACGTTTGTCATATAAAACATCACTGTGCCACCTAGAAAACCCTTTGACCTGGAAGGAGTGAAGCCCCCAGAGACTTAAGCACACCTCTTTTCCTTGGTGTAGGTAGTATTAAAATAACACTGAGGCAAAGATGGAAGCCGTATTGTCTTTGTTCCTGAGAAGTAGGGCACCTTCTCTGGGTGCTTCCCACATCCCAGGGAAGTGGCTGAGCTCTTGGCAGCCCTCCTGGTCTCACTGACCTTGAAGCCTTCTTCACCACGGGGTCACTGGACAACAGATTGATCACGCTGAAAGTGACATTTTCTCAAGGGTTACACAAACAACCTCCAGTCATTAAAGCAAACTATGAAAAAAATGCCCTTTCTCCTTTTTTTAAAGTGCCTGAGTCACAGTTTGAGAATGGAAAGTGGACAAAACCGCTGAATAAACTCATCCTAATAAATTATTTATTTACTTCTATTTATCAGGCCTTGTAGATGACAATAGCAGTGAAGATGGATGTGAATACCCCCTGTTTAGAGATATTACAATGACAATTTTTGTCATATTCAAATTAGAGTTAACTCCAATTAACATTGCAGAACAAAAGAAAAGTGATTTTCTTCTACAAATGATGTACTAAACTTGTTTTATTCTGGTGGTGATACAGGAGTCATGGCCGAAGGAATAATAACCTCAGATGTACTAAGAAACAGATTCTAGCTCAAGAAAGAGCAGATTTAAGCTGGCTGAAATAGCAGTGATTTATATGGTATTTTCATAAAAATGTCCCTTTATACCGAAGTTTAATTTTTATTTGACCAGAATATCAGAACTTTGACTAGCTTTGCAAGGGTTCAGACAGAAGTAAATGTCGGTTTTTAAGAGGCACAGAATTTCTATATAAATACAAACATTCTAGAAACAATGGTTTGAAATATTTTAATATAGAAATAATTAGACAAAAGTATTTCTATTTTTCACTGAAATTTCCTGTGTTGACAAAAAAATGACAAACCAACAAATTAAAACTAAAGTTGAGACTTTAAATGTTGCGGACTGTAATGTACATCTTTAAAGAGAACTGATAATTCACTCAAAATAATAATGAAAAAGTAGAAATAATTTTTATTTTACTTTTTTGAGCGGTGTATGAAAAACAAAGACAAAATTAATAAGATCTTTCTCTTTCTTTCTTTCTTTCTTTCTTTCTTTCTTTCTTTCTTTCTTTCTTTCTTTCTTTCTATAAGGCAAAATCTAAGGTTGTTTTAAGGAAATTTCAGAAGACTATTCCTGTGTAATGGACATTCCCATTGTAATAAACTGCACACCTGAACCTCTAGGATTTTTGGCTTTTGCATTTTATTAAGAGGAGGGATGTGAAGCCTGTGTAATGCTAGATAAAATTATGAGTTGCAATGGTGGTTTTTAAACCTTCTGGAATGTTATCTGTTCATAAAAAATTACTGTGTTGGTATAAAATGTTATGTCTTTGTAAATGATAATTCTGTTCTGCCTGGAAGTTTAATACAATAATATTAATTAATTGTTAATGCAATTGAACAGATTTCAGAATGTTTATCTCAAATGCTTCAGCGGCCTATAAAATAAATTATATAACTTAAAATATGCCTGTGTTTATGTCAAGTATTGAAAAGTTCCAGAGTCTACATGAGGGGGTAAGCAACAGGATGCCTCAGTTTCTGTAGTGTTGCACTCTAAAATGCATCACATTTGCTTGAAGTTACTCATTCTCTGGGATCACAAAAAGAAGATAAATTCAGACAGTTTTTCACAATTACAGATATGCCTCCTTTTCAGTTACTTTTTCTCTGCAAATGACCTCTGTCACTGCAGGATATGAAGCTGCAACTTATGTACAATAATGAATTATTAAGATTTCTGGACTTGATTCATTATTGGTTCATGTACCACAGGCAGAAGCTGACACCAGGTTTAAGTTCCTTGCTAACTTTTAGTAAGTGTTGCATCCTTTCAAAAGGCAAAATAAACTTTCCAATATGTGTGAAATAGCGTTTCTTACAAGAAGCAACAGGCTTATTGCAGCACTTGAATGCTAAGGTTAGAATTCATATGCTTTGACTTTGAAATTTAGATTCCCTGCCACATCTTGTAAAGGACTCTTGGGAGCTTGAATAAAGAAAATACTTTGCTTTAATGATGTTTGTGTTTTCTTTGTAAACTGCAGTGGAACCTGGTAACCCATGGAGGACATTTGCGGATCCAACGATTTCAGCTGTAGCTGAGAGAGGAGGTTTTACTGAACTCAACACTTCAAGCTTGAGACTGATGCTTTCATATGAAATTTGAAGTTCATAAAAAGCATAATGGACCTTCTTTCCTTCACCTTAAATTGCAGCACATATGGTGATAAAAACTGTTTGCTAAAGGAATATCTGTGGAGAAATACAAAGGCTTCAGCAAGCTTTTTGCTGGAGAAGAGCTGAGCTTTCCCGTCCTCTCAGACCTTGAGGGAAGCAGTTAGAAACTTGATACATTAGGACTGAGGGGAAATAATATAAAATCTTTTTTTCTGGGGAGACCTTTTATATCAGTTTATGTTTAGCTGGGAAAAAAAAAAAGAAGCAAGAGGAGCTGGGTAGACAGCTGGGCTAACAGTAGGCAAGCACTTGCAGCCTGGTGACATTTGTGAAAATAACAATATTTTTCATTTGTAGACTCTTCATTTAGGCAGCCAAACTTTACAAGCAAGTGAGATCCCTGCAGGGTGAGATCCTTTCAAAGGGTAAACTAATGTGTCTTCATACCAGATGCTTTTTTTCTTGCTCATTTATGTCTATTTCTTGCTACCCTGTGTACTTTTTTGAGCTTTTCTGAACTATTACATTTTTTTTAAATGACTGACAGATGTGGATTGAATGTCTATGGCACCAATTTATAAACCAGTCAGCTCTCCAGAGCAAAGCAAAAAAATGCAAAACCCAAAACCAAAAAAGACACACCAAAAAAAAAAAAAACAACCAAACAAACCAAAACAAAAAAACCTAGGTCCAAATCTTTGGCTTTATGCTCTTTGCTTTTTCCAGCTCCTGTAATCTGACTTAAGTTCACTGTCTCCTTCAATACTTATAAAAGTAGTGCTCACCTCAAACCTGACTTGCAACAGCTCTTCCTGCTGCCAACATGCAGTAAAATTTATTGCCTTGTTTTATCAGATGACATGAAGAAATGCCAGCAATTTCTCCAGTGTTATCTATATGTGATCAAACAGCACTTAAATTACCCACACTGAACAAAAATATGTTGTTTTCTCTTGAATATTTTTAACCTGTAAAGTCTACTGGAAGCATACTTGTTTGACAACAGAACTTTTAGGCGGAAGCTTGTCAAAAGGAATACTTGACAAGCCAACATTCAAAAGTGCTGGGAAAAAGAATCTTATTTTATACTGCAGAACATTGCAGTATCATTTGTTTTAGAGGTCAGTCAGCTAAAGTTATTTATTGTTCAAAAGGTGTTTTTAATCAATTTGAAAAAGTATGGCTTCTCTCCAACTATGCCTCCCTTCTCCACAAGCACCAGTAATCAGGATTAAAGAAGTTTAAATAACAATAACAAACCAAGCTTTGTATTTGTGCCTTGTGTCAACTCACACTGCTGTAGGAAAAGGAATGTTGACTTTTCTTTTGTTACAATGCACTTAAAATGAAGAAAGAAAAAAATCATCTTGAGGTATAATACCCCCCCAAATCCTCCAAGTCCTCTGTTTCACAGTGCTTTACACCTAGAATCTCTGATCACTCATTCCTTAAACCTAAGGACATGTCAGCATTTGCAGTAGAGTGAGGCAAATATGCCTGTGCTCTTGGAAATGGAAGTCAGTAAAGTCTCTGTGTCTATCAGCACCCTGCAGACACACTGACAGGAATCCATAAAGAGGACAGTCATGTTCATGCCTTGCCTCTTTGAAGCTGCTTGAGACTTTTTTCTCTCGATGCAGCTCTGCATAAATGCAGTGATGTCCTTTGCACACCAGTGGGGCTGTCCCTGCATCACACTCTTGCACATCTCCACCAATAAGAATTGGACTCCTTTGCATCTAAAATAAACTATCATGTATTGTATTTTCCTTATCTTGCTTTCTTTCTTTTCTGAAAACCTCACACATTCTGTTACATTTACACTAACCCTTCCCCTTTTACATTTACAGCTTTCCCTTTAGACAGCGAATACTATTAGTATCTACAAATAAGTAATTAAGGCACAAAAAGGTTAAGTGAATGCACCTATGGTCTCAGAGAAAATCCAGGGAAGGTGTAATCAACTCGGTAACTTGAAGCATCTAATTCCATCTAAATCAAACTCCTTGAGCTGTCCATTTCCTTTCACTGATGTACAGAACAACAGTGCCAAAAATATTTAAGTAGTATCCCAGGACAAATCAAATACTTTCCCCCATCTTCAGATTAGCACTCCCTTTCTTTACTTCTGCCAGGTTATGAAGATGTGTCAGCATACAGATCAAATTCTATACTTGTTCTAAGCATGAGCAAACCTTGAGGTTGCCCAGTTGCAGTTCTTGGCAGGAGATTGTTTAAACTCAGAGAATGCTGGTCAACTGTTGAATCTTCATGTGTTGCACATTGTTTTGTTACACGTTGTCTAAGTTACCATTCAACATACAATCTAAGTTTTGATGATGACAAGCCATATGAAAAGAAAAAGTCTGAAAGGCAGAAGGGAATAGAGGCTGGCTTCTGCACTCCAGGTCAGTGGGAGTTTACGTGCTTAGAGAAAACTTCAGCACTGCTACAGTCAATAGGAATTTTGCCTTTGGCTTCAGAGGAGCCAGATTTTCACCCACAGACCTGTGTGATGTGTTCTCATCTTCCAAAAATCTGTGTTGCTTATTTTATTTGCTTTTTTTTTTAGTTTGATGGTGGGAAGTAGGTTCAAAAACTAATTGCTAATCACAGTGCAGTTATTTAGATGTATTACCCTTCATTTTCATAACTTGGTCTATTATGTTTATTTTTATCTAAGTTCTTTCTTCCTTGCTTCCCTTTTTCCTTTTCCATAGTGGCTTTAATGACTTCTACAGAATTTTATAAACTTATCTTCTTTCAGTAAACTATTTGAAAACAACCATACTTTTATAATTAAAATTTTGTTTGCTCCTTCCCCACAAATGTTGTCAGTTATATAAAAGCTAAATAATCAAGGGGTATTTATTTAATTATGATTTTATGTAGTTATTTAAGAGGGTTTATTAGGTAAGTTTATTTAAACCTAGCTATGTTTAAAAAAACATGCACTGTACGGAATTACATCAAATTTGTATAGTCCATAATATTAGAATACTTTATCAGTATTTTGTTTCTGTATCAGTATTTCAGAGATTTTTATTTATGGTGAAGATGAAGACATCTTCATGGAGAAATCCCAATAAATTTAACAATACCTGTAGAATGCCTGTCTAACTGAATAAAGTGACCAAATGCAATATGACTGAATATTATGCCCTTAATATTGTATGGGCATTGTTGATCTCTCTGCAGTCCTTCTACATTCAAAAGTATGTTGGGGGAAGAATTGTCCTTATAAGCTCAGAGAGGCTGGAATTCAATTCATAACTAAGGCAGAAAGGGCTTGGAAATTATCTCTTGCAAGGAGTATTCACATCTTTCAGCTGGTTGTACCAGAGAAACCTTCTGTGTTAGTACTGGTCCATATAAGTGGGACTTCTCTGAGCTTTGTATCAGATTCCCCTGCTGCCCCAGCCAGCAGAACTGAGCGGGCACGTAAGAGTGGAAATAACCTGTGCCAGGTACAGGACTCTTGTGGATCAGTGCAGAGGAGCAGGAGCTGCACCACAGCTCAGCCTAATGAGCTGCCTCTGGGGAAATGCCACTGCCTGTGCTTGTAGCAAGGCCATAGCTGAATCCTAAATAAGCTTGTGGTGCTCACTGTATTTTTTTAAGTTATTCCACGTGACCTACCACCATTGGCCTAGATGAGAATGAAAACCAGGGAACTTGCTCTTTTACAAATTAAGTAGCTGAAACTTTTTAGTATTGGTTGCAATGAAAAATTGCTGGCTATGAATGTAGAAACCACTATTACTAGGGTATTGAAATTATTTTAAACAATGAAAGTAGAAAGAAATTTCATTTGTGTTCTCAGAACTTTGTTGAAGGGTTCTTTAAGAAAGGGGGGTTTAAAGAAAAAATCTGGGAACGACAGAGGAATTTTAATGTTTTTCTATCCTGAGTTTTTATAGGAATGGTGCTATTAATGGCTTAGTGAATGCTTGTTTGTCTCCATGTGAAGGAAGATGGATGTGTGAAGAGTCACCCAGGTTCCAGGGAGAAACTGAGCAAGACAGATGAGTCCCACCTCAGCCTGACACCTGGGGCACATCCTTATCTAGGGGGGTAAATGGATCAGAATGTTACCGCCCGTTTATTTGTTCTCCTTCTGTTTGGAGACTTTCCCTGATTAATTACTCTCTAGTAATTGCTGCTGTTAACTAATGTCAAATCTAATTAACCTGGAGTCCCTTCATCCAGTACCTTCAGCATCCCTTTGCAAAGAGGAGAAGGTCATCAGCAAGGAGGTTCTGAGGATGGCCACACTTTGCCATTCGTTTATTTGCTTTGGGCCTTGTTTGCTATTCCTGCTGCAATGCCTGGCGACAGCTTTCTAGAATTCCCATCAAGTCTAATTGGCCTGCTGAAGCAGCAGTGAACACAAGATTTAAGAAATGTTTTCTTTAAAAACTTCTGGTCCTACAGACACTTTGAGATCAAGTTTCACTCTGCTGAAATCATACACGATTCCCTGTGATTTTCATGAGAAATACTGCAAGAAAGTATTAAAAGAGAAACATGTCTCTGTGGTTTGGAGGGACTGATGGCCAGGGGGGTTGAAGAGTGGGTGGTGGTAACATAGCAAGGCATCTACAGAATCTTTAAAGGTTGCCAAAATTAACACATACAAGGTATTCAGTATCAAAGTTTTCAATATTTGGCTCCATAAACACAATACCGGTTGCAAAAACAAAGCTAAGGATTTCATGCTGATTACTTAAATAAAAACTGTTTAATTACGAACATTTGGGAAATGAAGTTATGAAGGACTGACCAATATTGCTGTGGCTTCCTAGTGTTCATAGCATACTGTGAACACCGTGCCAGCATCTTACTGTGTAGAGCACTGTAGATCCATCTATGGTAAACAGTCCTAAGGCTCAGTGTGCCTCGGGCAGATGGCTCCATGCAGAAGGAGGTCTCCCATCATTAAAGCCTATGGCTTTTAGCTTCACTAGGGAGTGGACTTTTCAGTCCAAAAAAAGCTACCGGCATTGTCTGTGGAGAGGCTGAGCAGGGATGTCAAGATTTTATCTGCTTTTAGGTGTTTTTACGGATCAGCGCCAGAAGATTTATTTCAGAAAATGAATAGGAATAATTCAAGTCATGTTAGTACTCAGGAAATACTGGATAACACTTCATATTGGTCACAAAGATCTGGATTTTCTTTATGATTTTCTAAGATTAGTACTGAAAATATGCATCTCTTGGAAATTTCAGTCCTGGAACACTCCTGTCTGTGTCTGACTTTTCAACCTCTCCTGTCCATCCTTCTGACTGGCTGCAAACCATTTTTCTGAATTGATTGTTTTATCTCACCATTTACCAGTCCCATAGATGCAACTTCCAGTTGAAGTTTTGGAAACATAAATGAGAGATATAGAATGACTTTGATATTAGAGTAATGAGTTCTGTGTTCTCAAAAACACGCTTTGAGGTCACATGATTTACACTAGAGTGGTAGTGGAGCATATTCCCAGTCATCCACCACTTATCAGCTGGTGAGTTCTTGGTATGACTACCATGTACCACCTGTTAAGGCTTTTCTCTCATAAGTAGGATAGTAAAAAATCTCATAAAGCTAATACATTGGATGCTTTGTCTTGCCCTGTTGCATGAGAAAAAGAATTGTTTATGAAGTAAATTCTGCCCTTTAGAGTCTAGCATTACAAGGTAAACTAGCTTTAATCTTAATTTGCTATAAAAATTTTAGATTGCAGTAGTTCAGTTTTTGTTTCACAAAAAATGCAATATTTGTACTGAGGGGAAAAGGAAGGTGAGAACAACAGCTATCCAGAGCCTGAAGACTCTAAGCATTGTGTATAAGTCATTCCCAGCTAGGAATCCAAGATGTAATGTTAACCATCTGATTAAATGAGTCTCTTGTGGTTACGTACTGGGTTGAAGGCTGATAGATTTTATCACAATACTCCTTGTGTTACCAGTGCTCTCACCTTATTTACATCTTTGAACTCCACTCCTTTTCTTCACTGCAACTCTTCTGTTATGAAAATTCTAAACCATATCACTCTTAATGGCCATGCCTCACTACTAAATCAAACCATGACAGATTGTGTTTTCAGGACACAAATTTATTTACCACTCATATTTGATTGCTAATGTGGTGCCTGATGTATTTGTCTGGGTAATTTCATATTTTCCCTAAATCATCACTGGGCACACTCTTGGAGTTTGAAAATATCAGGGACTATTTCCACTAATTGGTTTGGGCACAGCCATCACATACTAAAAGCTAGAAACACACAAGTAGTTTTTTCCCATCACACTGAGATTTTTGTCTAGAGATTGTCTTGGATATGTCACTTTGCACTCTTTCTTTCCTCTCTCAGAAGTCATTAGGAGTCATTCAGAATTAGATAATATTATTCAATGTTAATTTTTAAATAGCTAACATTAAGATTGTGTTCTGCTTTGATTGCCTACAAAGGCAAAGCCAGAGGAAGATACAAAAACTGAAGGAAAAAAAGTATTCCTAACATTTCTAAGTGGAACACATCACCACCACCAGCAGAACATTAAATCTTCTCGGTGTAAGGACTGAACTCCCTAGATTTCTTGTGAAAAATGAGGAAGATGAAATTTCTGCCACCATCTAAAGCAAGAAAGCAACACTTGTTCCAGCTTTACACAAGTATGTTTGACATAAAAGATGTTGTTATTATTAATTTCAGCTGATCATATAAAATATTGTTAGATTGTTAAAAATATAGGTAAAAATATTTGGTATTCATTTATATGATATTAAAGCCTTAAGAATACTTACCACCTTGAAGAAAGACAGTCTTTTGTCCTATTATTTTCTTACCTTTCCTGTGCAATTACTAATATGAACAGGTGGGAAGTGGCAGAATTCCTTCAACTGTGATGTCCACAGAGTAATGATGTCAAAGTGAATAAATGTGAAGAAAAAAATTGTCCCCCTCCCTTGTCCTTTCCCTTTCCTTCCCCTCCCCTCCCAACAGTACAGGACAAACCACACTAGAAAAGGAAATATGGCAGGAGGTGTAGCCAGATAACATCTGACTGAGGAGCTCAACTTCTGGAGCTCTGAAACTGCTTCTATAATGGCAAGTTAAAGACTACCTGGAAACATTCCCAGACACTGAAACTCTGCACTGTAAAATTGTTAGCGCAGACCCTGGAATGGCTTTGACCCTCTCCAGCTAACCCCTTCCCAAGCATTCCTAGATAATGTGCAGGAGTCAACATTGCTGAGGGATCACTGCCAGGAGGCAGTCTGGGTGGAGTTACAATTTAAGCTAAAAAACCTTAATTTCACAGATGTGGCCAAACTGTGCCACTTGGCCAGCCCAGGGGTCTTGGCACTGTTTAATTTACAGATGTTACCTGAAACTTCCAAGATCTGTCCACACATACAGTTGGTTCTGCTACAGATTAGATTATTTTTTTTTTTCTGGAAATATTTCTAGGTGGTCTATTGCAAGTGCTCATGAGATTTTTACTGCTATTCTGAAGATATTTTGATATCTTTATTTATGTATAATTTCTGATATATCTGAGTGTTTCACGGATACTTTTAGTTTACCTGACTACAAAAAATACATAAACAGGCCAGGATTATGAACATATTCTGAAAATCATACACAGATCTGGAATAAGATATTTTCAAGGCCACCTTCTCCCACACACACTCAGAAACACCCAACCCCCTTCTACCTATGATTTTTTTGATTCTCAAAATATAACAAGGTCCATGCCCAAATCCTTTGCAGTCATACTGAGCTTACACTTTAAGAGGCCAAAAACATTTTAAGGAAAAATAATTGTAAAGAGCATTTTCCAACTCTATTTTACCTCTTCCATAACACTGGGCAAATGAAATGGCTTGTTACTGTACTTCTCCCATAAAGATACCTCTTGCCAGAGCTACAGATCTCTGTCAATGTGAGCCATCTGAGCTATGTGTTCAGATTTTATATTGACGTATCTGAGAACAGAAATCTTCCCTTATTAGTCATCCTTTTACTTTTAACCTTTATTGTTTATACTTAAAAATGACAACAGTGAGATACTGGTATACAAATAGGTTGGCATTTGTTTGTTTCCTTTCCAGCTGCAGTTATACTGACACACACTTCCTTTTTCTTTATGATCTTAATATAACAAAAAAAGAAAAATGTTAAGGTGTTAAAATACCTTTACTGCAAAAGGCTTTCTGGTATATTTACACTAGTTGGTCTATACAAAAAAACCCCTCTAAATATAATGCTTGTCTAAGTGTTAATGTTCATACATGCCTAGTAAAGAGAAAAACTTTCTGTTAAAAGTGTTCAGCATATTTGACTCAGTCTCAAAATATGTGTGAGGGAAATTGTCAGAGTAGTTAAACAAGAAAAATTTTAGACAATGAATTTTACTGTAATGAAGACAGAGCATAAGCAAAGCCTTCTTAAGGAGTTTTTGTGTTTTCCAGGTGCTTTCAGCAGTTGCCTTCATGCAAAGCAAGTTACAGGGGAGTTACCCATAGTATACAAAAGTACCTATTTTATTTTCCTGCAAGTTGTACGTATTTTTGTTTCACATGACAGATTCATCTCTGTATCTTCTGACAGCTTAGGTCTTCAGGAGATCTTTTATCACCAAAGAGAAATACATGTTAATACTAGTAGGTTTGCCATAGGATTTCTACTTTTGGATAGTAAAGCTCAACTGATGGTACTAATTTAGCTGCTTTATTTAGAAATACCACAGCAAAATATTGGAAATACTGTACAAAAATGACAAGCTTTTGTCACTCTTAAGATGCAATTGATGTTAGGATAAATGTTTCCTAAAAATTAGCTGCTAACCTATGAGACAGGCCTTTACAGTGACATGCAAATATCCTCCAGAGGATGGCAGTTTTATGAAAGTGCAAAAAGGACACAGGAAAAATAGAAATGAAGCAATGGATAGATTAATAACTGAAATTCAACTATAAAAACATTGGGAACTCACAGCCCAGTAGAATTGTGACTTGTGTCCTTGGCTCTTTCTTTGACTTGTGGTAGATATGAAGTCAAGGAAAATTGTGGATACTCACTGAATGCTTAAATCTTGCATGATGTTCGTTCTTCCTTTCTCTTTCAAGTATCAAACCTAACAGAAAATCTTGTTATGCACATATAAAAAACTCCACCCCCACCAAACTTTCAATTTTCATGTTGTCCAAGGACCTGAATGAAATTCTTTTATACATTTTTTATTCCTGACCCAAATAAGTAACTTAGTTGAGGGTAAAAATTAATTCTCTTTTCAAAATTTCTGAGGGGATCAATTGCAAAAAAAAGGGCATTTTATTTTAACAGCTCACTGAACTCCATTGAGCTGATTAATAACAGTAGTACTATACAGAAAGCAGCAGAGATATTTTAAGTAGAAGAAACTGCTTTTCAGTTATGACTGGTTTGTGATCAGAAAACATTTTATTACATGGACAATTTGAGCAAGATTTGGGAAAAAAGACATTAAGAATAAATATTAATTAAAACTGGAAAATAATAAGTCAATAAATTAGCAACCATATTTTAGCATGAGTTAACTTCCTTTTAGGCAAAACAGTGTGTTGAGAATTTTACAAAGATTATAAAAGTTATCCTCCATATCTGGAGCTGATAACATGCCATGTCTTATGGCACTATTTAAGCAATGATTTCACTCCTAATTCTGTTTTTAGAGAATTGTGCCTCCAAAGTTCTGTGGCCAAACCAAGCTATAAATGAGGTGAACTTAACAATGAAGGCAGTTAATAACTGAAAAAATAATTGCAAATAAATATAATCAGATCTCCATTAATATCAATCTTTCCATCTAAACTGTGTGGCTATGAGAGAGAGACTAACACAAACAGAAGTTATCAAAAGGTATTGCAGAGTAAAAATTCCCTGCAGCCTTAAAATCCCTGAATATTTCTGTTGGTAGTCATCCACATGTGCTTCATCAGTCAAGAGAAGTTCAGCAGTGGAATGAAGAAACAGAAATTGTCAACTTTGTTTTGCATTTATATGGATGAACTTGACTCTTACAGGACTACATAAAAGTATATATGAAGTGGATACTTAAACTGTACAATTGAACTTTGTTAATTTCTGTCAACCAGTATCATAAAATGCTCTACAGCTGACAAGGTTAGAGCAGAGCCCAGAAAGTCTGTGGCAGTTTACAATATTTACTAAGAAAACAAGCAAAAAATTCTTAAAATATTTGTCATCACACAACAGCATGTGTCATTAGGTCTTTTGTACTATGTGACTTCATCAGAATTTCCCCCTGCTTTACACTTCTATTTACACTTGCTCACATTTCTTAAGATGTCAACCATCTAAAGCACAATTTGGATATTTGTGTTCTCAGAAAATGTAACCTTGATTGGATTCTCTTTTCTCCCTTTGTAATTAATACATTCTTTTGCATTTCTCCATACCTTTTTCTTTTATATATATTTCTTTAAACAGTTTGCAATATATTTATAATGTTTCTAGTGTTTCTTTGCTGAGAAATTTCATCAACTTCCTCAATATCTCTGAGGTGCTGGTCTGAGGACATGCAAAAAAGGATATATTTTAGAGAAACCTCTTGTGTCATGCAAGACAGAAAAAAATGGATTTGTTTTTGGCTTCGTCCTTGTCAGTTGTAATTTTGCCTTTGCTTTCAAAAGGCTTATTCATCATTTGATCTATAGTCCACCCAGTTTGGGAATGAGATGCTACCTGCATTTTTCTGAGCCTGTAAATTTGAAAGGCAATCCATTTTTAGGCAATTATGAGACATTTTTTAACACTTCAGCTGTATGTCCCAGCTGGAAGCAAATATGCCAAATCAGTTATTCTTAACACATTCAGACAGATTTTTTTCTATTTGTTCTTGACAGATTTTTTTCAGGGATGTCAATTTCCTTCCCTATCAGTTTATTAATAAAATCTAACTATCTTTTTTCTAGTGTCTCCAGCCAACTGCAAATACAGCCTGAGATATCTAAATAAAACATCATTGTTTTTACTGACATCTCAGCCAACATCTCCTCTAGCTCAGCCTTCTCCTGCCAACTATAAAAAGCAAAAAAAATCCAAAGTGTAACAAGCTCCCAACCCTACTCTTAGCATGAACTGACATTTTCTAGATTAGTCAGAAGCCAAAGTTAGCTATCACAGAGTGGCCTTAGATGTATGTTCTCTGAGTTATGCTATCATCTGTAGAAAGAAAACTCTGATGCAGTTTGTTTCTTATCTCTAATTTGTGGTAAAGAAAAGTTTCACAGTTAAATACACTTGCCATCTGCACAGGAAAGTAAATAAGATCCCACTGGTAAAAATGTCTCCTGAAAAGATCCCTTTAAATACCTTTGATGTCACAGTTTTAAAACCCTGATTTCTTTTTGATATGTTCAGGTCCCTTCTCCGATGGCATTTCCAAATGTCCCTGCTGGTTCTCTCTTATAGATCTAACAAAGAAATAATTTTGGACATTGAGTGGGCTCAAGAGATGGTTTAAAATTTAGCATCCCTTTCCCTAAAAGACACTGTTTGGGGATTCTTACTACTTCATCCATCTTTCTCTTCCCCCCGGGTGGCTGGGAAGGACCATCCCATCTTGGCTCTGACCCTCCACTCCTGCTACTGTTGTTGATACTGCTGCTGACTCTCTGCAGTCATGATTGATGTCTTGCTGACAGGCACATAAATCATGCCTGTTCATAATGGTTAATGTTGGTATTTGCATGTATTAAGCATGTTTTAGCTCTGAGACACTTAGCACCACGTGTACTGCATTCATTCTGCTACCTCGGGGCCTTGGAGGGAGAGGAAGGGAATTTTCCATTTATAGATAGTTTTGTTTGGGCAGTGGGGAGAGCAGAGACCATTGTTAAAAACCCATCCAGATGAACAGGAATGAACTTTGCAGCTGCAGCACAATTTGCTCAGACTACAAGACCCTACAGGATATATTGTCTGGCTGACAGTGTATCGGCAGCTGCAAACAAAGATGCATCTGCAGTATCACTGGATTTTGTACCATGTGCTGGGATATGAGTGCAAAAGAAAGGTATTTCTTAAATCCTGAGCCTTTTGATGTTTCACACAGACTGTTGTGGATATTTGGCCTTTTAGAGATGATTTTTGAAGAAGGTGCAATTCCAATTTCATAGATTTTATCATTATAATTTCTTCTCCCCCTGTCGGCCCAAAAAGTCCAAGAAAATATTCTTATTATTTCATAATATAATTATCAGTCCTGTGTTTCTGTCCTCTCCAAGAGTTCTCTGAAGGGAACAATTTGTCCCAGAATTTGGCAGCCTGGACAGCCTGCAGTTTTTACGAATCCTCCTGATGGGAATGAAGTTTTGGCAGCTGATGGAATCACAGAGGTATGTGAAAGTCAAGAATGAAGAAAATCCAGGCTCAAACCTCCAAATCTGCAGAGAGATTGTCCCTTTGGGGATCTCCAGTTCTTCAACAGTCCAGGTCATGGAGGCAGCCTGTGAAACCTCCCCATGCAGTTGTAGAAAAGAAAGTTACTCATGAACCATTTCCTCCTTTGTAGACAAGGCTGTTTTCTTTGCAAGACTAGAATTGGAGAGCAGATCTCCTACCTGGCATTATCCATTTGTGATGATAATTTCTAATTCTACTTTTTACTATTAAATTGTTAGCACAGTTGCTGGTATTGTTTTGGGCTTTGGGCTTTGCGCTATTCCAAGAGATGCTCTGCATAGTTTGCAGTTTACAGCAGGTCAGATATCATTTTCACATGATCAGTTTTTCATGATGTAGTTTCTAACTTCCCTGCAGACAATATTAAGGAATCTGCATATGTTTTACTCTTCTAGAGGTCACCTTAGTATTAAGAGAAAAAAAAATATTGTAATGCAGCAAAACATTGCACGATGGACCCCAGTTTAAATGAGCATGTTTCAAACAAACTTTACACCACGAGTTGTAATACCAGTTCAGAAGAGGCATATGCAATTAAAAAAAAAAAAAAAAAGTTTTGTGGACATTTACAATCTATAGAGAGAATTTTCTTTTCAGAAGGTTACAATTTTCTGTTATTTTGTAAATATACTCATTGCTCTATAGTGTTTTTCCATTAAAAAATGGGCTACATGACGAAGAAAAGTAGCCATAAGAAGTTCTTATGATTAAATAGGTCCAAATCCCCTGCTTCTGGGAATTGAACCCAAGCCCTCTGGCATAGCAGTGATTCTTGTAAATGTCAATGCTGATTAATTGGGGTCTGGCCTTAACATACCTATTGAAGTAAAGCTGTCATTTTTTTCAGAGGGGATTTTGCTCAATCAAAAAGAAATGCTCAAATATTATGCAGCTAAAACTAACACTGAATTCAGAAAATTCTAGCTTCTGAAATAATGGAGGACCGTCCTCCAAAGAAATTTTTCCCTGGACAAAATGGCACAAGAACCTATGGATTTTTCATCGGGCTCATTTATACAGAATGTATTCCTCTTTCAAACAAGGTCTTCAGGTGTGGGACACCAACCCGAAGACTGAAGTATAAGACCTTCTGGTTTGCAAAAACAACATGTTCAGATGCCAGAGGGGATATTTTTATTCTTTTACCTTCTTGTGTTCATTTCCAGGGTGCTTCCAGACAATTAAGAGTTTTTTTTCTAGGGAGCATAACACTTTTCATATTAAATGACAACTAAGGAGCAGGAGAGAATCTTGGTCATATGAGATGAAGAAGTGAGAAACCTACAGTGTGAATTCTTAGACAACCAAGAAATTATTGGAGGAAATCTCAACTTCATTTTTTTAAAGGAAGATAGACAAAGGGAGTAGGAAAATGAAGAAATATTAGGAAATATTCTGTTAATTTTATATGCATCTTAAATATTTTGCAGTTGCTGCGATTGCAACAGTAAAAGGTGATCCAAGGAGAAGGTGTCTGTCTTTTTTTTACTATATGAACTAGGACTGTTTCTTGATTTACAAGTTTTATAAAGACCCCAAGGACTAAATTTTGTGTACTCCTGTGATCAACTAAACATGGTAAAGTTTAGACACTAGCCCTCCATCAAGATGAGACTTCCTGACATATCTATAAGAATTACTTAGAAAGTCTGCAGATGATAGAGAACTGGGAGTTGCTGAGAAGTCCTGCAGTGAGACCATGGCAGATTAGAGGGCTGGAGAAAAAGAGGCTGGAGAGCAGTGCCATGGAAAGGGACCTGGGGGTCCTGGCTGATGCAAGTTAAACATGAGCCAGCAGTGCCCTGGCAGCCAGGAGGGCCATCCCTGTCCTGGGGGCATCAGGGACAGCCAGGCAAGGGAGGGGATTGTCCTGCTCTGCCCTGCACTGGGGCAGCCTCACCTCGAGTGCTGGGGCAGTTTTGGGTGTCACAACATAGGAAAGATATCAAACTGTTAGAGAATGTCCATTAAACTGTTAGAGAGCAACAAAGATGGTGAAGGGTCTTGAGGGGAAGTTGTGTGAGAAATAGCTGAGTTCACTTGGTCTATTTAGCCTGGAGAGGCTGAGGAAAAACCTCATCACAGTTTTCCTCACAACTTCCTCATGAGGGAGAGAGGAGAGCAGACACTGATCTTCTCTTTGTGGCGACCAGGACAGGTCCTGAGGGAATGGTCTGAAGTTGTGTCGGGGGAGGTTTAGGTTGGATATTAGAAGAAGGTTCTTCTTCCAGTGGCTGGGCACTGAAACAGCTCCCCAGGGGAGTGGTCACAGCCCCAGCCTGACAGAGCTCAAGGAGTGTTTGGAAAACTTTCTCAAGCACATGGTGTGATTATTGCTGTCTTGTGTGGGGCAAGGAGTTGGATTTGATGACCCTTGTGGATTCCTTCCAATTCAGAATATTCTATGATTTTGTGATCTTTTTCTTTAAATCTAGGGATTAAAAAAAAAATCTTAGTATTTTAAGCTGGTTTCTCTCTCCCTGAAAGCATTTGTATACTTGTCCTTACATAAAACATTTCTGCAGAGGTGCAGAGTATTTTAAGACACCTCAGAAACATTCTTCCCTGGATTTGCCAATAGCAGAAGGATGCAGCAGATGGCAGGATGTGGCCACTTCAAGACAGCCAAGAATCTGGGCCCCCACCCTCCTTTCTGAGCATGTGTAACCAAGCTGTCTGTCTGTCAGACAGTGGGAGAGAGACCAGTGTGGGAACTGCATGTACTATTGGAAAGCTTTTTAATGAATATCACTGCCATAATTAAGAAATTATCTTTATGCGTTTAAACAGAGGCCCCATTTATGTGCTCTATGAAATTTTTACTTTGCATCTCTGGAAATCATAGAATATTTCTTTGCATTGGCTAGGAACCCACAACTTAGCACATGCATTATGGCAAATATGAAAGGATTTTTTTTATGATCCATTAAGATTAAGAAGTACATGCACCCATTGCCAACAAGCACACCATCTAATCAATCTTGCATTCCATTATTCTGTTTCATACTATTTTTGATGGGAAAATTCCACTGGGTGGGCCGTCATCCCTTTTATAAATAAGGAATAAAAAGAACAAACAAATAACCCACTCACAACACAGACTGGTTCTAAGGCTCACAAGGTTCTCATATATTAACTGACTGCCTCCCAAAGTAACATCTATTTTGCATTTGAGTTCAAAAGATTTCAATGGAAATTAATGGCAGTGGTGCACATTTGGGAAAGTAAGGATAGACCCTGAAATACAAGACTATTGCCCAGGTTTGATGGATTTGGAAGGCTTGCAACCCAGCTTTCTATCAGGGGAGAAATCAGTGATACAGAATATCTTAGAGTCATTTATTTATACTGTGTACAACAGTCACTGAACATAGGTGGTCATAGACTACATGCAGGCTAAACCTTATTTTAGAAGTCTTAACCCAAAAGCCACTTTCAGGTTCTCAGGAAATAATTTTCACCAAGAGCTAAATCTAATTAGAGAGCATAAGATAGGTTGAACTCCCTGGCTGTTTACAAAAGATCCCTCATAAACCTGAACACCAAAAACTAACAGTATAACATTCCTTGCAAGTGCATGTATTCCTCACAGACTAAGAAAATGAATGTGTAAGATTATATTTAAAATGACCACCTGGTTGCTCTGCTCATATCATAGCAAAAGAAAGTTAATATTTTAAAAGGTGCTTAAGACTCTCTGACTTTAATATAAGTAACTTTTATGTTCTGTAAAGGATTAAACACCCAGGTCCACTCACAAATAGATCCAAAAGTGGCCAGAATGTAGTCCCCAGGTGCAGTACTGTTGGAATGAATATTCTTTAGGTGTGGAGGTGGAGTTCACATGCTCACGTTCAGTCATCTGCACTGCAGGGATCCCTGTCTGAGCTTAGTGCCAACACTCCCTTTTCACCTGTGAAGTTGTCTAAGGTGACAGTCATCTCATCCTGAAGTAAATACCTGAAGTAGATGTGAGACTTTACTAAACAATAAAAAAATCTGGCCAAGTGTACTGGCTGGGGCATGTTTTCTACATTGCAGGGACCTATATTTGGGTGAGATGAATCCCACTGTTGGTGTTTGGGCAGTTTTCACATAGAGAACTAGCCCAGTTTTCACATTAATGAGTGGCTCATCGCCTATTTTGTGCTTGGACTCAAGTAAGCTCTAAAAGAAATGTCTCTAAAATCCTCAGGGAGTTACAATGCTGGAGGCTGCTCAGGGAGTACCAACATGCTCCAACAAAAGAAGAATCTTGACAAAATGTTGCTATGGCATCTTTCTTTCAAAACCCCGGGAAAAAGCTCCCACTGTGACCAAGTGTCCCTGGCAGAGGGAGGGTTGTGTTCCCCTTTACCCCATGAGATTCTGGAATGCCATCTCCCACCCTCTCCAGGAGCATTGTAACTCTGTTCACAAGGCCCTGACCTTCTTGCTGGAGATTTCTATCAGGCCAAAATACTAAAACATTTCTTGAGCCAGAAAGAAAAAGCAGGTGTGACTCTGATATTTGACTGCTAGTGATTAAAGACTTAAGGGCATAGGCAAAGGGAGAATTGGGTGAACTGGGTTACAGGCAGTTCTGTGAGAACTGTTTTACTGTTTGGCACGAGATAAATCTGGCTAAAGTGTATGAAATGCAAAAACAAGAAAAGATATGTCTCACAGGAGGAAAAGTATTTCATTTGAGTAAAGGAAATCAGAGGTAATATTGTAGTTTCACAGCTCATGTCATTTTTAATAAAATCTGCAGGTGGCTTGCTTCTTGTGTAGCCTAATGCTACAGGAAGCAGCCAACTGTGAAAGTGTAAAACTGGAATAAACCAATAGCAAATAAGCCCAAAGTTTAGACAATGAACTGACTCTACATTCATGGAGCAAGGATGAGATTGCTGTGAGCACAGCTTACATAGCTGGGAAATCTTTGCATGGGTCCTTTGAATTTCAAGAGCAGAAAGTAGGAGTCAAGTTTATTAAAGCTGATAAGGGAGGTGGAAGATTTTGTAGGAGTGTGCTTGAGCATGCTGACCTCTCCCAGACTTCCTTTAGTTAACTTTCTTGTGAGTCTCTAAATCCCAGAGGCTTTGGAGCTCAATTCTTAGGCTGTGGTAAAGTATTTAAACAAATATTTTAATAGCATTTCAACCCTTGTTCAAACACATGCATTGCTCAACAGCAGTTCACGGGTTAATAAAAGCACACAAACATAATTTATGATAAGTTTTTCCTTAATGTGCAAAATGAAGACATTCCCAGTAACATTTTAGCCATTTTGCAGCTCATACAACACAAAAAGGAGCAGTTTAGGTTGCATATCAATTATGAAAACATTGAATTTTTCTGCTGCTTTGCATGGGAGGATCTCAGTTCACTTTCTGCCAGGAAGAACAACATTCTCAGAGATGCCTCTTCATGTCAGGGTGGTTTTTACTCCATTCCTGGAGACTGCATAGAGCTGATTTTTCACAGCAAAGGAGACTTTTATGTTCTCCTGTGTCCTCCAATATAGCTCTTTCTCTGGAAAAAGGAGTTCTATCCATATCAAGATTTGACATCCAGAAATGACAACACTCAAAATCTATGGTGAATACATATTCCTGCTATGTTAGTAAGAAACCAGATCAGTAAAGCCCTCGGACTGTTCCATCAGTTTCAGCAAGCACTGAAAAGCTGCACAGGTTTTGGAAGGAATGTAAAAATCTGTTACATGGGAACGCAGCTGCTTGGGGAATAAGGCACAGTGCTTTGACTCAAGTTTGAATTTGTTCAGGATAGATGGATAAGGATTACAAAACTCCCTTAGGGGACTTTAATTTGTTCCATCTACTCTCACGAGGTGGTCACTACTCATCACTAAGTCTTCAGGTCTTCACTGTTAGTCACTTCAAAGAGACCCTACACATGGTTAGTGAAGGGATCTCCAAAGGTGGGATAGGTTGGTGAACCTCAAAAGCACTCCAAAGGCTCATGTGGGTCATTTCAATGCCTTTGGTGTTTTCTGGGGGGTTGGCATCTCATGGGAGCGCTCTTATGAGAGATCAGATTGGCTAGAAATAAATATATTAGCAGCTGCTCTTGTCCCAGAAATTCACTTCATTTTCTCCCAATTCTGGGACTTCAGGAAAAATTATGGTTTGAATCTAAAAACAAAATAAAAGTTCAGAAATATCCTTATTTCATCCAATTTGGCTTGCCAATAATCTCTCACCCACTCCAATGGGTGTTTATTGCTTAATTTTGTATGGGTTGGTGGCACTGGTTCTAGCTAAAGATTCCTATTTTTTAGTTCTCTGCTACGGAGATATTCCCAAACTAAAAGACAGATACAATTTTTATGTAGCTTAATTTGTACAGATCTTATTAGATTTTTTCAATAAATTAAACTCAGAACTTTAGATTAAAACAAGCCTCAAGCTTTGGACAAATGTAGGTAGAATTTTAGACTCAGTTTTATTCACTGTAATTTTTTATTTAATTTCTAAATTGAAACTTTAAAAAGTGGTTTGGTTTTTCATGTGTATAAAAGCTGCTGTGTTACAACGGCTAAAGTACATATCACCATATTTACTCTCTCTCTATATTTACCTTATATTTACTCAAAAGTTTCTCCTGATTGTTTATACTCAACTCTGTTAACAATAGAAAGTTTACCAATAAAAGAAGACCTTTACTCAAATAGTTTGGACCAGGCATTTTTAAGCTAAACTGCAATTTATAATTCCTTTACCTTCAAACTGGAACACTATGGCTAAACCTAGGTAAATAAAAATGGTGTAATGTTTCTGTTTAACTTCCTTGGTAGTAGAGATGAAAATTCTAGACTGAAATTATATTGTATGACATGAGCCGACAGTCTGACTAAATAGTCTTTCCCTTTGCTTTTGGATATCTGGATTAAGTCTTCAATGAATTCAGTAAAAAAAAAAAATACACAACTGATTTTAATCTTCTCTTTACATGAGTGAAATTTTGTTGGCTTTTGGTTATTTTATTTCTGAGTTACCTCAGTGCAAGATTACTGAGGAGCTGAAGATGTCAGTCCTTGTTGGTGTAAACAAGTGTAGCATTAATGAAAGGATCCTAGTTATGTACCTGTAAACAGAGAAAAAAAAATTCTGTTTGTTTCTAATCTCAGAGTTACTGTTTACACTGTCTATTTAAATAAGAAAGTTGATGTATAATTCCATAAATAATAAACAGACATTCCAGGTACTCTGCCAGGAGGAGTATACTTAGCAAAAAGAAGGAATGTTGAGGTCCACCTGTAAAATTATTTGTCCTTATAAGCAATAACAGGCATATGTTCTACATCATATTTGGGCCCAGTCTCTGTGGCCCAGAACCAAAGTAAACACATTTTTCTGATGTAATTGTTTATTCTAGCTGAATTAGTGCAACGCAGTCATAGCTGTGAGAAACATTTTATTTGGATCAGCTCTAAACCAGAGCTCGGAGAGGTTGCCTACCTGGCAAATCAGCAACAGTAGCTTGTTTTCACAAACTCCTCCAAGTTTTTTACTCAGAGGAGCATACAAAAACATTTTAAAGCATGGGTTGTGGTCCTTCTCCATCTGACACTTGAGTAAATCAGAAGTAACTGCAGTGGAGTCAAATGCAGCCCTCCCGGTATATGTGAGATGGGCTTTATGTTCCACTCCCTTGCTGCTTCCCACTCTGACGTACTTGGCACTCAGAAGAATGTACTCACACACTGGGCACACACACCACAGCTTTTTTCTCCTCCCTTTATTTCCTTGGGCAAGTGTTGGCCACCCGATGAATGTGCAGCATTAGAATGTGAATCCGGAGCCCTTTACCTGGGCGCTTCACTGGAAATGCCTGCGTTGCCCTGACTATGCCTTTGGAATGATAAAACTACTTTCACCCTTAACTATCCTCATTCACATGCTAAAAAGGGAGGGAAAGTAAGAAAAGAAGGCAAAATTTTTCACCCAGAACACAAATACCATGTGCTTTATACATGACAGAGCTTTGAAGAAAAAAATGCAAAATTAAAATGGGAAGATTTTTTTTTCAAAGTTTTAAAAGTTCAGCATAAGTTTATAGAAATTAAACTCAATAAAGCTCTCTGTTTTGACTTTGGGAGCCTCACTATGTTTTAGGAGGATTAGAACCACAGATTCCTCTGTAGGTGAGTACATTAAGAAATAAATAAGTGAGCAACAGAGGTTGGGAAACATGGGAGTAAATACATAAAATGCTGGCTGACTAAAGCTATTTTCAAAATTAGGGTGTTATTTTGTATGCATTTTCAAGTATGAAAGGGATTACACAGTTCAGTTTATTCATTTTTCTGTGGGGTTTATGGATGTTCTAACTTTTTATATATATTTTTTTGGAAAACAAACAAAAAGCATTTTGTTCTTTTTGAAGGGCAGTTGAAAGTGAAATAGAAAAGTTTTAAATAACTAAAAGTTTTCCAAGCCATTTTTTTTACCAGATTCCTGAAAACATTCCACTTTAATTCTATTATGAATTATTACTATTGACTCGATTCACTCCTTCCCCATTATGCATAGAGATCTGTTACTCACAAAACTAAAGTAATCATGAAAAGGTTCAGATTATTTCTTACTAGCAATGGAAGGGCTGAATGGAGAAAGAAATTAGTAAAGGAAGTGAGAGGAAAGAAGGGGTCAGTTGTTAGTCTAAGGCACTTCAATATGCTTTTGCTGTACTTTAACAATGATCAAGTAAAGTACAAGAACACGAGCAGTTAGTCACAGGGGTTTTCAGCATGATTCTCTGAAGACTGAACATTTTATCTCAGAACATCTAATTGAGAAATCTCACTGGCACAGTGTGTGCACACGGAAAGGAACTGATGTAGCATTTCTCTATACAGTATTCTCAAGTGATCCTCAGAAAGTCATCCAGTTATTTAAGAGATAAACTATATTTCTTTTTCTTTTTTTTTTTTTTCTTTTTACATTTACAAATAGCTAATGCTGAAAGCTATCTTTCTTCTGTTTCCTATATTGTTACACAGGTGGTTCATTCATTGAAAACACCCTCTGCTGTTCCAGATAAATTATTGTACAAACAAACAATGGAAACCTCTGCCCTGGCAACTGAAAAGAAAGATCCCAGCCATTGCTTGTAAGGTTTCTCCAGCTTTATTCACTCTTTTCAATCAAATCCTTCTGTGAATCAAAAAGAATTAGCCATAAGCCATTTTAAACAAAAGATGTACATCTGGAAAGAGATTACCTAAGCACAAATGTACAACAGAAATCTGCGAGTCACAAAATGATAATCTTTCTGCATTCTTAAAGGCTTATGCCAAAATGCTTTGCTTATATTGTAAGTTTTCTGTTTGGGCCTCTTCTGTCTATACTCTCTCATGAAATAGACTTTTCAACATGAGGAGGGAAATCTGGTTCTAGATGTTTAGCTGGATGGAGCAGCCTGTTAGTTTTCATTCTCTTGGCCATGCTGATCTTCTCTAATGTAGATATGGCACTAGCCAGCATCAAATCAGTCTTCTTGTTTGCAATTGCTCTTTTAAAAACATCTTTCACATCTCATTAGTTTTTCACTCAGCCAATAAAAGCTGCTTATGCGTGGAGCATAAGTTTTCAGTACTACTTTTAACCTGATTTTTGGGGATTAATGGCAGAATTCACTGTATTCTACTTCTTTCTAAAACTCAGGCATCTAAAATTAGTAGACGCCTCCCTTCCTAACTGAAAATGTCCCACAAATGCTTTGTAAATTTTACTGGCTGTGCAGAGCCAGAGATGTCTTCTGTCAGGACACAGTGCTTGACTCTTCCCAACACAGTGAGTGAGGACAGTACAGTATGAATTCTGCCTCACTTCTCAGAAACTGTAGCTAGTGTGCTCAGAACTAGAACTTTCTCTTGATTTTGATGACTGGTTTCAGCCACATTTGGTGCATTTTTTGGAGATGAAGTTCCATCATGCACTGTGAAAATAGACATCTAGGTAGAGGTAGGAAGCCTTATCAGTGCTGCTGAAGGAAAAGAAATAACACAAACTCCACTTTCACTAGAAACCAGAGAAAAAATGTCATGTGACCTGTGCTCATAACTAGTCACTGGAGGATGCAGACTACTCTCCACTAAGGACTATGTGATATCTAATAATTTATTTTCCCTCACTTTGGAATATTCACAGCACCTCTCCCCCACATCTAAAGACCATCAAGAGTGAATTAATGCTGTAACATTTGTATCTTTCATCTAAAACTGTGACCAACAATGAAACACAATCCCATCAGAAAAAAGGCTTCATTTTCTTGACTATCGTGAAATGATCTCTCAAGTACTTCAACCAGACTTCTTATTGAAGTCTAAAAAGAAAATATTTTTTAAAATTTTTCCTGGTATGAAATAATTCACTGAAAAAAATGAAATGAATTAAAAAAAAAAAGAGTAAAATCAGAATATATGCAACTGGAGAGATTGTCTTGTGGGGAGGCAATAAAAAAAGAAGGCATAACACACTGATGGAAGTGTACTACTGGGACTGATAAACTCAGCACTGGTAAAACTGTTTTCCTAGTAGAAACTAGAATATTCCACCCTTTGCTATGCTGCATTTAACAGCTATAAACTGGACTTTATTCATGTGAAGGGGTTAATGCAGGATGCCCACACAAACTATAGGTTGCAGTCAGAAATTCCAAGAGTAAGAAGGGCAGTAATGGTTCTCCATACCCCTCAAACATTTCAGTGATTTTGCTCCATGATTAACACTCCTCAAACTCAACTGTTTCAATGGTGAGAAGATGCCTAGCAGAGGACATACCTTTGATTTTAAATAGAATGAAATAAAATCTAGCTTAAGGAGAATTGGAAGATTGGTGCTAAAACAGCTGAGAAGCCTTTGGAATACTAGGAATAAAAATATATTTGCAAATGTTATATATGTTTTATGATGGACTCTTGCTAAAATGGGCAAGGGGAAAGAATCTAATTTTCTTTGCATTTTATTGAACGGGGCAGCCAGAAGTACTCCCACATGCTCTAGAATATAGATAAAAGCCAAGGCTGGAGTAGCACCAACATCAGATATTAGACTGGAAATCAGTTAGAGTCTTTGATTTTCCACAGGCCAACTGTACAAATTTTACAGGAGCACAAAATGAGTTTCATTCCATTCTTCCTCAAGGTCCCAAGAGGCCTTTGAAAAGAGTTAGGAAATGTTTGCAAGGTGGTGTGCAGTTGCACCTTTCCTAAAGGGGAAACAGAAAGCAAACCACTACTTGTGCAATAAAATAGCATTTTACCTCTTTGGGAGCATTCTGCTGTGGTCTTTTTGAACTCTGTCAGCTTCCACTTTGAGATAGCCAAGCCTCCTAATGGAAGTGCCCAATCCTCCAGCACGGTCTGTGGTAAGAATGGATGCCTTTGAGTGCCTGTAGAGAAGTTCTGTCTGTGTGACTTTTATAGCCACAGAAGAAATAAGAATTTAACCTAAGAACTCCAACTTACTACGTCCGGGATATTTAGACAGAAGTTCAGGACTTATTTTAGGTGAACAGGTTAAATTTACACATTCATCAGAGATCCATACTTTGGAACTCTGGTCACATATTTTGAAAGAGTTACTTGGCTTTGCATTACTCATTCACAGTCAGAGCACTGAAATGTTTGGAGACCTGGCTGGATTAATTTACTCAATGGAACAAATAATCCAGTGACTGGTTTTGTGTTTACTGTTTGTTTCTATAGTAGAATTTGTTGAATAAATATGATTACTGTTATAGCTTCTTGGATTAATTAAAAAGGATTAGTGTCTTTTCCACAATATCTCTTTATTTTGTAGAAAGTAGCAAGACTTGGACTCCTGCACGCGTCTCTCTTTATGTATCTGAGATATAATACATCTGCAGTGAACCATTATTTTAAAATGCAGTCACTTCACTGATCTTAAACTTTATTTTGTGTATACCAGGTGGATAAGTGTTTTTAAGAAACTACTTTTGGTTTTTTGGTGATTGTTTTCCTTCCAGATTTATATTCCACATGCTTTATTTGTTAATAGACAGAGAAAAATGCAAAAATGTGAAGATCCTGCCCTTTCCTTAGTGTTCATTTTGGAGCTGTACCTGGGGTACATTGAACAGCCTTGTTTCAATCCATGAACATATGAACTGATGATTTAATGAAATACAACTCTGACTTCTATTATAACACAATCCTCATTCCCTTCATGACACAGTTTTTCTGCAGATTTAGACCTTGCTTTATTTTCCTGTAGGGTGACAGGGGTGTATCTGCCCACTTCCATGCACAATATGATGCATCAGGTGATCAGATAAGCAGTTACTGAGTACAACCAGCTCCTTCTGAAATCAGTGCCTGAATGCTTTTGCTGGGCAGTGGGTGCATGATTTACTCCTAGGGCAAATTTTTGGTCTTCTCATCTGTCTCCAGACAGTTGATTGTAAATCTGGTTTTAGACTTCTTTCTTTTCTATGTTAGAAAGTGAACTGGGCAGCCATTTAAAGTTATTTTTCTGCACCAGGAGGAAAGATAAGCTGCTATAAATTTATCAGGGTTTTGTCTATGAAATTAATTGATTTCCTTTTTTTGGTTTAGAGGTAAAACTCTATTTCACCCCATGAAAAGTTAGTAAGGAAAGGTACAAAAAATCCCATAGCAGAGGCAGATCCAGCGGCCAGCCAGCTTCTGTGGTTTAGGTCCACTACAGAAACAGAACGCGGTGTGTTTGTGTCTATACTCTGTTCCATCATGCCGATGAAGAAAAGCAGCCTGGAGACGCTCACCCAGGCAGGAGAGAGGTGGTGGGGATCACCAGGTGGCGCTGGAAGATGCTGCGTGCCGAGCCGAGCCGAGCCGAGCCCGCGGGCTCTGAGCACCGCGCTGCTCTCGCCTTCCTCTGGTCCAAGGCCCTTGTCTGAAAAGCTGTCAGGAGAAACATCAAAGTGGCTTTTTTTGCTGCAATTTCCCCTGAAGAGCTATTCTGTTTTCTGGACACCGTTTCCTGGGAAATTGGGTTTGAGTGGAGGTTTCAGAGAATCGTAGAATCAGAAAATTTGGGTTGGAAGGGACATGACAGCTCCAAGCCCCATGATATGGGCAGGAACCTTCCACTAGACCACATTGCTCAAAGCCCCAGACTGTCCTTGAACACTGCCAGGGAAGAGGCATCCACAGCTTCTCTGGGCAACCTGTGCCAGAGCCTCACCACCCTCCCAGTAAAGAATCTGTTCCTAAAATCTGATCTAAACCTAGTCTCAGTTTGAAACCATTCTCCTGTGTTATATCACTACACACCCTTGTGAACAGTTCCTCTCCAAACTTCTTGTAGGCCCCCTTTGGGTACCAAAAGGCTGCAATAAGGTCACCCAAGGGAGCATGTCTTGCTTGAGTGTTCAGCACCCTGCTGATGGTAAAGGCCTGGGCAGGAAACGTGCAGCCTGCTTCAGTAAAAACACAGAGCAGGTCAGCAGGGAGCAGTAAACCTAGGGGTCTGAGCCTGGGATCTGCCTCCTTGAACCTGCCTGTCTTGCTGGTCGACTTACCTAACAATTAAATATAAATGGCTGAAAATATTGGTTCCTGTGTGGCTGAATAAGTCCTGCTCAACTTTGTGATTGGACTGTATTGTACTGCATCATGTGCTATGCATTAATGTTTTTTAGTTGGTGGTGGCCCCAAACAACTTGCAGCCTGATAACCATGTGTGAGACTGCTACTTGTGTGCATTGAAATATTTCCATTACAGAATTAAAATAAAGAAATAAAAAAGAAAGCCAAAACAAAACCCCCAGACATCATCAGCAATTGAACACCCCCCCCTCCCCACCCCCCGTACAATAGAATTGTGAGTATTATTTTGGACCAAAAGGTGAGAAAACTGTTTATATATCATAAACTATTTAAGAATCACCAGAGTTGAGATGACCTTTCTTGTGATATATGAGTACTTGAGGATATTTTTCATGTTTAATTTTCAATTAAAAATGTAGTTTTAAAAAATTTGTTGTTGTTGTTCATAAAATCACACAATAAGTTGAGTTGGAAGGGACTTGTCAAGATCACTGAGTCCAACTCCTGGCCCTGCACTGGACATCCTAAGAGTCACACCACGTTCCTGATAGCGTTGTCCAAACATTTCTTGAGCTCTCTCAAGCTTGGTGCTGTGATCACCACCCTAGAGAGCCTGTTCCAATGCCCAACCATCCTCTGAGTGAAAAACCTTTTTTTGATGTCTAACCTAAACCTCCCCTGATCTGAGGCCATTCCTTCAGTCCCTGGTCACCACAGAGAAGAGATCAGTGTCTGCTCCTCCTCTCCCCCTCATGAGGAAGTTGTAACTGCAGTGAGGTCTCCCCTCAGTCTCCTCCAGGCTGAACAGACCAAGTGGCCTCAGCTGCTCCTCAGACAACGTCCCCTCAAGGCCCTTCACCATCTTTGTTGCCTCTCTTGGACACTCTCTGACAGCTCAATATCTTTCTTATATTGTGGCACCTGAAACTGCACAAAATGTTCAAGGTAAGGCCTCACTAGTTGTTTAGAAACATAATTTCGGGAAATGTCAAAGAGAAATTTGAAAGCATCCTCTTTTTATTCTGTTTGAGAAAATGGAGAGCATCCACTTTAATCTTTCATAGCAAATATTTACTGTTTTGGTTATCTGTAGCAGTTAACTATAACAAGACTATAACAGTCTCCTGCCAGGACTTTAAAATGAACATATTTCTTTGCTTTCTTTCCTGTTTCCTAAGAGGTTTTGCATTCTTTTCTAGTCGCAGTTGGTTGAGGAGTCTGACTTTTTGCGTTCAGTATTAGTGCATTGAGAAAAAGTGCCACCTCTCACATTATTAAAATCACTCCCTGCAGCCTCAGGGGATCTCTATATGTCTCTGCTTCTTGTACGACCCCTCTTGATCCTGTTTACCTTATAAAATTTGACTGGATCACAGCTCAAAGGGCTGTGGTAGATGTCCTGTCTGACTTTAACTCCTTGATGACCTTGGGGAAGTTCCTGTACACAGATAAGCACATGCCCATCTGGAGCTGCATCTGGTGAGGTGCAGAGCAGCGTGGCTCTGCTCCAGCAAAGCACTTAAACCAACTGCTCAGACAGAGCCACTGGGCTCCAGCCAAGAGGGAGGGACTGCCACCTGACCTGCACTCCGAATTGCACTCAGATTTATGGCTAGAGGTGGCCTGAGAATGGGTATAGGTAATCCAAACAGGGTGTTTATTCTACATTGAAATGAGTACCTCACAAAGTTTTGCTCAGTCTGGTAGAGTCACTCCCAGAGGCTCCCCAGGGAAACCCACCTTGCTTCTCTCCATGTAGAGGACGTGTCTAGAGAGATCAGGCTTGTGATGATCAAGTGAAGCTTTATGAATATTCTCAAAAGTGTAATGCAAATTGTATTTTTATAATCTGCTCCAGTTCTTGAACCCTGGGTAATGCCTTTGAAATGTTCTAAAACATTCCAGCATTTTCTGAAGTGTTGCTGTTTCACTTAATCCTCAGGTAGATGGTGTACCATCATATATTGAACCATGTGTATTGTTGAAATTTCCTTTCAATGCTGGTGTTAAAGACAGCTTTATTCTTGCAGGTTTTCAATTGTTCCTCCAGTTCACTGAGGGAGCGGTGTGACTGTCATATTTGTGTTTCATATGAAGTTGATTCTTTTGGTAATAATTTAAGCAAAGATGATGCAGGTTTGCATGATTTTAATGTAGCTTTATGCCTTTCAGCAATTTTTACCTCAGCCAAGTACAGTGACAAAGTTTGTATTGAACAAGTGAAGAGTAAGATATTAACACAGACAGTGGGTTTGCAGCAAAGGTGAAATGTAGATGATAAAACATTAAAATGGTCATACATGACTCTAGGATACTTGTTAGTATAAATTCATTCAAGAGTGTGTCAGAGCATCTATTTTTGTACATTTTAGACACCATATTCTTGATTTTAAGTCTGTTCTCTTCAAAGTGTTCTTAACTTTGTTCAGTGTGCAGAATTAAACTGGAGATTAATCCTTTTGGCATTCATAATCCTATGGCACAAAGAGTGCAAAAGGAGAGGACAGGATCTTGATGGACTGAGGGGCTGAAGATGATTGGTAGCAACTGGCTCTCTAATAGTTTAGATATGATACATGAGTGTGCTATCATAAGTGGATGAGTTCAAGGCAAGAGTATAAATTTAGGAGATTGCAAGCATCGCCTAGTTCTGTGCATAGATTTTGATAATTTGTTGTAGTTGTGGCTAGCTCTTTTCAAGACAGCTTTCTGGTGCTGTGTCTGATCAGTTCCTCCAGCATGTAATACATTTTCCTTCCATGAGATGATAGCTCTGGCATCTGGACATTGCTTCAAATAAGTAATCATTTTATTTGGCAATACTTGTCCCTTACAGTCAGATTACCTGGTGATCTTTGTCCTGTGTGATTTAGTCTCATTTTAGTAAATTCAGCCAGAAGCTTTAAATATTCTTCATTCTGCCTGCACTCAAATCTAATCAAAGCAAAAAGCCTACAGGTAGTCAAAGTACTTATTTTCTATTTCTGTGCAAAATATTAAACTACTGACTTTTTGTCTGCTGAAATATGAACAGTAATTCTTATACTTATTTTGACTTTGATTTTAGAACCAATAGACAATTTTTAAAAAGTCAAATGATACACAAGCAAAAAAAATAACTCAAAACAGACAGCAAATAGATTGGTTTTTGGTGTATATTTTCTCTCCAGTGCATAATAATAGCATCTAGATTTCTGTCAGAGAAGCTTTTGTGCCATTTGGACTGCACAGCTGTGGAAGTTACTCTCTATCCAGAGGCAAGGTTTTGACTACCATCATAGAAAGCAAATGGATTCCTAGGGAAAAGTAGTCCACTGGTATAAAGTTCATGTCCTCCTATACATCTGCTGATTCACACCTAAAAAAAAAAAAAANAAAAAAAAAAAAAAAAAAAAAAAAAAAAAAAAAAAAAAAAAAGAGAGAATGAAGTTCTTTGAAACACCTTTTGTGAATGATCATTTCACATAGTGTTGTAGAAAATAGATGGAGGAGGATAAAATTCTTTCTTCAGCTCACATCTGTCACTGTCTTTTCAAGCACAGTATCAGTATAGAGGAGACTCCTGTTTTGATTCGTAATCAAGGCCTGCATTTTAATCCTCCAAGGCCTAGAGATTTTTTTGCTTTTGGATAAAAAGAGAGATATCAGAAAACACATGCTGAAGCTGTACAGACTCTGAGTTGGAATTACTCCTGAACGATGCTGGACCTGATGGGAATTAAAAAGCCTGACCTGCTTCCCAGTTTCAAGCTTCCTCTCCCAGGCATGTAGCAAATGTGTTATCCACTCCCTGACCCTTTGCATAATGGGCTGACCTTCCCCTCAAATAAGTCAGCCCAGCATGAGAGCAACATATGGAGCCTTTGGGACCTTCCTCTGTCCAAAAATTGTGTCATTTTTAGACAACATAGGACTCCCAGTTATATGGACCTTCTGTGTAAAGGGGACTGGGCATTAAGCTTGCCTCTGGGAAAACAGAATCTAAATAAGGAAAGTTATGTGGATCCCTGAAAGTCCATAACATAGGAATTACTCATGCAAATGCAATATTTAGACTATTTTAAATGCATACTTGTTGGAACATGCAAGGTGATATTTTGCAATTTCCCTGCAAACAGAGCTTCTGTGTGGGCAAAGTAGCTGGTGATACTGCAGTGCCACAGGGCAGGGAATAGCAGTCCCTAGAGTGGGACAGCAGAGATGGGTTTGCAAAGGCTAAGGCAAAGCAGTTCTTTACTTTGGAGAAGAAGATCCTTGTATAGTAAATTGTGATATTAAGCTTTTCCTCTGAGTGTCCTAGAATTGCCATTAGATCATGAACATAATTTATCAGAATTTTACCTGCACTGTCTTGGGAAAGAGTTTGCTATACATTTTTGAAGAAGGAAAAATACAAGATTTTTGTAGGTAGTGGAAAACATGATATGCGTTTTCCAGGTTCTGCAGTTCTGCTCTAATGCGCTTAAGATTGATTTTAAAAACTTCAATTCTTCTCTCACCTTTGCTCATGAATAAACATAGATGTCCTGCCCCCAAAAGGACATGAGAATCGGGACTCTCTTTTGTAAAACAAAGCAAAACAGAACAAATCTCCAAAATGTTATATAAAACCCTGACATGATTTTAATGAAGAAATATTGAATCCTAGAATCAGATACACTGGTGGTGATGGGTGGAGGCAGATACATACAATTATAGAGCTAAATCTCTGTACATGGTTCTCTGCATGGTGCATGCTGATGGAAGAAGTTTGTCCTGCTTGTAAATCCATACTTGACCATCCCTATGTGTTAGTTATGAGCAAACTATAATAATGAATATGTTAGATAACCAGTCCACATACCTTCCTCTTTCTACAAACTATACCAGAGACTGAAAAATTGTAGCGCCAACAGGAGCTTTCAAAATAAAATAAAAAAAAATTAAAAAAAATTAAAAAAAAAATTCTCCTTTATTTTGATCATTCCAAAATGCTGTTCGTGCAAAGGTTACTGGGCAAAACCAAACTTAAAGCAAAACAGATCCATCCATGTTTACATACCACTATATGTGCTCTGTACAAATCAGGCTGTGTAATGATGTGACTGACCTGGGAGTGTGGGAGGCAAATAGGTACAACAGGTCACCATCTTCCTGCAGATGAAACCTTCTCCTGGAAACAGACAAGCCAGGCAGTGTGCATTTTAATTAAAATCACATCATGGGCATTTAAGTTTTCAAAAATTATTAGTATGACAGAGGTTACCTTTTCTTGTGACTACTATTATTACTGTCAGACCGCATGCTTCAAGTGGGGGGCTGAAGGTTACATATGGAATGGGGGAATGCAAAGTTAGCTGGAAGAGGTTAGTACACGGGGCCGTAGCCTTGGAATACTCTTTGTTGGCCAGAGCTCTCTTGCTGTCTTGTCTACAGCTGTGCAAAAAGACCCCTCAGGACATCATGTACAGCCCTCAGCAGTGACTGCAGTGCTATAAACTGCAGGTGACTCTGGTCAAATGCAATTTCTCTTCCTGTACAGAGTGCATGCTATCACTGCTGCATATTCCTTGCCAAGGTAAACAAGGGTCACAACATTACAGATTGTTCTAGTGAATTTCACTCAATGTATGCTTGGTATTGTTGTGTTTCTTTAAATAATTTTGAACTGTTTAATTCCTACATTTGTAATTCAGGCTAATGGGCCATGATGAAATAAGATGATGTTTGCGTGCATATAAATAGATTAACAGAGGCAAAGATGAGCTGTTCAGCTTAGTAAAGGTCACACTTTCATGCAGGAAACTTAGGACTCACAAAGAGTCTTTCTAGGAATGCCTTAATTTTTTTTTACTAATTCATACTGACATTCCTGTGATTCATCCATGTGCGTTTTACAAATTAAGCTGTGCCACAAAAGGCTGAAATGACCTACCCAAGGCTGTACAAACACTTGTGGTGCAGTCAGCAGTTGATTTATGCTCCAAATCTCTGCTCCATTCTATTATATTATTCTTTGGCATTCAGCAAAACTTGTGCCTTGAACAGTCTTCCTTTCTCAAACCAGGTTTTGTTTCAGCTCTGAGGAGCACAACCATTTTAAAAAACAGAGATACAAACAGCACACATCTTTGGGGAAAAGTTTAAAAAAAGCACAAGAAAAACAAATTATTTCATAGTTTAAAATTCCACTTTGAAGTGCATTTTGGTGATTATCAGATAAATCCCTAAGAACAGAATTGGAATGACGCTATATATGTGCTTGAAACAGTTCTCTCTTTAATGGATCTTTTGGAACTTGCCTAAGTTGCCATAAGAAGTCCGTTTTTATCATGCTGTACTGTAAATATTTTAGTACTGAAATTGGCTTTTAATAAAATTAACTGCAAGTTCAAAATGTTTAATGGACTCCATGGCAGTAAAATTAAGAAGAATGTCATTTTGTCTCTTTAATGTGCCCCGAAACATTCTTGCATTGAATTAGAACTCTGATTGTTATTTTTCAGCTCAGGACTTGGCAGGTGTGTAATGTGACTCCTGATAGCAGGACAGCAGATTACATTCTCCTATAAAACCATTTCTAAGGGACTTGGCACAAAAACTGTTATTGCATGTCTGCAGGTGTTTAGTAATTGGATTAATGCAGAGCAGAAGGAATGTCTGATGCCCCAGCAGTGAGAAATGTTGAGGAAAGACACATTCATTTCTAAGAGTAACCTGGAATGCATGATGACAGCCTGTTCACACACACAGAGCCAGATCTAAGCCTGCAAGTTTAAAATTAACTGCTGTGAGCAATCACCTTCCAGAGGAAAGTTTATCCAAACCTAAATACAATAACAGGAGCTCTGTAAGTAAGGAGGTGGGGAGCTTTGGGCTATGTTTTGATCCTATTCCAAAAGTAACTTGCATAACCTTAGAAAAAGTTCTTATATCATGCATATCACGAATCCCTAAAATCCTAGGTGTCTGATAAAAATGTCCTTGATAAACATATAGACCATCAAAATTCTGCAAAGGTATAGACAATATCATATAATCTCAGATCAAGGACTTTCAAGACAAAATGATGTTCTTTTAAATATCTTGATCATGAATTAGAAAGGATTTTGTAATGGCCACAGACTTAAAACATAAATATTTCTATATTGATAAAAATATCTCAGCTTAGGTCCTAACAGTACTTAGAAAAACATTTGCGTGAAATCTTTAGATTCACTAAGTTTTGATGTACAGCTGATATACTGTCCTCAAAAATTAGTTTGAACATGGTAAAAATCATCTTTTACGCATATAGTTTATACATTAATTTTAACAGCAGAGGGATTTAGGAATAAAAGCAATTATTTGCTTTATCTTGTGCTGGAAAAACTGCACCCATAAGAAAAAGCAGCAGCTCTCTGCTGCTAGGGCTCCTGGAAGGACAGAAGAGATGTAGATCCAGTGAGGACACTTCAGGAAGTGAAGTGAGAGAAGCCTTACTTATCTGTCAGGAAATAAAGGTACTGAGGTAACTGAGCTTTTTGGCTGCCTGTTCTCTCTGGAAGCAGCCCCAGCTCGCTGCAGGCAGGACTGACCAAAGCCCTGTAACAGGCTCCTGGCTAATTTAAAAAGCCACTATGTTTGAATAAAGTTCATGACTCACACTCGTTGGGGTTTCTGCAGTACTATTTCCAGACCATGGAGATGTCTCAGGTGAGGATTTCAGTCCTTTTGGCTTTTGCCTCATCTCTCAAACCTTACGGATAAGATGAGGAATGAGTAAAGCTTCACATCACTTTCTTATGTTGGTTGGTGAGAGATACAATTTACTGAAATGAGTGGGGAATTAATTTCAAGAAAAAATTATATTTGCATTATTTATATTGTCTCTATGAATTTATTAGAAAATAAGAATCGTAAGAGAGGAGAATACATTCTTAAGACTAAAATAGGCATAGAAAATTTTAATTACATCACATTGCCTACAGAAAAGAGCCTTCCTTGGAGAGTTTAATCAAAATATCCCTAATTTTTGGAAATGAGACTTGGAGATTTTTCCAGAATCTTAAAAGCTTTGTCCTATGCAATGAGTATCATTTCATTGGGGATCAGGTGTTTAATGACCATGGAGCAAATAGAAGCCTCATGGAGGCTGTTGAGAGCTCTTCACTGACCTCCGGACACAAGTCACAGGCCACCCCCACTGCAATTAAAGCTGTCAAATGACTTTTGTTACAGCTTTGTCTTTTATAGGCACAGAGCCTTCCCTGGGCTTGATCTCAGTCAGAGAAGACATCGACCAGAAGGTCTACTGCATGTAAAACAGAGCTCATATTGCACAGAGATGTACACATGCACAATCCACTGGTTTGAAAGTTCTTTAGGATGAAAGGTTCAGCTTCTGTGAAGCTGCATCACCATTCCCTTCACAGAGGTGTCTGTGCCTCAGTTTAGATCCTTTTCGTGCATTGCACGAGTCAGTCTCTAGTGTGGAGGGTCCATTTCATGTGGTATGGAGAATGCTTCATTTGAATTTTTCCAGATTTCAGATGTTTGACTTTGGAGCTTTGAAACTTCCCCATCAGCTTTTATGACTTTAATTGACTTTTTTTTTTTTTTTAAACATGAAAATTAAAAAAAGTCTGTGGTGAAAACACGAACTTGAGCATTGCATTCCTGTGGCACAGAACTGCTGTGTTGCATGATGATTCTGACCATACAGACTGACAGCAGACTGTTCTAACAAGGAAATGAATATTGCTGGAATGACTCAGGGAATAATAAAAGCAAACACTTCTGCATCTTACCATCCAATCCCCCAGGATGATGATGGTGTTTTCATCTAACCTTTTCCAGCTTTACTACTCAAAATTGGATTATCCCCTGAAAAAAACTTGAACATTTCTGAGAAAGTCTCCAAAACCCAGAGTTCCCTACAGGTGGAGGAATGACTGTGTTCTAAAAAGCATCCCAACAGCAGTAACTAAAAGGAAGTAATGGAATAAGTTTGCAAATGTTTGAGTTGTTTGTACACTCACTCTGAATTCACTCAGTCTATTGTTGCATACAGGAAAATAAGTTTCTGGAGCTTTGATCAGAGTCAATACATGCTGCTATGTCCTTAAGTCTGAAGTTATAGAGTTCAGACAAAACCAGTTACCTCCCCTCCCTTTATTTTCAGTGGAGACAAAGTGATTCATGTCACACATGGCTTTGGACTTGCATTCTAGGGGTACCTGAACTTCTTTCTCCACTGACTAAAAGCAGACTGTGCATAAGTCTTAAGGTTGCTTAAGACTGCCTAAGACTTGAACATTCAGACCATTGCATTAACTTATGTGAATCTCATTCCAGCCCTCATTATCAGGAAGGATTCATTATGTGTTGTTGCACTGAAACACCTCTTTGTCCTCCAAACAAAATTACACTATCCTGTAAAAATTTTAAATTACTGAAACAACTGTTGACACAGCTATATTAGGCAAGGTTCACATCGTGCCACATAGTTATGTAAGAAAATTCTTCAGCATCTTGAGCAGCTCTTGATATTTTTATTTGCTGTAAATAGAGGTGGTGTCTGTAGTTTCAGTGATTTCAGGGAGTGTCGTCTGAGAGAAGATTATGTAGCAGGGCTGATTTACCTAACCTCTGTGTTTACTGATGGGAATTACAGACAGTTTTGCTCAAGAAAATAAGCATTCATCACCTTTACCAAGGGAGTTTGTTATTTCTCCTTTCACATTAATATTAGTATTGAAATAGAAAGACTTCATTGGAAAATCCTAGAAACATAGCAGACAGTTCATTGTCCAGTGCTATATCTTCACTGATTTTTTTTCCACATTGTACTTGGGTGATTGTGAATGATAAAGTTCTAAAAAAATTTTTTTCAGCACCTGGAAGAATTACATCCTCTTTCCTAAGATAGATATCGTAGTTATTGTTTAACTGTATACATGCTTCTTAGGAAGAAATGTGTGAGAGGATTGTCTTCTTGAAGTATTGAGTATTGTACCCTATATTTTGAAAGAATCATTAAATGTGCTATGGAATATATATCTGCAGAGTTTCTTTAAGAAGTTTGAAATTCCTGTCATGTCATAGTTTATTTTAGTTTCTTTCTTATATTTTTACATTTTTAAAAATACGGAAGATCAAGAGACATGCCAAGTAGGGGTGGAGATGTGTTCAGACCTGTAACCTTAGAGGTTCAGGAAGACTTCAAAGTTGAGACTGGTAGGATCCAGTTACATTTCATCACAAAGGATAAATTTATGCCTGTAAGCTGTAACCTTTGGCCAGTCTCTGTTTCTTCCTATTGGCTGAGAGGCATACTTGTGTTATTCATCTGTCATGTATTCACACTGCATAAAATTCCCTTTCCTTTGTTTTTCATTTGTCTTCCTGGCTGCTTACATCTTCAACAAAATGGGAGCTATCCAAATTGGTAGTGTACCTATCTACAGAAAGCTAATCAAACTTTTAAGAAATGTTATCCACTGTGTTAATGCAAAGGATGGAAACTTCTGGTGCTGCTGTAGAAACTAAAAAGTAAAATAGCTTTTCTTTATATATAAATTGAATTGAGAAAACACTGATTAGTTATTAACACCATGTTGTTGTAGCCACAACACAGCACTCTGAGGCTGCATTTATACCAGTAAATGGACCAGGGCTCTGCTCTGGCTCTGTGATGAGGTGATATGAGTGACTTCATGATCAGCCAGCTGAACTCTTCTACTTTACAAAACCACCCGACTGCCTCCAAACAGGTTGTTGGGCTTTGAGTCAGCTAAGATCTGAAAGCTGTGTCCAGACATTATCTGGAATAGTATTACTTTGGATCAAAACAGTACCAAGAGGTATTCTAGCAACTAAAAGTCATGACCTGCCTCTGTTTAGTATACTTATATAACGGTAGGAGCTGTAGAGAGCCAGAAACCAGTGCAATGCCAGTCAGACAATGATACAAGCAGAAATATTGAGAGGAGACATATGAAAACCCAGGTTCTGCAAAGATATACATAATGTTCCTTCTGCACTGCAGAATGGAATAAAATGACGCTAAGGTTCTTCTAAATTTTGGGAACAGATGTATGCTCTTGCAGCTACTCTTAAAAGTATGGGAAGAGGAATATACCTACTGTCATTCAAAAATGTTCCTTTTATCAAAGGAAGGCACTATGTGAACAATATAATACAAAGTTGTCATGAAAATCCAGCTTCACAAAACTAAAACAATGTGAAGCATTCTCTTCATCCAAAATTATGAAGGTTTCAAATGTCGGCCTGAATGAATAGTTCTGTTTTCCACCCAAACACATTTCTTGGATGAGTCCTGGAAACCTGATGCCTGAACACTGCTGTTTATCGGATCTCTTCCGAGTTTCCATGCCAGTCTGCACCTGGGGGTACACTGGAGTATGTGGCTGATCATAGCTGGAACATAAAGCCACGTATGTACATCTGCTATGCCTTCATTATGGAGTGGGCTCGGATATTACATCTACCTTCTGCATTTAACACTTACCACTGAATCCTGGTGGTGTGTGCAGTGTGGGACAGCTGGTGAAGGAACTGAAGCCCAGGTTTGTATTTCATCCTCGTTGTGACATGAGGACAGATCCCTCAATTGGATAAAGCTTTTCTGTAGACAAGAAGATAATTGTGGGTAGATACCAAAGAGTCTAGAGCCTCAATTTGTCGTGAAATCATGAGTACCTCAGGGAGCTTCAGGACAAAATTCCTCCATATTTTTACTGTAAATAAGTGCAGCCCTAAGAAGGACTCAATTACAGGGCTATAATTTTCTTTTATCACTAGCTAAGCTAACCTAGCCACAGAGGTGTTAATGCTGATTACATGAATTAATTTTACAACAAAGATATCCTGTTCGCATTTAATTTCACAAATTGATTCTTGACTTGAAGAAGAAAAAAAATTGAATGTTGAACTTTTGAAGGGTAAAAGAAAAGGTGCTGTGCTTATGAAGATTCTTTAATATATTCTTTTAAAGAGGATATTACTACTGAAATTATTGTCTCCAGTTCTCCCCTGTTTGGAGAGATCTTATTGCTAGCTGATAGTATTCATCCAAGGTGGCATTTCAATTTCTTAGCATTCTTGTGCAGTGTTCCATCCTAACCAAAAGCAGTTTGGTGCTAAAAGTACAGCTATACTGGCAAGCAGGGCTTAAAAAAATGCAGGGCGCAGCTGGTGTTGAAAAAGGCTCTCTCACATTTCTGCATAACATAGACTGCAGCCCAAGATGAAGACACTAGAAAACCTCAGCACAAGCAAAATACACAAGACTGCATAGCCAATGATAACAGGCAAGTTTAACACTAGATCAACACAAGTATAATTAGCTGCTTCAAGTGGAGACATTATTCTTCATTTCCTGCCCTCAATTGGTTGCTCTGCACTGTTGAACAATAGCTGTGTTTCATGTGAGAAGGGTTGGGTTTCAGAGGCTGGTGAAATGGTTCCCCTGTGGGACCAAATCCAAGGGTACACAGATTCACTGGGAGTGCCTCTGGGCTGCTGCAGGTTGGCCAAGATAGCCTGATAAACAAAGAAATAGTGGGGTGAGATAGATTGATTGCTTGACAACAAAAACCCATTAGGATTAATTCACCAGTATTTTCATGCAGTTGAGTTGTCTGTTTGACTCATAGGCTTTATACCCGCTTACTAAAACACAATCAAGAGATCCTTTCCTTTTTTCTGGTAAGCTCCAAATTTTCAATATAACAAAAGGATTCCCCATTCTTTTCCCTACCAGTCTGTGCACAACTCTTCCTTTTTCTCCCCACTTTGCCAGTCTCCTTCATCCACATCCCACCCTTAAGTCATATTTTTTCAATCATACCTCTTTTCTTTCAGCCTTCTCTTTGCTGCCTACTATTAACTTCCAGATGCACTAAGCTGCGTTTCCATGAATCCAGACATCTTCATGTCCCAGTGGGACTTGCCCTTGCCAAAGATCACTTAGACTGTAGAGGCAGGCTGGACACCATCTGAGTCAAATTCCTGGGTTACAGGTAATGAGAAGTAGCTAGATCCAGGCAAGAGCTGCCTTCTAGCATATCCTGCACTTTTTGTAACACCCGAACTCAGTATTACATCCTGAGTCTAATGTGGAAATGGTCTTTTATCAAATTCATTATTTTCAAATTCTGCAATATCAGCAGAATCTGGCATCATCCTGTCGGATAAGAAAAGCTTTTAGAAGTGTCTAGTTGAAAACTTTATATAAAAATTAATCATTAAATCTTCTCTATATGTGCAGGCTACAGTTATGTTCATGTGTACCTTATCCTTTTTGTCTGACATAGTGAACATTCGATGATTTTTTGAAATCTTTTGCCATTTACAAATGGTAGACTACAAAAAATATAGGTTACATAGTGCTCCAAACAGAAGTTTTCTGAATGCACACATACTGTTGCTGAGACCTATTTTGACTATCTGCAGATGCAAAAAACACGACATGCAAAATGGATTACACATAATTGGAAGATGTGATGCGGAAAATTATTTCTTTCACTGTCACTCTATGCCTTTATTTGTTCTTGCATCTCATATTAGAAAAACCCAACACCACACACAAAGAAACAAACATGTACACTGTAAATCAGAACCTGGAAATTTCCCAAGCCACAGTCTAAGAATTGGCAAAACTATCAGATAAGATTCAACAGAAAAACTATAATGTGATGATGGGCTGATTTTAGAGACGAGAGAAAAGACATAAACTTCTGGTAGGGTTCTTAGATTAAAAAAAAAAAAAATTCAGTTCCTTCTTCTGGCATAGGTTTTGTATATCACCTTAAATAAATAGTATATGATTTTTGCTCCTTTTTTGAATCTGAAAATTAAAGGAAAGCCATCACCTTTCTTTTTTTCTCCCACAATTTATCTGACTTCAGTTTTTAAAATACAATAAAGTATTTGAAAATAAACTTGCAAATGAACAGATTGAATCTTAGGCCTAAAAGAGTCTATTGGCTCATAACTAATATCAGGTTCATGCATTTAGATAGTATATGACATTACAAAGCGTTTTTCTGCAAAATGGTTTCGTTGTTGGTTATTTAAAACAGTGATTCATTCCTTTCTTGTAGGAAACACTTTTTCTTGTTCTCATTTAAAAAGTACAAAGGAAGCAAAAGGAGAGTTTGCCTGGATGTTGGGAGATGAGCTAGATAGAAAGATTGGAAAGAATCTGTGGAAGACACATAAATGGCTTCAGAATGTGTATAAAGACTTTCTCTGCAATCTCTGATCTTTAAGTAACATTAAACTGCCTGCATTAGGTCTTCTTCAGCTGTATCGTTCTCTACAACAGATGTTGATCCCATGAATCTTTCAAGTGAAAACATTCCGTGATTCATAGAAAATTTATGATTAAAAGATGGCATAAAGATGAGAAACCGCTCGCCATTATGGGCCATGGTGAACATGTGTGCAAAGCTATTGCAAAAGACACTGTGCATTCTACTCCCAGAAAAGGGAAAAAATGTTCCCTTTGGTTGAATAAAACATAGAAATTAAGTAAAGATGGTCCTCTCCTACTGTTTAAGTCTTTCATATCAGTTTTACAAGCAGTAAAATCAGAAGCAATAAGTACAACATTACTTCTACTCATCTGTCAATTTCAAGAATTCAGAGTATATAATTTGTTCAGTAATCCTTTGAATTCCCATCTGAATATTAAAAATGAATTGTGGTATCACTTCATGTATCTGTCTGTGACATTTCAGACTGTAAACAACTCTCAGTGCATAGCTTGATTTGTCTGTCTGAAGCCATGAGGCAGGCATTTGTATCAACAAAAGGTTAGCTTAGGTTTGCTGGTTTTATTCAACAAATTCAGTGATTTTTACCCCTCTCATAGAAAAGGCAATGGAGATGCTACCTTTTTTTCCATTCAGGGAGAAGGAAAAAAATGCCATCTGAATTAAGTAACAGTGTGAAATTGGAGATAAATGCAAAAATCTGAAAGTTCATTTCATAGAACTTCAAAACCCAGAAAGATAGATATATATATACTGTGAGTTAGGAAATTAGAGTTGAAATATAAATTTGCAAATTGCCCACCTTCCTGGAGGTCCCCTGCACAGCAGAGCTGCATTTCTGAGCTGGAAGTGGTGCAGGTCCTCCCAGTCAGCAAGTCCCAGACAGCCAGAGGGGTTTGGTGTCACCATGGAATAGGGAAGATGAGGCTCCAGTGCTGTTCTGCTGGCACTATAATAGTCAGAGGGAAGAGTAGATAAATGGCCCCGTGGGCACCATGTCTCACTGCTGTGTGATGGGGTGGATCCTTCTCCTCCAAACTCTCTGCCTCCCCCTTTAAAGAGTCATCTGGATGGCATGGAGATGACCTGAAAGCCCTGGGAGGGTGGTAGAATCACTGCCTTGAGCTCTGGAGTTTGCTAGCAGCTACTTTTGCTTGAGGCAGAGGATGCTGTGCTGAAAGCCCCTGCATCTTACACTTTGCTTTTCCTGAACCAGAGCAGATCCTGGCATGGGAACAAGACCAAGGAAGAGGTGGTGAGCAGGATCCCCAAACAGACAAGAGTAGTGAGGGCTGGCAGAAGGAAGTGGGAGGAAAGAGGTCTCTTAAGTCCCACTGAAAGTCTGTATGGCTCCTGACTCATTTGTTTTCTGAAATAAATGGCAGTGATTTACTGCATCTGAAGTCAGCTACCTACAGAGTGTATATCTAGTTTGAATTACTCATCTTTTCAGTCAGTGTTGAAAGATAGGCACGTTCAAGCTGAGGATAACAAGCTGTTGACAGTAAAAGAACAACATTCATTTATTTTGTGCTGTACTAATAAATAAGGGTGAAAACCAGAGGGATTCTTTGGTCTACAAAACCTTTCTGCAATTAACTTGCTGTATCCATCTTGGAGTTCATAGGGTTTATATTCTTATAAAGGATGTCCTGGAACAAGGCACTTTAGATTATGCCTGATTTTTTATTCTCTTTGATATAATATGTTTTTAATGGTAGTTTTTGTTATGCCCTTGAATGAAAAGAGAAAATTGAAGTACAGATCTTGTCTGGAATAGAGATTAGGAATGTTAAAATGTTATAAGACCTTGGCAGAGTCCTACAGCAAAGGAAGATTATATTGGGGGCAAAGAATTATCATGATGTCCTCTTCTGTTCTGCTGATAAGCTTCTTAAGTGAGACACTAGTCAAGGACATTTTTATTCTATTTAATGATATCTTGTAATATTTCTGTGTGCTTTTTGGACACAACTGCTATATGAAAAATATAGTTGTTGATCGGTTAAGGGAGTAGGTACTCTTGATTTTTATAATCAGATACTCTAGAAGATTTTCTCAGGTATCCTTGTCAGGCATTTTTGAGATAATGCAGAATTTGCTTGATCATGTTCCAACATGGTTGTTAAAAGAATGCCTGCCTTCCTCCATCATGCTATCCTGAGAGCTGGGAATTGCTCTCTTCAATCTGGGATGGTTCCAAAACACTTTGAGATGGGCTACAATCATTCTTTTGTTAGAGAAGTTGTCTTATCCATGGATGTTTTCTTTAATAGATAAGCAGTTCATAATTTACACATTACAGTTAACAAGGAGAATACTCTAAAGTTCAGTGCAGATTTTATTATATATGTTATAGTACACATCTGGGAGATATGGACTTTATGATTGTCCTTTTTTTACATCAAGCTCTGTTCTTCTTGGCAATTTACTTTTTGCCAGAAATCTGACAAATAACTTAAATACCTGATTAGTGTTATGCATAAGCCTTTTCTTATAGCTATTATCATGCTTGCCCTTGTATGTAAAGCAAGATAATAGTCATGTCTTCCTCAGGGGAGGTTAGCTGTAATTTTGAATGCAAAATGAAGTCCTACCAATCCAGTTCCAATGAATTATGAACATGATTGTCAGGAAATAAGTAAATAAAAATATAGCTGAAACTTTCCAACAGAAACCCCAAAGATATCTAACAAGCCTGACCCATTCTGTAAAAAAAAATCAATGAGACTGAGATTCATAAACATTTCCTAGGTTTTTCTAGGAATATTTCCCTAGGTGCACAGGGAGAAAAAGGCACTTTCAGAGCATTATTCACCTGTAGATGGGTTCATACTCTGGAAAGGCCCATTTTTTTCTGTTATTTCATGAAGGGACAAAGTTCCTTAATAAAGAGCAGAATTTTGCTTTTAAGTGTTTAGATTCAACGAAATTAGTCTTGAAGATCTCTGCAAATGACTTCAATGTGAAGCAAATGGGGGTTCTATAGACTTATGAAGGCCAACCTGTTGAGCAGCAATGTCAAAATTAGATTTCATTTACCATCTTTCCTCAGTAAGATACAACAATCAGTAAGGCTTTTATAATTTCTTAGAGAATGGCAAAGGACTGCCAGTTTACAGATTTTTTTTAATGGTTATTTTTATGGTGATCTTTGGTAGTTTCTCTTCCTTCAATGAGTTATATAATATGTGAATATGCCAGAATTCACTTGAAAAAGTTCTTCTAGCCCTCAGGGCGGCATAAAAGAAACTATAAAATAGAAACCATATATAAGTAGTAAAGTTGTGATATTTAATGTTGCTAAAGAGTTGTGGGGCCGGAATTATTAGAGCCCAATCATGGTTTGAATCATCTGTGAAATATTCCCACTCTTAAGATAAACGCATATTTTTGTAATGCAATCTCTCTTCTACCAGTAAATTTCATTACTGAACTATTTGTCAAGGAAAGGTTTTAGCTAAGTGTCAGAAACAAAAAAAAATCTTATTATTTGTAGAAGACTCCAAGAAGTTATCTTTCCAATATTCTTTGTACCAACAGTGAGGAAGGTTTCACTGAGCATATAAAGCTTTGTGTGAACTTGCTGTTAGAGACTGTGAACTACTTTCCAGCTTTTTCTGTATCAGTTGGAAATGAAAAATAAAACCATATGAAAGATTAAATAAGCATGTTGATGTCTTATTTTTTCAGATATCACACCAGTCTTTCTAGTAATGGGAGAAAAAGAAATCGTCAGAATTTTCCAAAATCATAAAAATATTTTAAAATGCTATAAACCAATTTCCAAAATTGTAAAAATGATTTATACTTCACTCTCTTAAAGGAAATTATTTTGGCAAGGATAAGAAAAAAAAGAACTGCAGCATGAACAAAACCCACTTCATTTAAAAGGTGGGTTCCCCTAACGCAGATTATTTGCTTTTGTAAGCCTGAATAAAACCGTGATATGGTAAAATTGTGAACATCTGGAATCCTCAAAATCAGTAGGAAATTATTTTAACACAGAGTATGGGATTAATTTGCCTAAATTTAGACATCTACAAAGTAGACATCTAAGTTTGAACTGGTTTTCCAGGCCCTAGGTAATCAGTAAAAAGAAACAGGCTTTTGCATAGAACAATTCATCCACATTCTAAAACACATCGGAAATGGTCCAGATGAATTACTCCCAGAAAATGTTTATTTTTCTCTGTTGAACACAAAGACAGACATGATTGACTACCTTAGATGTAAACATCTCTAATGCAGTCTACAGTTAGGCAAGACACCTTCATCATTTTTAGAGCCATAGCACAGCAATAGCATGTAGAGTATCTACTCCAAATTTGGGTACAGAAATCAGTTACACGGTTGAACTTTCGGAAGTTCAGATAACCTCAAAAACTATGCAAGCAAATGCTCACATACATGTATCTACTTGTGTTTGTGCAGGATGTATAACCTCTATCAAGGTTTATATCAGAAATATTCATCTTGATAACTTGCTTCTGCAATATCACATACAAACCAACTCATGTTACTCAGACAAGATTTTCAAATTAGTGCAACACAGTGGTGCAAGGATATCAACAGCATTGGGGTGGAAAGATCCTTCACTTATTTTGTAAGCTCAGCTCCAGATGAATGCCACATCATCTTCCTCAACTCATTCATATTTGTGTTTGGAAATCAAAAGGAGATAACATGCACCAGAAGGTTATTAAGGCTGACTTTGCTACAGTCATCATCTTACAATACAAAATAAGGTGTAGAATTATTTAACCAGTTTAATTCTGGGCTCCTAAAATCATAAGAACCATTCTATGAGAAATAGAGCTAAGGGATTGCTTAACTGTTAGGCAGTGCTAAACAGAAGGTGAAATATTTGCAGTTCTAAAGCCTGTATGAAAATCTTTAAGAAGCAGGGAAATGCTTAATTTCCACTTTGTTTGCATGAAGTCTGTTGTGCAGTGATGAAGGCATTGATAAGTGTCATGGTGGTCACATGACAAAGATAAAGCTCAGGTTGTGTCATATGTGATAGATGGAAAATAGTTACCATCATTTCTACTTAAGAACATCAGTTTATAAATCTGTATACCAAGTGCTGAATACCTTCCCATAAAGGATGTGATCCTTTACCACCTCCTCCAGTTCCTTCTTCAGTATGTCTCACACTTTAGCCAGTACCCCCAATCTATTTCAAATTTTTATTTTTTATTTCTGTTGTACTCAGTAAGACAAATGTCAATTTAGTATCAAATTGCCTTCATGTCTCCTTCTTGGCTTGGTGACCCACATGGCAGGAGTCAATTTAAGGTGTTCCTAGATGTCAGGAAGTATGGATCTTAGAAACAGGAATCTCAGATACAAGAATGCGAGTATCTGAGATCCTGTGAGAGCAAATGGAGAACTAAAGCTCAACCCATTCCTCTAAACCTAGGCCTGTAGTAGAATTTAAAATGCACTAAAATATCTTAAGACAACTGGACAGGACTGGAAGTTGTGAGCCTTTTGGGGATCAGAACTGTCTTGGTTCAACCACTGGAAGCTTAGCAGGAGGCCAAAGCAAATCAGAGGGCACCAGATACTTGTTTGTTGGCAACTGAACTTGAGCCCTTGTGGTCTGGGATCTCATTCCCAAATTTCACACACAAGCTATCTGCATTTGTCACCATTCCCATGGTTCACCTGGAGGGATTGATGAAGGAATTGATCTGACATGGAATTGGTGCTGAAATCAACTAACCTGGAGCCCTGGGAATGGCACAAAGGCACAAGGTTTAAGAATTTGATTTTCCCTAGCCATGTTACACAAAGGATCAGGCCAACTGTGCATGAAATAGCTTCCAGGATCAGATTTATCATGTACTGAACATTCACTACAGATTTAATAAAACTGCTTCAGCAGTATAAACTTGGTTGTAAAATACAGAATTTAAATCAGCATTTGGCCTTTGCAGTGTTTTATGCATATGATCCACTTACAAACTTTCATTAAGGAAGCTGGGTTAAAGTCATGAGGCATAGTTTTTATAAGCTTTGTCTCCTTCAAATCTTATAAAAATAAATCTAAGTAGCCTACATATCCCTAAATAAGCTGTAACAATAGTATAGCACAGTTAAGTTAATTTAGTGTGTTAGAAAAAGTTTTCTTGCTGGTTTTCAAAATGTTAGAGTTTTGCCGGATATATCATTACCACCAAGTTGGTACTGACTTGTGGAGGCTATAAAACAAATAAAGTCATTAAAAATAATTTGAACAAAAGGAGTAACTTGATATCATAATGCCATCCACATTTGGTTAAAATGACTAATTTTAAATCTCCCTTTCATCTCACTAAACAGATTTCCAGAGTTAAAAAAATGTGATTAATAAATTATCCCCCATAAATCTTATGATAACTATGATAGTCTTTGGAGAATTATGAAGCCACATCTGGAAAAAGTATTTTACTGCCTGTAAAACAGCATGCCATGAATTTTACTAGTTCATATTAGTAAGTGAAATACGGTATATAATTTTGCATTCATCAGTATGAGTGCAAAACACATAATTTTCTGCCCCCAAAACCATTAGATTTATTTCAAAAAGAATGTCTCTTGTAAAGTTTATAAGGAACTTGTTTTCTTTTATTCATATAGAGATATTTCTCTCTTATATTAGCTGTAATTTACAAGATGAACTGGAGAGTACCTAACATTAAAACAGAAGTAAGCAAACAGTAAGAGTAATAGGGTTCATTTGTTATTATTATTACACCAAGGCTAAAATGAGCAAGGCCAAGCCACTGAATAAATGCCAGAGCACTAATCAAGAGAGAAAGTAAAGAAGTTCATTTTCTGCTATGTAATCCAACAATAGCTGTTACATTATTCTTTTTCATTAAGGACATTTTTAAATATATAGATTAGAGTTGCAAGTCATTCAAGATGAGTGGCTGTAATATTTCTGGAATTAAAAACTTGATTAGACTTAAGTATTTCTTAAATAAAATGAGCAATGTTCTTGTAGAGCCAAGTATGTCCCAGGGAAATATAAAACCCTTTTTATTTCCAAGCAGATGTTTGCAATAAGAAATGGATGGTGAGTGAAAGGGAAGAACACCATTAAGCTAAGGTAACCCCTAAAGATTTTTATATAGTTCTGCAATCATAAGCTCCATCAGTGATAAATATCACAATAGTGCTTGTAATGTACCTGGTTTTATTTATGTGTAGATCCTTGAATATGCTTTACCTCAAGTAATATAATTCGCTTAATGACCACAGAAAATTTATATTTTAATATAAATGAAAGTGACATAATTTTTGTTACCTGAAAAGGTTTCTTTCTCTAAAGATACTATAAATCAGCACAATAACATCTGTAAACATGCTTTGTTTTTATAACAGAAATAAATAAAAAGCCCAGAGAAATGCTTACTAATAAAATGGATGTGGATTAGACCACTTTATTGCAAACGATACTCTCACAATTTCAACACAAGTTATTTGTGTAACGTTGCTCAGACTGATAACACGGATGACATTCTGGCCATAAAACTGCTATTGCAGTAAATAAAGCTCCCTTCTGCTCTGGTTTGAAATGGCCATTATGTCGCTGCATTGTTATGCTTGTTGTAGCTGATTTATTAAATATTCTAAACTGAATTGGGTTTGTACCTATTGATACTTCCTGCCTTTTCTGAAAGCAAAGACCTTATTTTCTTTTAGCTTTCCTCAAGCTTTCCTCAAGCTTCCCTTGATTTTGGCAGAGCTTTATGAGAGTCTGGGGCCTTTGCATAGCTATTGAGATGCTGCTGTAGGAAAGGTTGGATAACATCAAACCACATGTCCCCAGAGAGGGGAGGGTGAGTGTCAGAGGGACATTCAGAGATATTTTGGGTTTATGTGGCGGGGTCTTGGCTGCAGGGAGAGGCCAGGGGCTGCCCAGTGCCTGTCACAGCCACTTCCAGCCACCTCTGCAGGAGATTCAGTGTGCCAGAGCTCAGCCCACCTGGGGAGTGCCTCTGGAGTGGTGCTGCTGAGGAAACATATTCAAGAAAGAGTAAATAATACAAGAAGGAGATAGGAGGAGGGAGCAGAATCAGGTGAGAAACAAGAGTGGGTGTACCAGGGTCCAAGAAGGAGGCTCCAAGCTCCAGAGCCTGTTCTTTGCAGCCAATGAAGAACCCATGTTCTGCAGAGCATCCCAAAGGGCTGCAGCTATTGTGAAGGACTCATGCTGGAGTGGGAAAAAAATATGAGGGAAAAGGAGTGGAAGAGAGAACCTGTCATGCACTGATCACCACACCCATCTTCCATCCTTCCTGTGCTGCTGGGGAGAGTGCAAATGAGGTTAGATTGTCTGAATGAAGTTGTGTCTGGTAGAGGAGGAGGAAAGGTGTTGGGTTTAGTGTTTGCCCTTTTGATCCTCACTACCAAAGTCTGTTTCAGTTGACAATAAATTATTCTTTCTTCCCCCACCACCTCAACTAAATATAATATTAAAAGTATTGCCTGTGATGATAATTAGGAAGAAATCTCCCTGTCTTTTTCTTGATCCATGAGCTTTCTCATCCAATTTCCTCCCTGCTCTGTCCCAGTGAGGGGTGGTAGCGACAGTGACACGTGAGTGAACAGCGGGGTGGGTGTTGGGCTGTTAGCCAAGGTTGACTCCTCACAAAATAACATAACACCCAAAAATTAGATGACAGATGCATAAGCAGACTGGTGCAGTGCAAATCACATGCACCAAATTCATACTTTTCAGTTTTATTATTATTGAGTTTTTCCACATTTAATGTGACTCATTTTGAAATATAACTACAAAACTGTTCATCAGACATTTTTCTTCATGAATTCCAGCATAAAAGTTGCTTTGAATAAACCTCAGTGTGAAAGATTTCTCCCTGTAAATCATCCTTTTCCCCTTATCATTAAGGTGCACTCTACACACTCTGGATCATTAAGAAAGAAAAAAGCTAACTGCACAGACTAGTCAGAAAGCACCAGTGTGAAAGCCTCCAGGAGCTACAGGGGAGCACAAAATTTATCCAATGCTCTTTGAAACTACTGCAAAAAAGACAACTCTCGTTTGGGAGTTTGATAACAGAAGTGTTGCCTCTGAGAGAAAACAGATTTTTATTCCATTAAAGATTGTACCAGGGAGTCCTCAGATGGAATATTCTGCCCTGTTTAAGTGCCACATTTAAAGAAACATGTAGACATATTGGAAAGAGTATAAAGATGGGCAAAATCCAAGAGATTAAGAAAACATGACTTCTCTGAAAATTTGAGAAGAAAAGATTGCAGGTAAGTGGGACATGAACTGGTTGCAGAACAAGATACGTAAAAGACCCAGGATGAGAAAGATTGTAAAATTTTTTCAATGCCTTTCATAAGCAGGATAAGAATAAACTGAAAATTTCGAAAAGAGGAAATTATAATTAGATAACAGAAAAACTTTCGAAGTAAAACAGAAGCCAAGTTCTTATAGATGTTTAACTAAGAAAATTATTGAAAATCCAGAAACTTGTAATTACCGTTGCATGGGAACAAGAGTGGTTTGATTCATGGCACCATTCCAGCCATAAGTTTCTATGATGCCTAAATTTTTCTCTTTGAAAACTGGTGCCATGTTCTATAGGTATGAACTCTTATTTGGAATTTGACTAGGGATAAAATCTACGCCAGTACCTTATTCCAGAATATCAAGTTCTTTAAATCTAATATGCAATGGGTGGATTCATATTACAGATTTACTGACCTGAATGGGTCCTTCTTAGGTGCAAATTTGCCATTTCAGTTGCCATCTTATGATGCACACTCAATTGCACAACTGAAGCACTTGAAGCAGTTCAAGTCTCTGTCCAGGAACTTGAAGCCATTCTCAGAGACTCTATTGAAAGTATCCACTGGTGATGTGGGTGCCTGATCCTTCAGGATGTAGCTCTTCATGACTGTGTAGTGCCTGGCACCTGTAGCTGCCATGAACTCCATTGTTGGTAAAAGCACGTCCTGCTAGAGCCCAGATGGACAGCAGTGAAACAAACCATTGTTCCTCTGAATTTGTGCTGCACCACAAATGAGGGAAATGGGGGAAGCACCACTTTAGGTGGATGCGTCCAATGTACAGAATTTTATATGAAGTCTTACACATGTAAGGTCAGTGCGTCGACTGACCAACAAGTACCAGGACTTACTCAGAAATGACATTGTTACACTCAGAAGATGGTTGCTGAATAACCTGACCATAATTCCATTGTGAAGGTAGTTATTTTTTTCTTTTTACCTAAATGCCTTTATAAATTCAATCAAAAACTGTCTGTGTTTGTTTCTCTCCAAAATTCTTATGTGAGTAGTGACTGACTTTTACAACTTGGTTATGTTTTTAGTGTAAAAAACCCCATGAATATGAGATATATGAGAAATTATTATTGTAATATTTGCTTCTGATTTTTCTAACCAGTTCTAAACTGGATGAATTTTGAAATATTTTAAATATTCCAATATTTAATTATTCCAGATATTTAAATATAACCAATATTCCTTTCTAACAGACCCTGTTCTTTTAACAGGTTAACTCCAGTTGTGTGATGCTGTTTCAAGCTGTTATAAAGTTGCTTTGTTCTTTCCTTGATCAATCTGCATTTGAATGAAGCAGCAAATAATTCCACACATATGTGCACTGTCCAGCTTTATCTAGGCAGTCTTGCAGCAAAGTAAAACCACAGAGAAATGAGTCTGCTTGAAATGATGATCCTTTCAGCACCAGAGGAACATATCTGTTCTTTGTATAGAGAACAACATATTTAAAATATGGAGAAACTGTGTATGGAATATGTTTTGTCAATTTATCTAATTGTTTGCCTATTTCTAGTAAATACACTAGTAAATTAAATACAATGAAGCAAAAAAAAATTCTTTCATTTTCTTTCATTTTCTTTTGTAATTGCAAATACACTCTCTACTAATTGTAATTTATAAATGAAATTCAGGAAATGTTGATAATGAAGGGTAAAAAATTAGATTCCCCTCTGAATAACAATTCTTTTTCCAAAAACTGAAGTAAGTGCAAAACCACCATGGGTTACATCTGTAGCCAGTAAAGAAAGATGTGTGCTTCCAGATGGCAAGTCATGTCTGTGGATGGGCTGAATGGGTTTCCTAATGGTGCTTACACTCACAGAATTGCAGAATATTTTTTGAGGAAAAAGATCTTTAAAACTCACTTATTCCACCCTCTCACATGGACAGAGACATTTTCAATAGATCAAGTTGCTCAGAGACCCTTCCAACTTTACCTTGAACATACCCAGTCAGTAATGGAATCATTAAGGTTAGAAAAGTCTTTTAAGATCATCAAGTCCAGCTGTCAAACTAGCACCATACTGTGTTCACCATTAAACCATGTCCTCAATTGCCATATCCACATATTTTTGAACACTTCCAAGAATGATGACTCCACCACTTGCCTGGAAAGTCTGTTCTAAGGATTTACAATTCTTTTTGTGAAAAAGAAAACCCTAATATCTAATCTGAACTTCCTCGAGTGCAACTTGAGGCCATTTCCATTCAATTCCTTCAATTTTCAATGACAGGGCATTTAAAACTTGTGGGCAACCTGTTCCACTGTCTCACTATCCTCGTAAAAATATTTATTCTTTATGCTCAGTCTAAACGTACCATCTTTCAGTTTAAAACCATTGTCCTTTGTCGTTACATCCCTTGGTAAAAAGTCTATCTGTCTTTCTCACAAGCCCCTTTATATATTGAAAGGCCACAACGATGAGTTCCTTAGAACTTTCTCTTCTCCAGGCTGCACAACCCCATCTGTCTCAGCCAGGACCCTCTCCACTGACTAAGTACTGTTAGTTACTAACTGATGAGGCTTAATCATCTCCTGAAGTCTACATCAAATTCTGGACAACAAAATAATTTTAAAATGGTTCCCCAGAGGCTCCTGGAATAATCTGGTACTACTCTGCTTCAATCCATTTTCTAACATCTCTAACAGAGACTGCTTCACATGCTTGAAAGATATTTGATACCAAGACAAGGAGGGGAATATTTGCAATGTCACATAGACATGACAAACATTCCTGTCAGTGTGTTGTCAAAGATACCATGGTCAAAGCTACTGTGCTAGAAACTACTGTGGGAGCTTCACATGACTTGTGATTTCATATTTGCTTTGGGAAACCTGTTCTCAGGATGTGAGGTGCATCAAGGATGGGTTGTCATCTCCCTGACTTCAAGAGGGAATGAAGATAGAAATCTTTTCTGTGTTTAAGCCAAATCCATGGAGAAACCAATGATTTATTCAGGGAACTCCTTGACCTTATGATAAGAATTAAGGGAATGAATATCTGGCAAGTGAAAGAGGTACCACTAGCAAGGACAGAAGAATAAGGGAGCCAACAATCAGAAATGCTGGGAAAACTCACCAGAGAGTGCACTAATATTTGCTTCTACCCATGTGCTCTGCTTCCTGTGTGCAATTATAATGCCTGTGTTAGGACAGTAAAAGATGTGTTACTGGATTGGAATCAGTAGCCCTCCTTTGCTTGTGAATCACTGTCCCAGAATCTCTATGTTAAGGTCAGCTTGCACAGTCTGACAATGTGCACAGTATTAAACTCCTAAACATAACAGTTCCATCCAAACTCTCCACCCAGTGAAATCTTTGGCCTCAGGGGACTGCTGCACCATTCTGAGTGTTCTCTGACAGAGGGAATATTGATTGGTCTGAGTGAAAATGTTGCCAGCAACCAGTCTAACATTTTTCACAGTCGTGACTGTTGACTTCCTGGTCTTAGCAATGTTCCTGGGATTGTTCAACTTCTTAGTATAAAGAAAGGCAGCACATTCTGGGTGAATAAGGACTGGCAAGTAAGACTGCAACTCCATATCCTCAAAAACACCTGTAAAAATTCAGAACATAGTGTTTTGGAGTTCTGGAAGAAAAGGATTTTGCAAATTTTTCCATCACCCATCTTCCTGAGGAGCAGAATGAGCAACCCTCCACTATAAATCACAGAGCCAGGCTTACTGCAACTAAGAGGACACCTATTTATCTCAAACTATCAAAGTGCTTTTAATTTCACTGTACTGTTTTTTCTCCTTCTCTGAGTGAGGACAACAGATTCTTCCACATCAGATTCTTTCTCTCATATTAAACATGTAACAGCCCATCACATAATCAGGTGCTGTGAAGTTTTTCATAAGAGCTAAGAGAGAGAGACACTGTGAGATATCAGCACTTGAAATGAACGTAGATTCATACAAATGTCTCTTGTTTGGAAAGACACTGTTAACATGGACAGTTTTTTACATCTAAGAAGACTTAAGGGAACTAAGCCTTCTAGTTTGTTTGTTTCTTTTAAACAACATAATTTATATTTTTTAAGCAATATAATTTATCTTTTCCTCTGTCTTTTTTGGTTAAAACGAAGGCATCACCATGTTCCTTGTAAAAGATGCATCAAATGATTAATTTCCAGTTTATGTATCTTTTAAAGTCACTCTGTGTTCTCAGGCTGCAAGAAGTTCGGATCTAAATACATTAAATAAAATATTGTTTGGTTTCTGCTGTTCAGCCATAACAAAGGGCTCTAAAAAGCAGGAGACAAGACACTGAAAAATATTGATAATACTGATCTTCTGGTGATTCTAAAACGTTTTCTTGTGTTTAAATTTCCCATATCTTTGCACAGAAAATCATAACATGTATTCTGGCTCGTAAAACCCCTAGAACTTGAGACAGCTAGTGCCACTGACTTGATGATGTGTGAGACTCGAAACCTGACATTTTTCTAGGATAGCAAGATGGATAATTTAGGTTTTTTGTTCTCAATTTCCATCACGTTATATACACAAAAATGATTTGTTTAAATGGTATTGTTACAAAATACACTGCAAATTCTTTCAAAGTGTATTTTTTTGGAGGAGTGGTGGGGGGCAATTGATTCCATCAGAATACCTCTTTAATTTGGAATTGAAAGCACCAAGAACTGTAATGATTGTGTGTTCCAACCAGAAGTGGAACTGAAGAGAGAGACACAGATCAGCACAGCTACACAGAGTCCAACTACAATAATTCATGAAGGAAAATGTGCTCACCTGTTCCGTTCCTCATGTGGAAGACCAGAGAAGTGAGTTTACCATCTTATAAATCTATTATTAGTTCAATGAAAATGTAAGAGAAATCAGTAATTAGAACAGCTCAAGAAATAGGAACTCTAAAAGAATAAAAATCCCAAACAAAGTCTATAATTCCAGGCTTTCATCTTGAAATTGGAATTGTTTCTCTAATTCTTTTTAAAAGAATTGCAAGCTTTTTTTGTTTTGAACTGACTACAAGTCTGGCTTAAAACATGTAAAGATGTATAGACATGTATAGATACTTCCAGATTGTGTCTTCTGTTCGGAACTTCAGAAGAATCACTTTTATGTTGGAACATAAAAGTCTTAGGTAGATCTGATTTCTCAGTGCACCAGAACATCAACACTTTTAAAGGGAAGGAGATATAAAACACACTGCACTTTATTTTTCTAGGAATCATAATTATGATTCATTTTATGAATTATGTTTAGAATAAGCATTTATATATTTAATATATAAAGTGATAAAACAAAGCCTGTGTAGATTAGCAGGAAAATATTGGACAAATTTGTAGAGGAAAAAAAAACTTCCTTCTAAATTTCTTACATGGTCTTTGTCTTTTGATGGAATGTTTCCAGTTGTTTTATCTTTCTTCATGTAAGAAAAAATAAATTTCTCTCATTTACACATTTATTTTTTACTGCCAAGATTAAATGAGTGGTGATAAAAGGAAGCATATTAAGAAAAAAGGTGAGAATGCAGGAACATAGGAAGAAAAGTCTTAAAAAGCTGAAGGTTAATATTAACACAAACTAGCAAAAGTTATAGAGAAAGTGTTAACTACCCAACTCATAAACATGGCCAATCTACGTTGCTGCAGTTCACACAAACCAGAACATGGGGGTGGCATTAGTGACTCTAAAATGTGCCTCCTCCCAGATGTGGCCACAAGAAAGTTCTCCTTGGTGAGCTGGACTTCTGCTTTACCATGGTGAATATTGAGATTCCCCCAGGACCCAAGGGAAATGGCTCCAGCTGCTTCCTACTGACTCCCCCGAATGTTCTCCTTTCCTTTTTCAGAGCCCAAAGGCAGAAGAATTAATGGAATCCCATCTGACTTGGCTTGATGAATGAAGGAAACTGGTTATGCTGGCTGGTCCAGCTGCAGTATCATCACATGCAGCCTTGAATTCTGTGCCCACAGGTGCTATGTCCAGCACATATACTCTTTCCCAATGAAGCAGCCCAGCTGAAAATATTAATGCCATTATCTTCAGTAAGACTAAATATAACCTTTATTCTCACTGCTTGGAGGTTCTGTTTCACATCTTTCCAAGGCAGGGTACAGAGTGATTCACTGAAAAATAAGGTTCTTTCTCTTCCAGTCTCTCAGGAAGAGAGGACAAAATTTTCTCTGAGGAAATGGCACCCTTTCCTCCTGTGGAGATAAGAAGAAAAGGTGCCAGTCTTCTATATGTTTACAACCTCATTAGAAGATTCATCTGAAACTGAGTATGGTAAAATTTCCAGCTGGCACAGCATACAGCTGCCACCTTCCTGGCATCAGACAGGACATGAGATGCTCAGATTAATGGTATGAATCCTCCAGTGACATCTACTCAGATTCAGATCTGGATTAGTCCTTGATTTTGAATTTTTAATCACTTTTCAGCTACATAAAACATATTAAACTGTAGTCCATCAACACGTATGAGTTCACACTAGGGATCTGGGGCAAGGATGCTCTCCCAGACCGGAATGAGAGATTCAAAGCAAGTCTCAAAGTTTTCCTCATGTAACCTTCTCACCAAGAAGGCTATAATCATGTGAGTAGTCTTCTTTGTTTCTAAATCCCATATCATCCCTGCTTCTCAATCTATGACCTCAAACAGACATTTATTGCTACAAAGAGAAGTATCTGAGGCTTCATGTAATCCAGACCTCTCTGGGATGCGTAATTTAGGAGCACTGCAAACAACAAAGGAAAAATTGAAACTGTGAATAAATAAACAGATAAACTCTTACTGCAAAAGCATTGGAAACCACCATTCACTTAATGCAAAAAAGTGTAACACTGACATAAGATTATAAAGTAATTTCCAGATTGACAGGCAGATATTTAACTACACAATGTGTTCATACCATTAAAGGGTAAAAATTTCATTACCGCAATAAGGAAATGTTGTAATGTCTATCGTGAAATAGAAAAAATAGCATGAGAGACCTCCTGACAGGTGACAAATAAAGATTTGGACAGGAACCACCAGCCCAATAATCATGAGCTTCTGAAGCTAAGAGGTAAACTGAATCGCTCTCCTTTTCTTCAGTTATGAGAAGAGTACTTCCTTGCCAGACAAGAGACAAATCTTCAAAATTCACTTATCCCATTACCATGAGAAAACATGAGAACAACAGGGAATGTGAGATACCAAGAGTGTTCTGCTTTCCATTTCTCTAAACTTCTATATAGTAAAGCTCATTTATTCACCTCGATTATGCCAATTTTGTCACAGGTGAAGGGTTTTGCATGGTTTCAATAACAGTGGTTGTCTTAATGAGGAAAGTTCTCAAAGTGTTTGGTGTTTCAGACTTCACTTTTCCCACTGTTCATTGCTCAATGTTGCAATCGGGTTTATTCTCCTGTCCTGTCCTGTCCTGTCCTGTCCTGTCCTCTCCTCTCCTCTCCTCTCCTCTCCTCTATGAAAAAAAAAAAAAAAAAAAAAAAAAA
>VYXD01015328.1:643264-666549 GCA_013397195.1 Hylia prasina
AAGGAAAGGAAAGGAAAGGAAAGGAAAGGAAAGGAAAGGAAAGGAAAGGAAAGGAAAGGAAAGGAAAGGTTAACTGTCCTTAATTCATGCTTAATGATGCTTTAGATGAAACACAGAGAAGTTCACATGCTCCTGGTTGAACAGTTTGACTAGAACTGCTCTTATTTCCTCCAACATGCTGGTAGCATTTTCTATTCTACCAGCCAAAGAAACTGAGCCTCTGATAGAATCCTGGAACACCTGGCTTTTTCGCCAAAATATTTTCAGGGTGTTGCATGGTGGTGAAAAGTAAATTTTGAAAATTATTTTTCCCCCACTGCTAAAACCCATCCACTCCCAACAAAAACATTGCTCATGTCTCAGGCACTCTCTGCCTTACAGGCTATTTTATGAAGAAAAAAAAAACAGGAGGCAACACTCTCCGCAATTCCTCACAGTCCCCTGCCAGCACCTACCTCATCAGTGGAGTTAAGTCTGAGAGGTATTGTTAAATCCTTATTTCATCCTTTTGAGACTTGGATCCAATTTAGTTTCCCTTTGCATCCACTTCCAGGTCTACTGGGATTACTTCAGCATCAATTTAAAAAAAGGGAAAAATGAAAATGACAAGGAAAGAAAAAAATCCCCAACTCCCTTATTAATGTGGGAGGTCTCTGCTTTTCCAGTAGGTCTCTGAAATGTTGAGTGTGCTCATCCAGACACAAATTTCGGCAGTTTGCCATCACTAAAGGACAACGTGGGCTCCTGAGCTGTGTACCACCACTGTCACTCTGCAAGTGTTTGAGAGGGAATGGTTGTTAGAATAAGGTGTGAGTTCAAGCCTATGTGTACTGTAGAATGACAAGATTTTCCTCTTTCTCTTTTTCACTTTCCTCTCCCCTAACCTGCTTGGGTGAGCCCGTGTTTCTGAGCAAAGGTGGAGAGCTTGCTTGGTCTCTCTTCTGTTTAGAAAATACTACTCTTGCTGGCCAGGTGGGCAGATATTTCTTTCCAAAATTTCCAGTTGCACTCTATGCCTTCAGCCAGGTATGAGTCTAAGTTGTGTACATAATATTTCCATTCATTTGTCGTCACCCGTCTCTGAAACTACTCATTTAAGGATCATATTTTTGATTGATTGCACCAGCTCTGCTTGCCTAGCTCTCTTTTTTTAAAATGTTCCACCCTGATCCGTTGTTTATTCCCAGTTCACCTATGAACTGACTCACCTGTTGTACGCTGAAAAGTCTGAGTTGATGATGAATACCTGTTCTGTAAAGCTGTTCAGAAGAGGCAAATTACATGGCCATTATAAGCCAGTTGCATGAAAATCCTTGCATAAACATCATGTAAGTCAATGAACAGAGCTCCAAGCTGGCACATTTTCCTTTTAGGTAATGGATAACCCCACATACAGCTACTAGAGTTCCCTGTGAACTAATAATGAGAAGGAAACACAGATCATATTTGGATTTAGTACAGCCAAGTGTGAGGGCAAGAGTTTTATTAAAGGAGTTCAAACAAAAGGGCAGGCATGACCAAGATGTTATGCCTAAGGATTTAAATTTAGTTTCCTGTATGAGTATGCAACGTCTGCCAAGAGGCAAATTGTTTCCAGGGTAACACTTGAAAAGAGTGATCATATATCCCTTAGAGTCAGGCTGTTGAACATTTGTAGAGCAGGACACCACCATGACTTTGTGCTTCAAGGTTTAAGCAGGAGCTCTGCTAAGTGAAGTGGTACTGGGGGAGGGGTATGTCATTCACAGAACTTTTTCTTTTCCCTGTCATTTCCTGGGAGAAGGGCCACCATCAAAGGACTTCCACCGAGAAGTTTGTTGTGGATGCTGCTGAGTGAAAATGCAAATGTCTGTATAAGAGCACCAAGACTTGAAATTCTGGGGGAGACTGGTGGAATTAGGCATTCAGTTCCGATGTAACTGTATTAGAATTTGCATTCTTTCTGTCCAAGGTTGTTTGAAATCCCAGACTAACTCTAGGAGTCCATGGCACTATGAAATGGCTGAAAGCCTGATCATTTCATGCATCTGATGTCTAATCACTGGAACTGTGACTCTGATAACAGGAGTCCCTTACTGGTTTCCTATTTGATAACAAGTACAATAAATGTTGTATACAACATTATTTTTGAAACTTATGTGGATATGTTCATCTGAAGGTGACTAGTTTCATTTCTAATGCATTCTGCTCCTCAGTTTGAAAATATTGTACTGACAACTTCATATTCATTTTCTGAGACAAGGAAAATAAATGTTAAAATATCTTTGCACATAAGGTGTATCCTACTTCTTATCTGGCATCAGGTTTCTGGTACCTGAGAAAGCTGAGATATTTCCTGATTTTTTTTTTTTTTCAATTTTTGATAGTTTATAAGGAATTTGAAGTCACTCTATGCTTACATGGTTAGAGAGATTTCCATCTTTCATTAAACTACAAAATTACATGGATCTAAATTAATTCAGTCTGAAAATATCAAAATTAAGTCTATGAGTTAAAAACCAATACAATTCACTCTCCAGACCTGGCATCAATTGAGAAATATTTTGGTTTATCAAAATGAAAAAAAAGTGCTATTCTGTTTTATTGACCTGGAACTGGTTAAAGAATTATACAAGCTGAGTGAAAACATTAGAATATAAAAAAAGAGAGTGGCAGGACATTTTACCATGCTGCAGATATCCTGTTGTAAATACTCTGATATCAATTTTCAGGGTTGAATTTTTCTTCTGTTAATGCAGAATCATTTCTCTCTTGGGTGGCTGGGAGAGCAGTGAGCAGTTTCTAAATGTCAGCTCATGCTTTTCTGCTCAGTGGAGCATACTTATTTCTGCCTTCCAAGGTTGATTTAGACTTTATTGAGAGAAACTTTTGTTTTGAACCAAAGCTAAGAAGTTTGGCCTCCTTCCGCTCAAAGTTGAAATACCCAAGATCCTGGTCTCCTGTAAATACGGAGGTAACTTCTGCTCTGGAGAGAAAAAGTGCTTAAAAGATATAGCTGGCTTAAAAAAATCTCCTTTCTCAGGCATTTGATTGAGAGAATGGGATGTGGGGGAAGGAGGGTTTGATTGTTTGTAGTTTTACGTCAGGAAGTCTAGCAGAAGCCACTGCAACATCTCATAAAACATTGTGCAGCTGTGTGCAGACCTCAGGGTGCACAGATGCATGTGTATTATATTACCTTGGAAGGGGCACAAGCTGAACTTTTCGATTTTGACACTCGACGGCATCCAGCAAAGGTGAGGTCTGCTACTTGTGCCTTAGGTTTTCAAATTGAAACCGTGTGTGCTGCAGTGCTCACATGACATGCACAAATGTATAAATGAGAGCCATTAAGTAAATGCGTTTACACATCATTTAAATGAAACAACACACCTAACCAGATGGATCCCTAAAATGAGTAATTGTGTACTGCTATTTCCATAACTTTTGCCTTTGCTGGTATATCCTCACTTCTCTGGTATGTCCATCACTTTGAGTTGAGCTTACAGGTTGGGGGCCAGGACCTTGCTTCTCTGTGTTTTCTGTGAAGATTTTCACATTATCATGGGCAACCAGGAGTTGGATTTTTCTCACCTGAGTCTCACCATGCCATCAAACACAGAGGCATCTAGTTTGAGCCTGCCTTTTGGGCATCCTCATTAGCCAGTGGAATGAAAAAAGCTTCAATCCATCCAAAGATATATATGACCCAGATCCACACAGTCCCGTAGTCCTGTCACTGATTTTTTATGACAACTGACTTCAACAAAGTGCTACTTTTTGATGAGATAAAAGTGAGCTTATAAAAAATACAGCAAAGAACTAAAAGGAACACAGAAAGGCAGAAAAAAGACAACATTCAGGGACTTTCAGGAGACACTGAAAGCTCTTACCACATTTCTGCATATAGCAATTTCTATAGCATTTTGTTCAACTTTCCATGAGAAAGTCTGTCAGCAGTGCTGCATTTTATTATGGTTTCCAGGATGGCTGCCCAATTTAAAACAGGAAAACCAGGTCTCAAATCTTGACATGCGTGGAAGAGGACTCCAGAAGCCAAATTCTAGCTACATGTCTGCAACAGCTGGATAAAACTACCAAACAAAAATAGAATGTTAACTGGTCTACAATCCCTCTTTTAAGTCAGACCCAAAACATGTTAGTGGTGCGCAGTATAAACTCTTGGTTTTTAGTTTTTGCAGTCTTTGTTCTTGAAAACTGGTGAAGTTCTCATGCAAATATCACCCTCCACCCAGATAATCAAAACACATTGTCATTGTTTCTGTTATATCAATTTTCCTTCTTTTTTTACCTCCAGACATGGTAAGAGAAAAATAAAAATAATGCCAGCTTTTCTTGAAACTTTTTTTTGCCTTGCATTTCAAAGTGCTTTACCAAGATCAATATCATTATTCCCCATTTTTCATATGTGGAAATTGAAGCATTTAGCTGTGAAGAGGCATCCAAATATTAGAACTTGAATATTAGTTTCCAGTTAAAAACACAAGATGATGGTGTTTTCAGTACCAACTCCAGAAGCTGAAGTGGATCTTAAGGAGTACTAGTATGTTGAAAGTGGTGCATTTAGGAGTTCTGGCACAAGGAAAAAGAATTCTGCAATTGCCATTCATTATTTTGACTCATTTGGATGTCATGGCCATTTGTCTTTGTCACCTGGACATTCCAGACAGCTTCACAAAGAAGTGTTGCCTCTTCTGGGCTATTCATCAATTTTTTTTTTTTTTTTNTAAAGTGAAAGCTGAATAATTGTGAAAATACAAGATATGTGTTCCCATGTACATGCAATGTATGTAATATAGGTGTATATCTGTGTGCTATGAGCAGTTGTTTGGCTGTGGTTTGGACTGCATCTGTTAGCAATGAAAAATATGTGTTTTCTCACAGACATAAAATTCTGGGCTGCTTAAAGGTGAATATTTTCATCAGCTCTGTCCCAATCCTGTAATTTATAATCAGTGGAACTAGTGAGCAGTGCTCTAAAACCATAAAAAAAGACAGAAAATAATCATGAAGGCAGAAATTTGTAATGTTTGCCAGATGAAAATCGAGTCTACATGCTTGGAATTTATATTGCTGACCCCTGTTACCTTCTTCAACAACACAAGAAGAGAGAAGATAATAAGCTTATGTATTGGAGAATAAGTAATCAGCAGTGTAATGGATCATAATGCCATTAAAGTGTGTGGACAAGATTTTATAATTAATAGCCAAGCTTATACACATCCTACACATGTTGTGGGATACAGCAATGGGACTGAGTCAGGAGAGGGAAGTTTTGGAAAGCATGTCAGAGGACAGATGTGAAGAGCTAAAGGAAGGTAGCAAAACAATACCACCCAGTCATCCATCTGTGAAAAGGGAAGAATCTTAAATGAAGGATCCTTTCTAGTCTTTAAATATGCTCCCTTGTTTATGCTTTGTCTTATGACCTCAGAAGGATGTCAGTCAATGTAAAAATGGAAATGTTTTGCTGAAAAAATTTCTGCTCTTTTCATGTGATATGAATCCTGAAATATTAATTTCCTCTGCCTTTTATTCCCAATAGGACTGCAGAGCACTTACAGCTCTTGGAGACACTTCCCAGGACTCTCTGGCTGTATCTATAAAAGCTCTATACAGGCTGTTCTCTGGCTTTGGGGTCAGTGGCACAAAGAGGAATCAAAGTCTGCAGAGGGTTCAGAGGACAACAACCACACTGCTGGGGAATCCCTGGTCCAGGCATCCCATGCGTACTTCCAGGAACTGCTTATGGGAGGGCCAATACTAGACACTGTTTAATTTATTTAGTTAATATATGTACCCTGTTTTGATCTATCATCTGTCATGCAAATATTCCCACACGTCAGTCTTTGAAGCAGAAAAAAAAGTAGTGAAAAAATGTCTATTATGTTAATGTTAGTGAGATAATGATGATGCTTATCTTCAAAATGGAGTCCTGCTTTATCTTGGTAATACAATCCTAACTTAAAGGACATTATCAGTTCTGATTCTTACTTCTGTGCTTTTAGGTGTAGATGTGGGGACTTTTGAGCTCTATATCCAAGGCAGAATTTTCTCTACCGATTTATCTAGGTTGACTGTCAAATATTATATTCCTTCTCATTTATGAATTGAGCAGCTTTATTTTTTCAGAACTCACTATGCAAGACTAATAATGAAGATACAAGATTGAACTTTTAGAGTCTGAATTTTTAGAGATCAAGGATGATAAGCAAAATAAACTGTTTTTATTAAATAATGATTGCTGATTGTGCAGTTCAGTGTTTTGGGGATTTTTTTTGGCCTGCGCCTATGTGATGAAAAATTAAACCAGTTTCTTTCAAAATTGATAGAAGAATTTCTACTGATTTGGTTGCATTGTATATTAACTCTCTATTGTGAGTCTTTCCAGTACATCCTTAAAGGTAAATAGTGACAGAGAGTCTGAAGTATAAAAATCCCCAATCTTCATGTAGACTGTGATGTTCACAGACACTTAAATGAACTCTGACCTGACCTCTACCTGAAGCGCACAAAGCTTGAAGGTTTTACATCCAAAGTGTCTGTACTCATGGTGCCTTCTGGACCTCTTCCAGAAGTGTCCAGAACTTCCTCCTGTCCCAGGATGTATTGTCTTCATCTCCTGGCAGCAGCCCAGGAAAACGTGCAGGTAGAAACAAAACAGAAATATTCTAGCCCATGGCATGTTACGTTAAGCAAATCTATTGTATTGACATATGGGTAACCAGAGATGAACGAACTAGTTCAGTTCAAATAACAACCAGCCCCAACCTTTGCCCACTCAAAAAGTGACCCTAACCCAAATCTTTTTCCAATTTGGATTGGTTCAGAGAGATCAGCTGCCGGGTCTGTCAGCTGGTAGCCAGACATCAGAGCAGACATAAGTAATTAGGATATATTCCCTCACCTAGAGATTAAATGTGGTGGGGGTCTTTTTGCGTTTTTTGGGGTTTTTTTTTGGGGGGGGGGTCATGTTTGTGTGTGTGCTGTTTTTTGGGGGTTTTTTTGTTTGTTTGTTTTTCCTCTTTATACATTCTCATAGTTTCAATTTGCAGTAAAACCTCTTGGTCTGAAAGCAACATCTTCAGAACCAAATAATCGGAAAAGTAGCTTTTTCCCAGAGAGACTGATAGGAGTTGAATTTGTCTTAAATATTTTCTTCATCCACAAAGTTCAGTCTGCAGTGCTACTGACAACTCATCACAGAACTTCTGGCTGAGTTTCAGAGCAATTTATTTCTCAGCTCCTTTAGTCAAAATTCGTCCAATAACAATTTTGTCACTCCTGCCATGAGAGTAGATGCTGCAAATCCAAAACCTAAAAGCACGCATCAGTGATAACTTTAGTGAGGTGCAGTGTATCCTGATGCCTAGAGTTCGTGAGGTCACTAGGGGATATGGACAGCCCAAAGGACTGAGAAAATTTAACTGAGCAGATGTACTTTGGGCCTTTCTTAAACAGTTTACTGACTGCAAGAGCTGGAGTATGAGTCTTCCATGTCTGTCTGAAAACAAACACTGGTGCTGAGGTTATGTGTTCTTTTGCATGTACTAAAATTGCAGCTTTGAGAGACTTTGCTCTACCATTTATTATTTTCTGACCAGATTTCAGTCTGATTCTACAGTAATCAGACATTGTGCTAATATATTCAAGTCAGAGTATATGTGCCCTGCACTGTGATGCCAGAGATAACCAAAATGTGGAAAAAAATTAATTTAACGGAGATCAGCACCTCAGTAGGTTTTGAAACCAGGATTAAATATGCTTATGGCTAAAGAGACTATAGGACAACTTTTTGATAGTTAAACATACATGTTCCTTGTGCATCAGCAAATGATGGGGAAAAAACCCTGAAATAGAGCATTTCAGAGAAATTAAGCATCATATATTCCGTTTCTTTTCAATTTGGTTCGTCATTCTGAAAAAGTTTTAACTATACCTTATGTATCTATGGCCAGAAATTATTTAGCCATGCCGCTGAGTAGGATGGTACTATTGTCTCCACAATTTTTTTTGATGCCAAACTTTGGAATGATTACATGCAAATGACAGTTTTGAATAACTAGAATAGGAAATCTATTTCTGCAATCTATGTGCCCAAACTTTAAGACAACTGGAATGACTTTCTAGAAACTCTGTTTTCTGAGAGTCCATGCCTATTTCTTTATTTTTTTGTGCAAATCCAGCTCAAATTTCCCCTTGCTGAGTCAGTCATTGTTCATAACAGAAACAGCCTGCTGTTGAGTCTCACTCCTGAAGTATTCAATGGAATAATATCCAAGATTTATTTGGCATAGTGAAACTCAAAAACATCTGTACCAGAAAGCACAACAGCCACAAGAGTTGAACAGGGTTTATTTTCACTGCCATTTAAAACTTCTTATGCATTTAATGCAATTAACAATTCTTGGGAGCATCTCCTAAATTTTTTCTTCCAACATGGAGAAATAGAAGTTGAGACTGATTTCATCTGCTTCATCTGTGTACTCAGACATGTATGTACCAAAGCATGATGCTTTTGTGGACACCTTACTTGCTACCACCCAGATGCTAGTCTAGGGAGGGGAGGTGTCACATAATGTGGTATCCTACAGTGTTTCAAAAGGCACCAGAAACTTGTGCTTAGGCAGCTGAGTCTGTCCCTAGCTTGTAGGAAGCTGAATCACTCTGGGCTCCTTTGATTTTGTTAACTGCATCCTCATTGACCACTCAGGGTAGTCTAGGCCCCTGGCCCATGCAATACTTGGGGAGAGTTAAGTAAAGGTGTCTGAATTTCTTGCTGAATTCTGACCTTATTCTGTTCAATCATCTGTTCTGGAAGGTAGGAGATAGATATTTCTACTCATCTCCACCACAGGTTAAGACCAAGGTATAACTTGTGTCTCCTCTTGAAGGTCCAGTCTCCACTGATGTGAGGTGACGGGCCCTTGCTGAAACATTTTCTTTCCTGGAGCTTTGGTGAAAACCTTCAGGCTTGGGAACAGTTTTTGCTGCTTGTCTGTGTTTCCCACAGGCAGAGTTGGAGCTGAATTGACAGCTTAGAAATCTGAGGAGCTTTGCTTTGATGTCAGTGGAAACACTTAGGACCTGAGATTTCAAGCTTAGTTAAAGTCTGAAACACAGAAACCTCAAAACACTTCTTCCTGGATAAAAAATGAGATGTATTTGCAAAAGAGTACCCATCTGAACTGAAGGGAGCCAGAAGATGCTATAGTGAATGTGTATTTTCACTTGCTCTATATATTTAATTTGAGATAATATGAAAGCATTGACCTTGAAGCACTGCAAGCAAAGATATTTTGCTCTTTCTGTGAGTGTCTGGTACACATGACCTCACAATAAATGATGGACTTTGTACACCTCACCTCTAGTACACCAGGTCAGTGGAACCTCCCTGATGTTACCTATACTGGACATTTGTCCTTGGAAGGAAAATGTTGCATATGTAAAACCAGAAATATGTATGGCAATGCTTTCTGTGTGCAGTACATCTTGTCTATTTCTCTGCTTATTTTTGAGATTAGAAAAAGCTTGATATTTTCCAGGTATTGTGGCTGCTCTTCATCTGAGAATCTCAAAGCATTTTAGAAAGAGTAAAATTAACCCTCACTCTGTGTGTATATTCTGTGTAAGTTTTATTACAGACAGTTTACAATACTGTCATATAGCACATACAGAGAATCAGTTAGGAGGTGGAAAGGTGAAGCAGGGTCCAGATATCCAATATCCTAATTTTACCATTAGAAATCTCAGATGAACATAGAAGCAATTCTTGTGGACAGGGTTAAAGGTGCCAGGACCTTCATGGAAGGGCTCAGTGCTTGTCAGCAGCTACTATAGAATGATTAGTGAGAGACCACTGATACTAATTTTTATCCTGCAAAAATATATGGGATTGTTGGAGCTGAACCTCTGGATTGTTCATATTGCCAGGTTGATAAAACAGTCCTTGTTACCGGACTGATAGGTCCAAGACCCCTTTCAATATAAAACTTACTTTTGGTATGTATTAAAGCAATCACAATCTATACCAAACAGCTGGAATTTGAAGCATAGTAATTCAACTAATTTAAAGCCACTCTGTGACACCTTCCAATTCTGTTGATCAGCAAAACTGTACAAAGAGTGAACATTTGCTTTGGCATAATATTCTCTATGGCCAGTGAAAGAGGATTTCACATTTCGTTACTGGTATTCAAAAAACTGACAATATAATAAAATAAAGACTAAGACAACTTTACCTTGAAGGTCTTACAGTCCAGGACTAAGTTATATAATTCTTATTGTGACACAGCGCCAATTGTCTGATATCACTGTTGAAATATTATCCTTGGACTGAGAAATACAAAACTTTAAATGAGCACTATGATATCCCCATTTAACTCTCTGTGACAGTCTTAGCATGTAAATTGCATGGCAGAAGCAAGTAAGAGGTGGACTACCATGTTTAAATGATGTGAAGCACAGGTCATTTCAAAGTTAACAGATTTTCAAGACCAGAGGTAGCAGTGTAAACATCTAGCTCTTATTTCCTGTATAACACAAGCCAGAGTATTTCAGATTAACTAAGGCTGTGGAGACAATATTTCTCCCTTTTTCAAAGTCAAGAAAACTGAGCTCAAAAAGCTTATGTCAAACTAGACATGGAGGTGATGGTTTTGAGCTTATCCATTTTCTGCAGAACCTGCACAAGAAAAGGTGCAGAAATCAATTATATCTTTTCAAATCTTCTTCTTCAGTTGTCTTATTATAGCAGTGTTTATGATCTGGCCTATATTTATTGCATTCTTCACTAGCATAGGCCTTGCATTCCTCACTTGATGTTTGCCATGTGTTGGGCATTACTTGAAATACATAGTTCTGGTTTCATTTCTCCACAGTCACCGGACAATTAACTGATATAATATAGGTAGTTTTTGAAATTTCATTTCAAGCTATCATTTATAAAGGTAACATATTGTTAGAATATTGGTATCAAGAAGATGTCAGTGAAGAAAAGGAAGGGATAATAAAGAATCAAACTGGCACTGAAATCCAACTAGATTAGTAAAATGACATGAGCTGCATTCCTTTGTCTATCCTTTCCTCTGCATACATACACACATACATATATATATGGTCTTGTGTGTCTATGTGCATATAAATGGATTCTTGCATCTGATGGAGAACATAAGGGGTTGGGTTGTTTTTTTCCAAAACATGTGAGAGCCAAGTTTCACTGGTTTGATTTTTTGTGTCCAGTTTTTTCCTGTGACTATTATTTCTCAGCACCTGTACTTCCACTGCTTCTTGTCTCCTGGAGCAAAGTAGCTCTGTTCAATATCGGAGCAGGTAAAGTGAAAGCTGTGTCTGAAGCCACTGCTTTCTATTTGTACAAGCAATAGGTACAAAGTGGACATTAAACAGGCATCCTGCTGTGTACCTGAGCAGTGTCTGTTTCATGTCTGTGGCTGTGGTGTATTTATCTTATACCTGCTCCAGGAGCTGTTTCTCTCTTTTTCTTTTTCTTTTTCTTTTTCTTTTTCTTTTTCTTTTTCTTTTTCTTTTTCTTTTTCTTTTTCTTTTTCTTTTTCTTTTTTTCTTTTTCTTTTTCTTTTTCTTTTTTTTTCTTTTTCTTTTTCTTTTTCTTTCTTTCTTTTTCTTTTTTCTTTTTTCTTTTTTCTTTTTTTTCTTCTTTTTTCTTTTTTCTTTTTTCTTTTTTCTCTTTTTTCTTTTTTCTTTTTTCTTTTTTCTTTTTTCTTTTTTCTTTTTTCTTTTTTCTTTTTTCTTTTTTTTTCCTGTCCATTCTCAAACACACACCTCTTTTGGTTTTTTTTCCCTTGAAAAAAAAGTGATGGGGGATTAATTAAGGACATCCTAACTTCCTGGGAAGATATAAAACAAGACTGTATTTCAGTTTCATTGAAATTTTTATGTCATCCCAACAGATGTGTGAGCGCCTCTGAAAACTGAAGAGTGAGGTTGAGGTGATGGTGTCAGAGGTGATCCTTACCTGCCTTTCACACAAGGGGATCTCTATGGGTAGGACATACAGGAAAAAGGAAAGCTTTTTTTTCTGTCTGTTTTTGTTATGTCACTTGTTGAAAGGGTATCTATCAAAAAATACAACTTTTCAGGCTGTGATGAGTAGAATCACATTTTTTTTCCATGTTGAATGGGCAAATACTAAACTCCTGAAAGCACCCTGGGCTGCTTGCCTTTCCTCACAGAAAGAAACTTTCAACACTAAAGCTAAATATTTAATTAAGTGGATTGGGGTTGTTCATCTGTATAGATACATCTAAAAATTCTTTTGGACTCGATTGGACTCAGTTTCCCTAATTTAGGCACATGATTTTCACTCAAATTTCAAGTTCCAAATGAAGACATATGCATAAAATAAGTGACTCTGTGTAGTTAAAGAGAAGAGATAGGTGCCTTTGAAGACCCATGGGTGATGATTTTTTTACGTAATTCAACTGATATAAGCTGATGAACACAGCAGAGAAAGAGGAGACTCCAGTTGGGCAAGAGTATTTGCTGATATTTTTCATCTTGCAACTTGTGACTTCTCTGTTGTAATCACAGGAAAGTTTCTTGCAAACTTTGTATTCTGTTGGATATTCCCAAGGGTTACAACAGTTTTAAATATGTCTTTTTTAATTATATTGTCACCTTTTTACTAGATACTAAGCTGAATAAACCAAAATGTTCCATGTTTGGTTCCAAACATAGTTTTCAGTCATTACTGATCTGTACTGGATTTAATCAGTGACCTAGGAACTTTACCAACAGGCTCCTCAGCTGTTCCAGCTAGATCTGGTTTTAGACAAGTTTTATTAGTACTAATTTGGGATACTATTTAAATATCAAGATAGGATGCTAATTAAAAAGACATTTTGTTGGCTGATCTTATGGTAAACTTTATGATTTCTGACCCAAATTCCATGTCTCTCAGATTGTCACTTAAAATATTTCAAGATGCATCTTCTGCAGTGTGTCAGATCCATATCATGACAATGAAGTTGTTCCAACACACAAAAAGTTGGGGTAAAAAACCCAACTTCATTCCACTAAGTCAGAAAGTTCCAAATATTAATTTGAATATAGGCATCACTCTTCCAAAAGATAATTCAGCTTCAAAAGTGTTTACTGCCATAGAATTCATTAGATTGTAGAAAGAGAAGAATTTTTGTTTCTAATAAATGTATATATGTATATTTATAATTATTCTTAAATGTAAAAAGGGAATTCAATTTTCATCATAAATTAAGCCCACTCTTCAGAGATGAAGAAAATATTAGAATTTTGGCACAATTAGATTATTCTATCTACTCAAAAAAAAGTTTGCAATGCAGTCACAGAAAATGCAGACAACAGATATACTGATTTTCAAATTACAGATTATTGTAAAACAAAACGCAAAATCTGTAATTGAGAAGAAAGGCCAGATTCTTTCATACACTGCTTATATGTAATCCCACGGACATCAAGAAGTGAGGGCATAAATAACTGGAGAAGAGTCTGGCCCAGGACATGGAAACTAGTTGATAGAAAATGCTGAATTAATTTAAATTTTCTAGGGCATGAGCACTATCTTGTGGAATGAAAAGTGGCTGAAAGACTATAAACAAAAGCAGGAGACAAAATATTAAAGTACAGATCTGTGGCAAGGTCTTTTCCTAGTGAGAGACTTTAGGGATCTGTATTTGGTATGGTTTTATTTAACATTTTCTCTAGAAGAAGTAAGTCACCCATTAATGAAAGTCCCCTATGATGAATAAGAGGGTGGAGTTGCAAAAGGTGATGAAAGACAGATAGTAAAAAGGAACCTGGGTATGGATCCAAGGTTCACACTGACTTCAATAAATTTTGGAACAGACCAGCAGAAATATTAGAAAGATGAACAGGAAGAATGACAAAATGAGATTCATCTTGGAAAATGTACAAAGGCATCACGTGAAAAATTACATTAGACCTAATAATCAAAGGGAGCCAAAATCATGGAGAGCATCATTGTGAGTGAGTTTGCAATGCATTAGAGCAAGGAAAATAATATGAATATAATTTGGGGTTTATGTGCTGCAAAAGGGAGGCACCATTTTCTGTACTACCCAACACTGTGGAATAATACCAGGAAGAGTGACAAGGGAGCCGAGGGCTAGCTCACCAAAGATGAACAAGGTGCATAAGCAGGAAGCAGTGCTACAGCCACCCCTACTCCGATGGGATACTGAGGAACAGAAATCTCCTATAGCAGTTCCTTATACTGGGCTGCCTCCCCAGTATCGTGGGCAGCAGGTGAGGGAGGGGATCCTGCCCCTCTGCTCTGCCCCCATGCAGTGGTGCATCCAGCCCTGGCGTCCCTGCACGGTGGAGACATGGACCTGTTGGAGCCAGTCCAGAGAGGGGCAGTGAAGACGACCCCAGGGCTGGAGCACCTCTCCTATGGAGACAGGCTGGGACAGCTGGGGCTGCTCAGCCTGGAGAAGGCTCCAGGGAGTCCTTACTGCATCTTCCAGTACTGAAAAGGGACTTACATAATGAGGGAGAGGGATTTTTTTCTAAGGGCAGATTGTGACAGGACAAGGGGCAAAGATTTTAAACTGAAAGAAAACAAGTTTAGATATTAGGAAGAAATTTCTTACTGTGAGGGTCATGAGGCACTGCAACAGACTGCCCAGAGAAGCTTTAGATGCCTCATTCCTGGAAGTGTTCAAGGCCAGTTTGGATGGGGCTTTGAGCAGCCTGGTCTAGTGATTGGCATCCCTGCCCATGTCAGGGGGGTTAGAACAAGATAATCTTTAAAGTCCAAACCAAGTCAAACCATTTTAATATTCTGTGATTCCCTAATAGAGATCCCACAGTGAAGCAAGAGCAAACAGGTCCCCAAAATACCTTGGAAACAATTCTTATGTTGATGCTATCTCTTGCATAAGTTGCCACTGGCCTCCTCAAATCCTTTTCAGGCTAAAATATTCAATAATTCTAAATATTGGACTCTGAAGGTCACCATGCTATCACAAATACATTACTGTGACTACTATTTTAACTATTATTTTAGATAGTTATGCCACATCTATTTCAGTATTTTTAAATGTATTATGCCCAATATCATGAAAATTTAGCAGAGATTAATGATGTTAATGGTGCTTGATCAAAATTATAAGTGGGATCACTATCCAGTGGGATAGTGCTACTTAGGTTATATTTCCAAGTGTCATAATAATGTTAGCCCAGGAAATGGGCTAAATATGTTGGGCTAGATTTTTAAAGTGAACAAATAATACTAAAAATATCTTTAAGGATGTTCATCTTGCTAAGGAATTTTTATAAATCTTATTAGATATCTTTGGTAATTGACTCTCAATGGCTGTCTAAAACTCACACAAGAAATTCATGATAGGAAAACTGAGGAAATTAATAAAATGGATAAAATTCTACAGCTCCATAGGCCATTAAAAGTATCAAAAATCTCTAAACAACCTTTTACCAGGCATCTGAAACCAGCTGCTATACACCACCTTAGACCCATGGAATAAAAACTTGAAAATCTTACTGTCTTGCTGGTTACCTACTCAGATTCCATCTCTATTAGAGATAGAAGTCAGGAAAACACTTAACCACATGCTAAAGTTTAATTTTAAGCAAATGCTTGAGTGTTTTACTGATCTAGGATGCACAATTCATGATTTCCTATTATGCAGACTCAACACTGCATATAACAATGTAAGCATTCTTTTCAAATAAAAGACATTTGCTATTCCAGTTCAGTTTTGAACATTGTTCTACATTTGCCGGAAACAAAACAAGTCTGGGGAAATAATGTGTTTTGGAAACTTTTTGTTCCCTCCAACATCAAGTGGAATTTCTTTTTAAGAAATACAAGTATTTTTGAAGGTACAAAGATGTGTGAGAGAGATTGGAAAGTAGAGATTTAGCTGGATTCCTTTTGTTAATGCACTCTTGCAAATCAGAAGCAGCTCCAGCGGAATTGAACTACTAGGAAACCAAAAGATCAGAATCACAGCACCAATTTCTTTAAATAGATTTAGAATGTCTGTGATGCTGGCTCAAACATTCTAAAATAAATAAAATTTTGTATAACTCTGGCACTGTGAAATCATGTAATAACTCTTCTAAATCATCTAGTCTTTGCATCAGGGTTGTGCTAAGCCAGCAGAGGTGACACCACACCCCTTGGCAGGATGACCACACCTAGCTGTGTCTGTCAGCAGGGTGCAGGTAATGCTGCCCAGGTGTCACTGTCCTCTGCCCGAAGGAATGTACTCTGCTTCCCATCCCTCAACCATAGGCCTGTCAGGGAAACTCTCTTCCCCTCCATCTGATTTCTTGAGGATCTCTGCACCATGTGGCACCATTTTCTGAGGCTGCATCTCCAGTGCCAAGAATATCGGTGCAGAATATAGAGTTCAAAGGACCAAGAACAAACATAAATGAACATACATTAGTGAAATAAGATGAAGTCATTCAATGATGTGGGAAAGAAGTTTCTTGATGATGTTTTTATTGGTATTTGAAGAGCTTCTTCTCTCAGCCCATTGCAGTTGCAACCATATAAGTGTTAGCAGTGGTGGAAACAGTATTTTACACTGACTCTGTTCAGAATCCCTGGCATGCATGCACGGTCTTCCCAGCAAAAACTCCTGAAGGAATGGATTTCAGAACATAAATTCTATTTTTTTTTCTTTGTCAGGATTTCTAATTTCCATTGTGAAGGGGGTATATTTTTTAACCATCCCACTGAGGAAGCAATGATACTTTTGTGACATAGTCAAAGTTACAAAGTATTAGTGATGTAGGCAAACCATTAGTGACTTTCTTTGTGAACCAAATGAGCCAAAAAACCTCAGATAAAAACACTATTTATACAACTGAAGATTGTTGTTGTGGGTTATGTAACAACAACAAAAAGTTTATTCTATTTTTCCATCTGTTGAAACCAGATGGGGAAATGTTTTCTTTATCTCTTGTATAACCCCTTCCTCTTAATTCCAGGGGGGAGGGGTCAAGTGCCTTCTATTAATGAACAGCAGTTAAAACCAGGTGGAGCAGTGTTCCTTATCTTTCCCACAACCTGTCCTCCCTCCTCAGGGGTATCTTCTGGTAATGGGCCATTAAGGCTCACTGCATGACTGATACAATTACATCATCCCTTTGTGAGATGCTTCACCCAGTGGGAGGAGCCAAACATTCCTACCTGGATAAAACTGAGACTCAGGAACACCAGAGATCTGTTTTTTCCACTGGATTCCTGGAGGAAAACTGGACCCATCTCGCCACGACTGGATGCTTCTACAGGATCATCTCTACTCCAACAGAACCACACTGGCATTCCTGGAGGACTCCTTCCAACACCCTGACCAACAGAGTGTCAGGTCATATTTCTATCACGGTTTCTAGGACTTTTTGTGTTTTTTTGTTTGTTTGTTTGCTTGGGGTTTTTTTGTATTACTACATTTGTATTCTTAATATTCTTAACTAACAACTGTTATTCCTGTTCCCATATCTTTGCCTGAAAGCCCTTAATTGAAAAATTATAATAATTTGGAGGGAGAGGGTTTACATTCTCCATTCCAAGGGAAACTCCAGCTTTCCCTGGCAGACACCTGTCTTCCAAAACCAAGATAATTGTGAATAGTAATTCACAATAATAAGACTCTTTCTTTTACAGGTGAAGCGACATGTCAGAAGTGGTGCTAGGTTCTTTATGGTTTGTTTTGAAGCTAAGTAATACATCAGAATCAAAAATTTCAAATTATTTTAGTTTCTTTTTTTTGCTTCACAGATGTCAGTAACAGATTTTTCTCTACTTAAATTACTTGTTATGAAGCTTTGCTATGTAAATTCATATTTTCTTGTACTACTGAGCTGTAATTGATTGGTATCATCTCAACTGTTTTTATTCCTTAAATATTTCTATGTGGAGATTAATCCACAATATTTTAAAATTAAACTTCTATGAGTTCTCCCTTTAATTGATCACTGAAGGTACCAAAATCTAATAATTTGAAGATAAACTTGAAATGCATGATTTGATGAGAAAATGGGAATGATTTTGTAGTTAAATAAGTTTAGGAAAAGAACCATACAAAGGTAGCAAAACTACTGCCAGTGTCAGAGTGATGAGGACATCACAGGTGCCTTGATTACCCAGGCAGACAAGAATTAATTTATTCCATACCTCTGAAGTAAGAATTGGCTCTGTTATACAGTAAAAGATCCTTTACTCTATTTGAATGATCAAACATTGTAATGAGTCAAAGCTATAAAAATGTGACTTTCCACTCTACACCCAAACAGAATTCTTTTCTTCCCAGAGCAAATCAATTTGTGATGATAACTTTCTTTCAGTTGGCCACAATGTTAGTGTGCAAGAAGTAAAAAAGCATCTTCTTTTTGAAATAGCAATTTCATCACCTGATGAAAGCAGGACACCATTGCATACAAATGAAGTCCAGCTATCTTTTAAAACATCCAACAGTGTTTTTATTACTGGAAAGGTTATTTCTCCTAATAGTTTTAATATTTGGGGAGATTACATTCACATTTTCATAAAGCAACCCTGAGTTTTCATCTGGTTTCAGTATTGTTCCTTCTCTCTCTAGCTTATATCAAAGCTCTTATATGTTTTTCCTGTTCACTGTTAAAACAGTTATTGCTGTGCACCTCAAAGCCTGATGCTCTGGGTTGATAGATTAATAGCAAACCAGCCTTCTAAGGCAGAATATTTAGTTCCAACCCCCCATACAGTTCAGCCTATAATGTTGAACAGATATCATTCATATATAAAACAGTTTGTGATTTATTAAATTACATATTTAATTGCCTCGAATAAATCAGTGTGAGTTCTGATACGGTGAATGTCAGAATACTGAGCTCAACGAATGAAAAAAGTGCTATTCTCATGTCTACCTAAATCCACCATATTTCTAATACATGTATAATCATCACGAGTCCATCTGCATCACATGCACACAGGATGGTCTGTATATTCTTTCTCAGACTAAATTTTATTCTTAACATGTGAAGATTGTTCACCTAACTGAATGTTTCTCACAAAGACAACATAGAGTCTCTCACATACATTATGATCCCCTTTCCACATTCTCCTGAAAACAGTTACAATACAAATATAATTTTTAAAAGTCCCAGAGGTTGATTTAGATTTCAGCTAAGAAATTTTCCTAAGAATAGTGCCAGAATTGCACAATTTTGAGATCTTAGAAATATTTCAGATCTTCATTATTTGTTATATATTCTCTATGATGACAAATGACTTTAGAAAATACCATAAATACTTAATACCCTGGTGATATTAGCCAATTTATAATAAATACTCAGAGTGGAGTTATTTCATAGATGATTTAGAGTAATCTCTTTGGCAGTCAAACAAACTGGAAGGCATTTTACATACAGTTCTGTTAATATATAATACAGCTTACTACATGATTAATAACCTAGTGCTTCTCATTGGGATACATGAAATGCAGTAAAAATAAATAAAACCATAAAACAATTAAGGGGATTTGTACTCACTGATTCGTTCCTGTTTATGAATATACAGTGTTAGTATAAACAGACAGGGGGTCCTCACTTTATCCTTTTATCATTTCCAAATGTTGTTATAAGATGGTAACCCCACTGAAAACAAACAAAACAGCATGTCATGTAAATGTAACTTCAGTCTAACATTGTTTTAGGTCAGCCCGGCTTTGAGAAATATGTGGCTTTTTCAACTGTTACTTTTGCTGGAAAGTTCTGTTTGTAAATGTCAAGGATATCACTTAAAATCAAAACAAGAAAACCTTATGTGCAAAAGTTGCAGGAATGGTATTCAGAAAAGGCAGTTTTCAGTTAAATTCTTTGTAAGCATATGCATTTTTTGTATTCATTTGACTATTTCTATGAAGAAAACTTGAATTCATAAAAATATGCTCTGCATATTCTCATGTAAACTCCCCAAACCACACTCTTTGCATTAAGAAAAATATGTTCCCAGTAATATTTTCAATTCAGTGAATGCTACACTGTCTTTAAGATGAAAGCTTGTACCCCAGTGATTCTTTACTTCTTCACTTCCTAATTTACAGAAAACAAGAAACATTTCCATAAAGATGGCTGAGAGTATAGCTGCCAAACAGGAAGGAAGCACAGCTGCATGGGCAAACACAGCAAGGGCAGAAATCAGCCTGCAAGGAAATGGCAAGGTAATCATAAAATCACAGAATTAATGCGGTTGGAAGAGACCTTGAAGATCATTTAGTTCCAACCCCCCTGCCACGTGCAGGGACAATTTTCTCTAGGTCACATCATTCAAGTGTTAGAGAAACGAGCCCCTGTGTGGTAGAAATTCTGCTTCCTCTGAGTGTTGCGATATTATAAAAGGGAGAGACTGTTAATGTTCTGAAAACATAATGCATGACAATTTTCTATCAGAAAGCTACAGTGATGCTGTCATATCATGAGCTGGTAAAAAAGGCCACCAAAGAAAGACTTCCTCTGTAACATGGAACTTATCGTTGCATATAAATATTACAGATAAATAAAAACTGTAGAGGGGTTTAAAAAGTCATGGAAGAATTAGATTTGGAAATGCAGCTACAGACTGTCTTCTCTGGAAGTGTTTTAGCTATTGATTGTTGGAAAATGGAATTAAGATGGAGCAAAAAAAATATTCCTGCAGGTTGCTCTTGTTACACTCCTTCCCCCAGTTTCCCCTGCTAGCAATGGCCTTCATCCAGGGGTGCAGGCAGGTGATATTTTGGGCAGGTGCAGGGCTGGGCCCAAACATTTGACATTAAAGAAAAAGCTGCATTGCCCCATATACAAAAAGTAGGTCTGGAAGGCAATGACTTGAGAACTGTAAATGTTGTTGCAGCACATATTTTGTGGACTTTAACACAGAGAAGTTAAATCAGTTTTAAATATTTTCATGATTTACAAAACTACTAATTTGGTAATCACCAGGTGATCTGTTGAATTAATTTATAAATCTCAGGGCTTGAATAATAATTTTTTTCTTTCTGTTAAAACAAACTCTTAACATTGCTTGCAGTATGCTTGTATTCATTGTGAAACCTTCATTTTCTTTTGGGAAACATGGTCAATAAGTTCCATGATGTTAAAATTAAAAGCTTTTACTGTTGATAAACTTTGATCACAAATATATTTATTGCTCTATCTATTCAATTTTTTAGTTAGTAAAATTGTGATGACCATAGTCACAGGAGAAGAACTTTGCTGCTTGAGGAAACACACTTTTCACCATAAGTGTCACAATCTGGCATTACTTTTTGAAGATGTTCTCAAAATAGTTTGTTTTGTGATTGTTAGGAAAAAGAAATAGACCACAACAACAAAGGAAATGTGTTTATGGTGTGAATAAATTATGCTTTTTCAGTCTGCATAACCCCCTGAGAATTTGTACTGCAAAATGAGTGTGTGTGTGGCTCCATGTGTATTTGCATATATTGAAGGTGTTTTTAATTTCTGCCATGTAATAAGGCTTGGACTAGTGCAAGAAAAGGACGTTTCGTTCTACAATCTGTTCTGCTACAGGAAGAGCTCAAGAACAACAAAAATAAATTCAAATGCTCTCAGTTCTGTTCAATAATGATATTTTGCAGGACAGTCAAGTTTCCCACAGGGTAAATATGATCCATATTATGTAAATACCGTCCTGTGTACATTCATTTAATTTAACGTTACCATCAGAATAGCACATTTCACACGTGGGAATGCAAAGCCCAGCAAGGGAGCAAATTAACTGCCCGCAAATTGTTTGCTAACGATGAAGTTTTCCAAAAGAAATCTCCAAGGTATATCTTTACCAAGGGCACAGTATTAGAGCTCTACTACCACATGTTTCCATTTGAACAGATGGCAGTGAAAAGTTTGGCTTCAATGTGTTATTAGTTAACAGAAAAAAAGACTTACTGATAGAGATCAAGGGTACTGTTTAAATTTACTCAGAGAAATGGTGTTTCGTAATCCATTCATACATGCAATTAATAATTGCTTTATAATTACTTATAAGTGGATAGGACCTCAAAAGTCCAGTGTCTTTTCTGCTCTAGAAGCAGTGCCTTATTTGCTTTTGTGATCGTCTCTTTAATATGTCAAGAGAGGCCTTAATTCAGGTGTACCTGCCGTTGAACTGGGACTAGTTGTAACATTATTTCTGTAATTTAATTTCTAAAAATTCAGAGAAAGCAACAGGTTTTATTAATCCTGTGGTTTTAAGAAACAAGAATTCTTTGCTTCTTAATGGTACAGTTTGCATTAAGTGAAAGTAAAGTAAAGCAAAAAGGTAAAACAGAAGTAAAGCAAAGCACAAGTTTACATTATCCTTCTTAGTTATCTGTGTTTTAATACAGACTGCTGAGTGCTGGGATTCTTATACCCAGAACAGTGACTCCTGATTGGGAGTCTGAGATTCAGCTCACGAAACACAACCCACCCCCACTTTCTGCTTGACCAGGACGTGCTCAACGCGTGGCAGGTTCATTCCTCGGTCCTCCCTGTCAGATCCATAATGCTTCCCAGTGACAGGCAGGATTGAGTTAAGTCACTTCAGAGCGTCTGAAAGTCCTGTCTGAAGTTACTGGGACCACTCATATGGACATAGTTAGCCATATGTATCAGTGTCTGAAGGACAAGGCTGAGGGCTGCTGGCTAAGCTTGCCATTTCACATTAAAATAGTTGTGGAAAGATGTATTGAGTCAAATGTATTGTATTCATTCTATGTGCATATACTAAGGTTAAAGTAATCTGTTGTTTAATAGGAACACTGAATAATACGGTGTACATGTCAGAGAGAAAAGTTTGCAACAAACATGCAGTGGAAATGTTGTTGCATTTCAGTTTTGCACAATAGGCAAAATAACAAGTGAACACACATGGAGTAGGTGAACGAGTCACCTTCTGTTCCATATGGAATTTCCCTTTTTCATGCACAAATTTCCCTAATTTCTTTTTTTTTTTAGGAAAAAAGATTGAAATTTAAGAAATAAATTTATTTTTTAACGTCATTCAAGATGAAAGCTATTGCAATCACCTAAATATCTTCAGAGGTCAAGCATTTTAAAAAATAATAATATATAAAACTAACACATTCCTTTTTTTCTAGTGCCAAGGTTTAATATTATGGCAAAGGAGAAATACCCTTGAAACCTAATATGAAAAATGAAAATATACTTATCTCTGGTATGGGGAAATTTTGTTGTTAAACTAATTCCAGGAAAAAGAAAAACAATATTTTTTTATTATTATTATTTTTTAT
>VYXD01015328.1:666615-694238 GCA_013397195.1 Hylia prasina
ATGTAAAATGTTTCTTCAGTCTTACTGAACCCTAATGCCTCTTTTTTAAATTTATTTTTCCTTGAAGATGATTTTCTTTTGATAGAAAACCAGAATGTCATGAAAATATAACTCCAATACTAAGAGAAATGCTCTTGGTCGTGTATGTGATTCAACGTTACACTAGTGCCAAATTCTAATAAAAATTCTCAGCTGGCATTTTACTCCTTAAAATATTTTACAGTCTGGTTTTGGCCATCTCCTGTAGGAGATGCTGGGAACATGATGTCACAGTCTCCTGAAAAAAAGGACAAGATTCATATATAAAGAGTACACAGAAGATAAGTTCAGTGTAAGACTTGTAATCCCTTTTCTCTACACTATTAATCCTTTTCTAAAGCTTTTCTGGGTTTTAGGAACCCACACATCAGGAAGAACATTTAACCATTAGACAGTGTCCAGCACAGAGATGAGGTCTAGAAAATGTGACCTCGAAGGAGAGATTGAGAGAAGAGGGCTTGTTTAGTCTAGAGAAGAGAAGATGAAGGGAAGACATGATAACAGTGTTCAAATATGTACAATTGTGCTTCAAAGAATTGGGTAATAATTTGATCTTTTTGTCCATTTAGGACAGTGCAGGAAATAATGGTCTTGAAATGAAACAAGACAGAAATATGAAAGAAAAACCCCTGTATTGGTTGACCATGAAAGCTTTGAGTGCCAAGAATATTAGCAGAAAAATAGGTAAACCAAAGTAATAAGTCTTTAATCTTCCAGATGTAAGACTTTGATCAATGATCATTTTCCTACTGAAGCTGATCTATCAAGACAACAGAAGGAAAATCCCAGCTGTAAAACATGTGTCTATTTCAGAAAGTACTTATTGGAGCAGAACCTTTTGGTCATTGCAGGTAGTCAAGCCCTTGCTCAGCTGTAGCCTGGAAACAAAGGCTGTTTTTACATGTGACACATATAATACAAGTGTGGCACATTATGCTGATTCTGCAGGCAATACTTGCAATAGTCTCAATATTTTTTGAACTTAGGTCTATTCCCTGGAAAGAAGAGCCTAGTGTCTTTTGAGTCACAAACACCTGGTGTATCCAAGATGTCCATGCAGGAGTAGCAGACGTAGCCCCAGATCTAAAGGAGACTTCATCTGGAATTGCAGCTTAAGGCCAGGTCTAACGGGTAAAACTTTCATGGAAGTAAAAACCAAATTAATCAAGTTCCTATAGCCAGGATCTTAAGGACTTGTCAGCTGGAAAAAGTCTATAAAAATAGGGTTAAAAGCATTCAAAGTTTGGTAAACATGCTTTTCAACAACACTGAAGGAGCTGAAACAATTAAATTGGAGTGAGGGCTATAACTGTGAAGTATTTCCAAAGACTCTGATTTTTAATAAGGAACAACTTATCAAATAATTTTTTATACTGAACTCAAGTTCACAGTAAAAAGTTAAGAGATACTTTTGACAGTGAAAATCATTAAGCTGGTACAATTTAAATAAAGAAATGATAAATTGTTTTACCTTTTAGAAATCTGATAAATTTAACATAGCCTGTTAAAAAAATATACTGTGCCTAAAATAGATATTATGAACTGAAAACTGAATTTTTGGGTCTATGTTATGCACAATGCTAAATGAAATTATGCCAATAAGTCTTAAGTAGGGCCACAGCTGAAATAATTATCCTTGGCTGATAATAAATTTGAAATAATCCCACTGCCTTCTGTATGTTCTCTGTAGCTGCAAATATCAACAGCAACAAATAATCTAAAATCGCTATTGCAGATGTTGACAAGCATTCCTCTTGGCATAAAAGATATGAACTTGTGAATTAACACCTCTCACACTAATTCAACCTCTTTTCCAATATTCTGCCTACTTATCTATGACAGCACCAACTTCAGGGCAGGGTCAGTTTGGCTAAACCTTTTATGTATGTGGATAGACTTGATCATCTTTTGCCCCGAAGGGTAAAGTTTCAAAGCTCCAGGTCTTCATATGCTTAAGCACAAGGACCCTGTTGTCAGTAACAGGAGTAGTTTTCTAAGGGCTCACCAAGTTACCCAGGGCAGGATCCAGTTTGAGGCTGAGGTGCCACCATATAAAGGTTTGTAGAGCAGGCAGGGGCTTGAGGGTCTCCTATTGCTTGTGGAGGGTGGGATTGCATCCCACACCACTGAAAATGTCCTGTGACAACCTCCAAGTCTGCCATTCAAATACTCTGTCAGCTCCACGAGGTTTCTGCCAGCCTTGTCTAGGTCACATATGATGGGTACTTAAAAAAACCTCACAAATCTTAAATTCTATTTATTGTTTGTGATTAGGCAGCTGAATTTTGCTCTTGCACAAGTATAAAAATATAATACATTCAAATTAATGACAAATTATAAATAATTAAACTGAAATATGAATTTGTAAACTTCTCATTGTCATCTAAGTTTAGTGTTTTAGCCATTTTTATTCTCCTTGTGAGGCAGTGGGTGATTCTTACTCTGCATTTACAGGAAAATAAAAAACATGAGCAAAACAATTCCTCAGTGGGAAGCCTCTAGTAAAACAGAAAATCCAGCCTTAGCCTTCCATTCTCTGGCAGTGAAGAAATATTGCATACTTCAACTGCATAATAGTAAATTTATTACAAATTTGGTCTAAAATTAATGTTTTTATGGAAAAAAATTCAACTAAATAGACATAGCTAAAAATATCTTTGTTATACAGAAAGTATAAGACAGAGAAATAGGCCTTTCTAGTCCTAGATCTTTCATACCTCTCTGTTCTTCTAGCTATCTGCCAGGGTTGATTGAAGCAATATTAAAGATATTTTCACAAAAACTTGAAACCACACTAGTGCTGAGCTATTCTCATATGGGCAGTGTCTCTCCAGACATCAATTTTTTCCTACTATTATGTCACAAATCTTCATTTATTGTTTGGAAACAGTGCAAGAATAAAGGATAGGATATGGATGTACAAAATGTTGCTTTTCTTCTCTCTGTCTCCTTTTCTTTAGCCATGCTACAAAGATTTTGATAATGCACTTGTTCTTCAGCACAGTTTTTTGATAAATCTGGAGGACCTCTGCTACATCAGAACTCTAAGATACCCTGTCCTGGACAATGAGAGCAGATAGTTTTTTATCATTCTAAAGTCCAAAGCAAGTAAGAACTAAAAGATCATATATGAGTTACTTTACTAAAATAATAATAATAATAATAATAATAGCTCAGCTGAAATAGTGTACAAGGCAATAGAATCTTTTAATAAATTGCTGCAAAAATGGCAAAGTACAAAAAAATCCAAACCCTCTTTTAAAACACTAAAATGAAGCTTCTGTGTTATTCTTTATACACGTATTTTTAAAACAAACAGCAGCTACAGAAATATTTTGTCTTTAATTCCAGTCTGTTTTCATTCATTCTTCCACCCTGGCTTGATGTCCTTTATAGCCTGGAGAAATGAAAGATTAAGAAACTGATCCTGGATCTTCAATTGGATTAATTTATCTTTAAAGTCAGGTGTTTTTTCATGAGTTTCTGGACAGAAAGTGCAAACTTCGAGTTACACCACAGTGATGCCTGTTCATTCCCCCTTGGGCAGAGGAGGTCCAGCCTACACCAGCCAAGACTGAGACTGATCTGGAGGCTGTTGTGTCCACAGGGCCACAGGTGGAGTGAGTCTGGGAGAAGGGAGCAAAAGGTTTACTTCTAAATAGAAGCCGCAGCACAAAGCAGTGCCCAGGCAGTGTGTTCAACCTAGGGACTGGCTCCAGAGCAGCTTCTGATGATACAGATGTTGTCTGGAAGACCATGGAGATGAGTGGAGAATTTGGCACGTGAGGATGGATTCTCTAGTGTATTTAATTTTTTGAGGGGCCATTATATCTGCTGATTTCATTCTTCCCTTAATGCATTATATAACACCATTCACCTCCATGGCCTGCTGTACAATTGGCTAAATATTTGTGATAGACTTCTGCCTCCAATAGCCACTTGCTGATCTGTAACAGATAGCCACAATAACAGTAGAATAACATGGTCTAAGTGGAACAGAAGAAGATTGTCTTTTTTTAAAACATATATTTTATAGCTTCAGGAAATTGTTATAAACTATTAGGCCTTGGAAAAAAAATAGGGACTTCTATTTAAAGGTACCTTTGCAAACAGCCCCTTGACTTGCTGTGTAGCTTTTCCAATCACATGGATGGGACTGGATGGAACTTATTATTTTTAGTAGAATCAGAGAAGACCTGCAAAGCTGGCAAACTAGGTGGGCTTTCCTGATGGCTTGCTGATCTCAAGGCGTGTGTGGATATCTCATAGCTTACACAGCTGTAACGTTCTTTCACACACTCTGGCTGGACTATCACATATGTTGCCACAAAATGTTAAGACATCAAGACTCAAATGTTCTTTTGTTCCCTTTTTCCTCCCTGTGTATGTTTTACTCAGTAGCTTTGTTTATTTTCTTAAAATATTTCCTTTTTGTTTGCATTTCTTGGCAAAGACCTCCTTGTGTTTTTATAACTGTAATCTTCTTTTGGTCCCTCTGCCAGCTATATTACCCAAGATTAGCCACAAGTGTGTTTCAAGGGCTTCAGTTCCTCGTGGTGTTAACAGGAAATCAAAAATAGCTTTTCATTTGCCTCAGTCTAATTTATTCAGTTCAGGTATAATGTTAAAGTACAAAAATATTTTATAGTATTGCTTCCCCTTTTTTTTCTGTCTTCTCTCAATAAGTGGAAAAGGTCATTTCAAGTTGAAGAACTTCTGCAAAAAGCCAATAGCTGTCATTAGTATGAAATAATTTATATGGATTTCTTTATATGGCAGGGAAATGGCTATTGTAGAGCTGAAAAAATTCCCTCAAATGCCATTTCTGAATCAGAATCAGCTGCCTTAACAGCTACTGGTGTTTCATTATGAATGTAGCAGTAGAAGCCTGATTTTGGAGCAGATAACAGGAATGTTGTCCCTGTTCCAGCTAGGATTGTCCTGTGAGACAACCATCAACTTCCAGGTGCTCCTGGAACATTTGTCAAAATGTTACAAGATGGCATTTGTTGGGAAAGAGTAAATATTCATCTATTAATCAGGTCAAATGAAATCAAAAAATGTACTTTATGTTCAACATTTTCATATAGCTTTGTTCAACACTTACGTATAGCTAGTGTTGCTCATTGGGAGGGAGCAGAGGTTGTCTCTTTTTATGGAAATCAGAACTCCTAAATAGTTACTCTGCAGACATTTTGCAAAAAGCTGCATTTCTAAGCTTGTGCAATTTTTCAAATTTTGTTTTACTAACAGGCAGAGTTGTTGGCTTGTCAGAAGCCTCCTTCAAAGAGCTAAATACCAACACCTCCTGAACTAACAATAAGACATGTTTTACTAGTAGTGATGAAATATCTTCTATAAACACTCCCTACCTTACTGACCATCCTTTCCCAGTATTGATTCACCACTGAAATATTTGTGTCACTTGAGTTCAAGTACATGAAACCAAACTGTTCGGTGCTTGGAGTTGTATGAGTGCCACTAAAAGCAGCATGCACTTCAGCAGTTAGTGAATTAAATAAGCAAAAGCATGCTAATGGTCTCTGGGAGACCAGCACAGCTGACCTTAGAGAGAGAATGATAATAAAATGAAGAATACAAACAAGAGATGGAACCATGGGCCTTTTATGGGTCAGATCAATAGAGCATGCAGGGATCCAGAGCTGCATGTTGTCATTGTCAGACCATCAAAAGAAATGTATTTTCTGTTTCTTTAGGGTTGTGCTATCAGAAACTGCTCCTAATAATTTCCCTGAAATATTTGTAGGATCTGATCTACATTGTATTTCTTCTCAATTCAGCAGCTGGTAAGAATTGTGGAAAACTTTGACTAATTTCTTAAAGCCAGTAAATATTCCACCGTTGTGGGAAGTTTTGTTTTTATTTCACAGGAGCCACAAGTTGACCAATAAAACATGGAATGAAAATAAATTATATGGAATTAGTTTTATTGAAAAGATATTTTAGATTTGACTGGAATTTGACTCTTCTTGTACCTGGAATTATTTAATATAGTGTTTTATTATAAGGACTAAAATGGCTGCTGGTGAGTAAAATGTGTTACCTTTAGATAACAGATATTTGAAACTGAGGAAACAATATATGATTATGGTTTCCCTTTACAATTTCCCTTACATTTACCTACAGGAACATAATAAGAAAATATCAGAAAGTATCAAAGAATAAGTAGGATGGGAATTTGCTTTTCCTCTTAATGTGCTTACATAAGCAAGGGCCTTCCACATAAATTGCATGTCAGTATGTATTATATTATGTATATTGCATCTCATGGTGGAGAATAAGAATGTGAACAGAATTTTAGATCCTCAAAATGGAGTGAGGGCAACTATGACCTTTTGGAGTTTTTTGTTACTTTGAATAACATTTCTCCTGTGCTGTGAATATATTGCAGGAGTATGTGTTAAACTATTACCCACCTACTCAGGTTTTGTAAATCAAAGAAAGACTTGGGCCAAAGCTGGGAAAGAAAAACAGATTACCTCTTTCAAAATTTGAAAATATCCTGGGATGTTTTGTCTTGACATGGGCAGATGTTGGCTGTCAAGTTATTTAACCCTGGCACCATTTCACTGAGTACTTGTTTTCAATCACATGAGAGGAGGAAAGAATCCTCGATGTTGAATTCTGTACTTAGTATTTTAAAAATAATTTTATTTAGGGCAGCATAAAAAAAAAGTAATGGAGAACAGGAGAAGTTACTTATTAGAGAACACCAGGAAAAATAAAAAGAGGGAAGTGAGGAACTTTCTATCCTCCCTCCCTCTCCAGAAAACATTAAAATCGTGTCTCTCATGAACATTTATTCAGAACAATAATTTTACTGTCAAGAAAGAGAAAAAGTGAATGATGGTCAGTGTAGTATGTTTGGATCACAGTTTGTACATCACCCTATAGAACGGAATTATGAGAGCAGTAGGGTAGTATTGTGATATTTCCATGGTGTTAATCTGTGTCAAATGAACCTTCAAAGTGGTTTTACATATTTTTTTTCTATTTCTTACTCAGCGATGTAAATTTACCATATTTTTCTAATGGACAAGTGTAACTAAGAAAGGTAAGATCAGGAGCAAGCTTGTTGGTGCTTGACTTATTCAGCCATATTTTGGCTAAATGAGATATAAAGCCTTGGTTCTTTGGAACATCACCTGCATATGCTAGCTGACGAAGTCTAGGAAGAAAAAGAAAAGGAAAATAAAAAGGAGGTATTCCAAAACTGCTGATAGTTAAATGCAGAAATCTTGCACTTTTACAGATAGTAATATTTATATTTTAAATGTTAATATAAATATAAAATATTAATATGCATATATCAATAAAAATATTATCGATTAAAACACATATGTCATGTTAACAATAATTTAATTTAAAATATTAATTTTAATATTGGTGGTCTACATTTTAAATTTTTCTTTGAAAAAATATATAATTTATTTAAAGTATCTAAAATTTCATCAAATTTTAAAGAAGGCAATAAACTTAGTTTTCTGAAAATAGAAAAGTTACGCTAGCTAGCTTGGTTAACACTTCTATCAGCTTATCTCTTATGTCATCTTCTTTTACACAGATACTTAGTTCAATCTCTTCCTCCCTATTCCACCTTCTTAATTTTCTAGCCTCTAATTTATATTCTTGTTGGAGAGCTGCTGACCTTCAAAATGTTATGGAACAAAAATATGTGCTTGGCTTTTTTTCTTGAACAACAAAATCAAGGAATACAAAAGTCCTGTAAGTATCTTTTTCTTACTGCTGTGACCACTGACATGAAACATTTCCTTCCACATGTGTGTTAAGAGGTGTTGCTCAGAGCTTACTGGAGGTATCTCACAGTGTGTCTTCCCATATATATTCTTGTATGCTTTATACCTGCTGCTGATTTAATTACTGATATATTACAGTATCATGCTGCCACAAAGGGAATGTCCCCCAGGGTTATTTAAAGCTAAACCCCAAAATGCTGGAGTTTAGATGGAAAACTCACTGGCACTCACAGCAATTAGTATCTTGCACAGCGTGGAGAGCAGGCAGTTTGAGTGACACTCTTAGCAGTGCACATTCCTTTACTTACACTTGATTTATGACTCAGTCACATCCTAGCACAAACCTCCATGTATGCTCTTTACAACACCTCCTCTATCTAGCTCAATGTTTTCAGCAGACATTAACCATATCTACATTCCCCTTTTGCACCTGCAATTAGTAGGCTAAAGAAATCCCTGTAATGAAAGCACTGCTGTGGCTGAGACACACACCAGGCAGGTGTGCCCACAAAATACACAAAAAATCTTGTGTTTACCTTGGTTGCCCACTAGCAACAGTTACACAATGTTTTGGCTACTTGAGTTTTGAGAAGGAATGTAAAAACACTAGGAAATGAGGGAAATTAAGGTCTTTTCAAGAATAAATCCAAGTATATATTGCTAATTGCTCTCTCTTTAAAAGCCATGATTCAACAATCACTTCTACACAGCAAAGATACAATAACACACTTTTCTAAATAGAGTAACAGTAAGAAGAGCTGCTAGAGAAGCTGACTTTTCCTTTAACTACTGTTCTTTAAAAGTGATTCCGTTCAACAATGTACAAGGTCGACAAGTCAATGCAAGACCACCCTGCTTGGGGATTTGCTCTCAACACAGACTTGTGTCGAATCCCTCAGCTGAGAAATGTCAACCAGCACCTTTCATATTTATGGTGACTCATAAACAGGAAACTCAGCCCTGTCCACGACACTGGAGCTTTTTCATATCTTAGATCCTTTTACGAAGGAAAAAGAAAAGGGTAAAAAAAAAAAAAAAAAAGAGAAAAAAAAAAGAAACCTCTCAAAACAAAACAAAGAACTTAGCAGGACATTTAAAGCAGCTGCCTTCTATTTTATGTGCCAAAATAAATATTGCCAAATTAGTAAGGCATATTGAACAAATTATAAGCTAAATGCAAATTTATCGACTGAAATTCAATGGTAGAGTGGCCAAGGAGCTTGCAATGGTATAGTTCATCGTTTTAAGTAGGTGTTTTGGTTGGCCAGTTGCTGTAGAGTGACGTGGGAACAGTAATATAAAAGAGCATTTCTGTTACACCCAAGATGAACAGTTTGTTTTAGAAAGTTCAAGTAAACATTTTCTAACATACATTCACTCGTTTCAGAGTGTCTTTTGCTACCAAGAGAGAGATAAAAACTGGTTTTAAAAGTCTTTTACAAAAATAAAACATTTCAGAAATGGCAATGTCAGCAAGATAAATTATCCAACAGAATTTTTGGTGGAGTTTCTAATTTCAAAATAATAAGAGGAAAGCCTTGTTTCTTTTCCCTTGTATTCTTATAAGGACACATATGGCTTTTTTTGTCTCTGATGTGATTTAACATTATATAATTATAAGACCTGATATATACATATATATGATATCTTCCACCAATTTTCAAGGGCATATAACTAGTCTTATACATTAAATCCAGTGCCTGGGCAGTTCATACACATGTCAGCTCAAGAACCATTATTGTTAGTGTACTGTTCACTTTCCCATAAGTAAATTTCAATGTTACAGGGAAAAAAATATTTTTCATTGGGAAAGCCAAAGCTCAGAATTTTGCTTCAGGTCTGTCCAGACTTCCTTGAGTTTTGGCACTACTAATTTGTTGGCTCAACACAAAACATTCATATTTAAAATAAATATTTATGGTCTCCCTTTGATAAATCTGATAATACATTGCAGGAAACATACTGTGGCCTAAAAGTCTGATCCACATGTTAAAACCAGATTTTTTAAGCAAAATTCTTGAATGTATCAATAGGGTTCTGGGAGTTATTCAGCTGATGTGGAAATGGTTTGGTATACCTCTTTTTTCAATAAACCCAACTGAAGCAATGAGATTCAGAGATGTCAATTTATTTTTCAAAAAAGTGTGTCAGAACATCAGAACATGATAGTGACTCACAGTGAGTTGGAGGCTCCCCCTTGGAGAACAACTTCAATGTTTAAAATTTTAACTCTAAATTCAGGGTGAAATAGTATGAGATCTTAAAATGTTTCTTGGAACAATTTGTAATTTCCTGTTGCAATTTTTCCCTTTATAACTAAGAGTTCCCAGCTAATAATCACGTCTTTACAGTTTAAGGAAGCTATACTGAAATAATTTTCATTACAAAACTAAAGCAAATTAACAAGACCTCTCCCCAGCCTTTTCCCTTTCCAAACAATAAAAGAAAATATCCCACTGCAGTCCAAAGGGTTTCAATAGTCTTTTTAAAAATAAGATGGTCAATGCCTGCGTTTCCATCCTGTAAGGGCAGCTGCCATTGGCCTCACCTGCAATCATTGCCTCATCATGGGCCCCAGTTATGCAGGGCTGGGGTGTGGGAGCAGAATGTTTGAAATCAAGAGGCACCTGCTCCTGATACATGAGGATTTCAGCTTCAGATTTGCTCTCTTATGTTCAAATATATACTTTGGTTGAGCATCTACAAATTTGCAGCGGAAAATGGCCCTGGCTGATTCCGAGGAGAGATCGCTGCTTTGATTATCAGCAAGAACATTTGGCAAAACGTCCAATACAATTAAGAAAAAAACAAAGTTGTGAAGTTTACTGTTTGAGTCAGCCCAGTTCAAAACAAACAAACTTTGTCCAGCAAAATGTTATTGGTTTCCTTGGCTATAGAGCCCTTCTGGAAGGGAAAAATCCCCACAAGAATCCCTATGCAATTTTAAATTCTGATGCACTTCGGGGCTTAGATTTTCCTCACAGAACACTGAAAACATGTTTTTTCACATTAATTTAAGATCAGAGTGGATATTTTACAGAAAGCTGACTTTCTGTGCCCTGGAGAGGCCTGCACATTTCCTGAATTATCATGAAGCTTTGGTTGGGGTGAAAAACAGAATATTTCCATATGCTGAAAACCTAGGTGAGTCTTGACAAAGCTGAAACACAGAAAAGAGAGAAAATAAAAGCTGCTCCAGGAATTTTTTCGTAACTTAAAATGAGACAAAACCCTACTCCCAGACTGGACCAAGAGGGTGACTTTGCATCACCACAATTTTACATCCCACAGTGACTTTTAGGATTTAATCTAGCCCACTGCTCCTGTTGAGGGAGATGCCTTTCTCCCCATCTCAGGAGGCCAGTCTTGCAAGACAAAATACCAAATTGTTTTTCTTTCTCAGATTTATACATGTTTATCTCTTTTAAAATTCATCTGAAGTAAAATGGATCCAGCTTTCTCTCAAATAATGCAAAACATATGGGAACAGAGTTGTGTAAGTCACAAGTTGACAAGAACCAAAGCCCTTCAATGATTTTCTCAGACCCACATGATATGCTCAAATCTGACAGACCTGTTATGTGAGCAAATACTTGTAGTCTGCCAGTCAGCTTTGTAGCAGCTTCACAACACAGAGTTATTCCTTTTGCTCTTCACGCTGGGTTGTGTTACAATATTTTGGAGGACAGAAATGGCTCAATCTCATCTGGTGTCATAACACTTTTGCTGTGAAACAAGCTCCACTTGCTTCTGAAAAGCTAATGTCTGTACAGGATCTACAACAAACTCACTTGTACATGGGAGCAAGCCCTCAAAACTTTCTAATATCAATGTTCTCTAATGCTGAATTGATTGATATATGTTGCATTGCAAATTGCCATTACAGAGGCAACGATTGCTGGATAAAAGTGGAGAAGATATTTCTCCTTTTTTAAGATTTTTGCTCATATGTGAATTATAATTTAGAAAGTACAGAAATAAGAATATTTCAAAAATTCAGAAAATCCCTTCACACTAACAGCCATTGTTTTCATCTGCTTTCTGCCTAGTAGAAGGCAAAACACTTTTTGTAAGAGTTTACCACAATGGGGTACCCTTCATATTCACCACTGAATCTGGCTACTGGGGATGCTGGAGATGTTTATTTCACCATGGCTTAGATATGCCTCTGCAGTGGTTTAACCCCAGCCCCATACAGACTCTCACTCACTCCCCAAAGGTGGAATAGGGGAGAGAATGGAAAGGTTGAGAGTGAGAAATCTTGTGGGTTGAGACAGTTTAATAGGGAAAAACAACATGCATAAGCAAAGAGAAACAAGGAATTCATTCAACACTGGGCAGGCAGATGTTCAGCCATCCCAAGGAAAGCAGGCCTCCATCATGAGTAACAGTGACTTAGGAAGACAAATTCCACCACTCTGAACATCCCCCACTTCCTTCTTCTTTCCTCAGTTCTATATGCTCAACTTGACGCCAGATGGTCTGGGATATCCCATGGATCAGTTGGGGTCACCTGCCCTGGCTGTGTCCCCTCCCAGATCCTTGCTCACCTGTTGCTGGTGGGGTGGGGTGAGGAGCACAAAACGCCTTAACTCCATGTGAGGCCTTCTCAGCAGTAACAAAAATATCTCTGTGTTATCAGCGCTGTTTCCAGCACAGTTCCAAAACACAGGCCCAGTGTGCCAGGTGCTATGAAGAAAATTAACTCTATCCCAGCAAACTCCAGCACAGCCTCACAGAAGCTGCAGCCCACCAGGCTGATGTCGGGGGTGTGGCTGTGCTGTGTCACCTGCTGTTCTGTACATCTCTCTAGTACAGACATACAGACAGGTGTCAGGCAGGAAAAGCTGTATTTAGGAATCACAGAGGGTACCACCCAAAGAGCTGAAAGCTTTTGTATGGCAGAGGCCATCAGCAGCCAGATTAGAACACAAGTATCTTCCAGATTCCAGAGAGCTGCTCAGAGAGGTTAGATGCACCCTGCCCTCCAAAAGCTGCAGCACGCTGTGTCCAGGACAAGTGTTTGCTTTCCACAAGCAGCTTGGCATCATCAGAGCTGCAGGCCATCCTGACGTTATGGCATGGAGCACATGGGTGTGACCTGTGTGCTGCATGGAGGGCAGCTCCCAGACAGGAAGCACCATGGGTGTGACAAAGCTGGAGCTGGAAGCAGTTAGGAATGTCACAGGATACAAGTAGCTCAAACTATGCAACATGTTCTACATGTGCCACAGGCAGAGCAGAGCCAATTACATTTTATCAGTCTCAGACTGCTGTATTGTCCCCTTCACTTTTTGACATTGATCTAGTGGAACCAGTGCATATTAAGACATATTTTCATATTCTTTCTTTTTTCTTAAGTAAAAGTATTTCAAAGAACCCCTTCCCATCCGTAATATCATATGGTTCCATTTTACTTAATTGTTGCTCTACATAAAAAGACGGGAGATAAAAGTTATTTTCTGCAGTCATAGCTGTATTGCCAGCTGCATTACTGGCAAAAGCAGTTATTGTAACATCATTTTTTTTTCTTTTTATATTCTTGATGTATAGCTTAGATTTATATTGTCTACATTCATTTGTGTAAACTGCAATAATTTAATACCAGCTATCTGTATCAGAGTCACTAATTTAACAAAAATGTATTTGTGTACTATACTTCCTAAAGCCATATGGAAAAATGCCCCTCAATGTACATATATACAGCTTTGGGAAGACAATAAAGGATAATCAGAGACAAAATGTGGCCACTTGGTCTTTTGAAAGAAAAGAAAAAAATTAGAACTGTACCTATTCCTCCATCCCCCATATTACCAAGTGCCAATTTTTAACAAAGTGTAATTGTGTTAGGTACAATTTGAAGAATACACTGCATTCTTTAAAATGCTTAAGGCTTAGTCCCTTCAGCTACAAGGACAATCTATCTATTGTCTCCAAAGCTCACAGTCTTGTTTTATCTTAGAGGAAGTTTATTCCTAGATAGAGATCTTCATAACACAGAGTTGAGAATAGAGACATTGACAGTTAGTGGATATAGTTTATTGCTTCTTTATAAAAGCACTATTTAGTAGCAGGAGTGAATATTTGAGTCAGCAGAGACATGCATTTGCTCCCCTCAGCTAATCTGTCAGGTTTTGCTTATTTATAGATCTTAGGAGCTTCTTTCTAACATTTGGCCATAGCCAATACTTTGTCTGATGGTTAAGTCTCCACATGCTTTTTGGAAAGGACTCAGTTTAAACTTTAACTTTTATAGTTACACAGGACATTTAAAATGCTTGCACAGTATGGTTTGTATGCTGAAAAGTTTCACAGATCAGAGAGGATAACTGGCACCAAGAAATTCAAGACACATTCACAAACCTTTTCTTGTGCCAATACATCCCTGAAGTTTTCATAAATCCCTTTGTGGTACTTAATTGGCAGTTCCAGTTCTTTCTCTGACTCTAAAATAGTGTCTCCAGTTAGAATACCATCAAAACACTAACAATTTCTAATTATACATTTAAACTGTTATTATTTTGTTGCTTTCTATGAAACTTTATTTACTCTTCTGCTTTTAGAATAATTATAGTGGTTGTTAATTTTTTTAATTGTCTTGCCAAACGGATGTTACCAGAAGTAAATAAATAGAACTACTGAAGCGCTTTTCTTTCCCAGATGACACTCCTCTCTTTCTTTCATGGCCACTGGACAGAATATCTTGAAATTCTTGGGAAAAAAGCATTCTAGTTCTGTTGTCTAAGTTGATCAGAGACATTTTGAAGACATTTATCTGTCTAGAAATAAATTAATTTGAAAAAAATCAGCGATGTTATCCCTTATTCCTGGTTATTATTCATTTTTTAAATTAAAGTTGACTAATTTAGTTTATTAAACAAGAATAGGTCGGGTAAATTTATAGTCTCAAATCAGCATAACTCTTTTATCACCTGACTTTTCAGAGACTCAAGACAATCTGAAGAATCAAAGCACTTCACATGCAGTTTCTTCTAATGCAACTGTCTTGGGTTATGGAAGGAAAAAACTGTATTCTATTTTCTTCTGCTGAAAGCAGATGGGGAAATGTTTTTTTCTTTATTTTTTGTTACTGTGGGGGAAGGGGGGGTGGATGCTTTCTGATAATGTTTCAGCTGTTAAAACCGGGTGGGGCACTGTTTTTTATCTCTTTCACCACCCATCCTCCCTCCAGGGGGATACTTTCTGCTAATGGGCCATTAAGGCTCACCAATGACATGACACATTTACATCATCCCATTGTGAGATGCTCCACCCACTAGGTGGGGGCTGCAGGGTCCCTACCCAGATAAAAACTGAGACTCAGAGAACCAGGCATCCTGTTTTCCACTGGACCCCAGAGGAAGATCAGTCTCATCTCACCATCACTGGACCCTTTCTTCAACAGGATCATCAACTCCAACAGAGCCACATCTGTTTCTCCAGGAGGACTGCTTCCAAACACCCTGACCAACAGGGTGTCAGGTCGTGTCCCTGACTCTGTCAGGGTTTTCTGGGTTTGTTTATTTGTTGTTTACTTGTTTCTTTTGTACTATTACATTTGTATTTTTAACATTCCTAGTAAAAGAACTGTTATTCTATCTTTGCCTGAAAGCCCTTAATTGTAAAATTATAATAATTCGAAGGGAGGGGGGTTTATATTCTCCATTTTAAGGAAACTCCAGCTTTCCCTAGCGGATACCTGTCTTCTAAACCAAGACAGCAACTTACTTCTCTGAGGACCCCCAGTTCCAGCTGCAGTCAGAACTGAACACTGTTACTCTCCGATGAAATTACTTTAATAATGTCAGTCAGTTGACAGTTTTCTACTAGCAAAGACAAAATTTGTGGAATGAGAGACAAGAAGAGGGCAGGTTTCTCTGTGCCTCTGCCTCTAAATCAAAGCTTTTTATGAGCCCTGAGCTTCCACCACTTTCTCCTTCTCATCCCAAACCCCCAGTGACCTTTCCTGCTCCAAAGCAACACATCTGTCATGGACTCTCCTGGCTCCCCATCAGACATCTCTGCATTGCTGCCAGCCCACTCCCTTATCCTTTCTGCCCAGGTTCCTGCCAGCTGACACTTCTGGTTGCCATCCACATCCACCCTCCTCTTTTCTGCTACATGTGCTCTGAAAGCCAAATCTCCAGAGTGCTTCACACCCCAACAGGCAACCAGCAGCTGTTTCTGCCAGCCACAGGCCCTTGTCTACATTGCTGACAGATTTGGAGGAATGTACCTAGACATAGGATGGATGTAAGTAAAATTGAGATGGGCCCCATGGGGACAGGATCTGCCTGGGGTAGGTGAAACCCTACAGCAATTGCCTGTTAGTACTACACAAGTACTTCTCAATAGTAGATAAGAAGTATCCCTTCTTCCTGCAGGCATATTTGAAGTGATGATTTTTTTTTTTGCAGTTTCCCATATTTTTTTAGAAATGACACTTCCAGTAAACTGCTGAAAATGTGCATCTGTCTTCAATAAAAAAGAGACTTAATTAGCACATCTTCCCCTCTGTTGAATAAGAAAAAAAAGGCAGAGGCAGGAGGAAGAGATTTATTTTGGTGCCATATGAATCATAACTATCCTAGTATGCAAAGCCTGAAATAATGTTAAAGCTTGAAAGAAATGATGTATAAATGGAAAAGTCATCCCCCGTGTTTAACAGCAAACAGTAGATACAATACACCATGTTCTGTTGCAGAAGAGCAGTTTCCAGTGGAATTATTCCAGATTTACACTGCAGTGGCTGAAATGAGAAACTGTCCCACAGAGCATATGTAACAGGAGAAGTAATGTGATATTCTTTTTCTTTGGATCATCTTGTTCAAGCTCTGCTTCCTGTGTTTCAAGCTCTGCTTGAACTGCTACCCAGGGCTGGCAGTCAGTAGGATTGTGTTAAGTGCTGTATAAACACATAGTGAAACATAGGCCCATACCTGAAGAGTTTGAAACAGGAGGAAGTGAGTTTGTTAATGACAGTGTGAAAATAATACTTTTGACGTTTAAGCCAACCACTATCATATTGTTTGAGGCTGTTATGGAAGAGAAGCTGTTCGAAGAGGATCCTGATATGTCCTGATATGTGTGGATGCTTCTTCCACACAAAAGTAGCAAAGATAAAGCCCAAAGCTGATTTTGGTAAAATTGGACTGGCAGATGGTGCAGGTGGGGATCATTTAGGACAGGGAAAGTGCTGTTTGGGGGTTAAAGCACTGTTGTCATCAGCTGGTGTTGGAATATGAGCCACAGTGGGTGGGAAACCACTTTGGTCACAGGCTTCCAACCCCTCAGCTGAGTGTCATGAAGATGGACACGGCAGGTGACGTTTTGTTGTCAGGGAAAGATGAAGAACTAAAAGAGGACCAGGACATGAAAGACAATAATTTGAAGTTTTAAAAAAGGAAATAACCAGCAAAATGATGTTTGGAATATTCTTCTGAAAGTTTTTTAAGTAAACGGGGATAGATTTATATCAAAACTACGGAAGGGAAAGGAACAGAAACTAGAAGGTCCTAGTTTGTATTGACATCCAATGTTTTTGATTCTGCCAGATATAAATTGGTTATGGGAAAAAAAACCCAAACCTTACAGACCAGAATGAAATGCAAGATAGTTGCTGAAATATCTGTAAATAAATTCATGACAGAAAAAGATTAATTGTAAGCTGAGAAGCAGGGTGAATTAGTACATTTAAAGTTATTGATGTACTACCAGAAGTTACAAGCTTTAAAATATTCAATATGGGCAAATGCTGCATCTAGAAAAAAAATCCATCTCAGCTATGATTGCTGTTTCACAGTAAGTAGATAGTGCCAAGCTGCTTTCAGTAGAAACTAAAAATAAGACTAGGCATGTTTTGTGGGGATTTCTGCTTTAGACATATCAAATTTAATCTCACACTCGGCTCTTTTTGGGTGCTTTGAAAAATGTCCTAAGATTTGAGTTCATGCAGATGAAAACTGAGCAAGAGAAGGATGTGTGGGTTACTAATAGAAGTACAAAGGCTGAAACTGTGTCTCAGTTTATTTAAACAGCCCTCTCCTCATTGCCATGTGTTCCAAGGACACTGTGAGCTTGTCAGAAGACAGGTTAATCCTCTGCCTCAGTGCAAGTTGAGCAGTAGTGGTCATGGTTTTCTTTGTAGTTTGTGGTAAAGCCAGTCTAACCGAGAAACAATCTGAGTCATGTTCAGTAATGGGGGAGGGGGGCGGAATTAGGGCCTTTTAGCTAAAAAAAACCCCAAAACCCAAATATGTTACCTTCCTTCAAATATTCCTCTGCATCTACTGTCAGAGTCTGTGCCATTTCACTACAAGTGACTCGTGTCCATGTCCTGGGAATGTTATCCTTCACAGCTATCCGTGTGCAGCACTCCAGTGTCAAATCCAGCCAATAGCCATTTTCATTTAATATGAAATTTTCAGAAATTATTAGCAGCTATATGTTACCCCCATTTATGCCATTCAATGACTACCAATATTTTAGAGTACCATCAGTGATTTTATCAGAGTTGCCCATGTTAGATATTTGATACAATTTTTCTTTTTATTAAAAAGCACTTACAGAAAGAACAGCCTTGACTTGTAGGCATGTCAATGCAATGCCCCCCATTCAAAGTGGCTCCTTATTTTCTGGTCTAGAGTAAATGTTGAAAAATGCTATACAATAACATCTGTTATTACACAATAGCTCTCTATTTGCTTCCAAGGAGCTTCCAACCCAGCCTTGCGTAACTTTTTCTTCACATAAAACAATGAGAGCGTATGTTGGCCTGTAAAAGACTGTATGGCCTCAAGTAATAAATACCTCTCAAAGACACCCAGCACAAAACCTCATTGTTAGAGCAATTTTGACAGAGAAGTTGCACTCTGGCTCAGTCCAATAAGGAATAGCTCTTTTGATGCTGAAAGATTTAAATTGTCTCAGAAAGATTTAAAAAGAATTCACATATCAGGCAAGTGAGTCAAGACAGACATGGGCAATTTATGAGGTTTGAGAGTACAGGTGCAGGGCTGGCTGTTCAGTGAAAGCATGGAGCTGGGGCTGGAATTGCATCCCCACTCTTGCTAAAATATCATCCTGTCCTAAGGGGAGTGCTCTTTGCTCAGTTTGCACAGACTAGTTTTGGAGCTTGTGTGCCAATGTGATCATCTGCTCTTTCCTTCCAAATAACACATGACACAGAGTTTATTGCCAAACCAGTTGTAACAGGATTTTAACCACTAAAAATGTGATAAGTGGTGATATGTAAGTGAAAAGGAAAAAAAAAATAAGCATTTTGATTTCTTTCAGAGTTTCCATTTATCAATTAACATTTAAAAAGGAAAACCTCATTTGTCTTTTCAGGAACTCATACAGGCTTAAATATTTTTTTGTGTGTAGAGACTTGTGACCAATGTCAGCACATGTCACTGTGTCCAAAAAAGCCTGTTGCTGCTATATTCTCTGTAAAGCATTTGTTACTATTGTTAGCTGCTTAACATCTGAAATTAGATGCCTTCTGGATAATACACAGAAATAATGAGAGCCAGACGGATTCCATCTGGCCAAATATAGATGTTTACATCTAAACTGGTCCTTATAAGCTCTCTCTGTATTCAGCGGAAAGAAAAAGGGCACTTCCAGACTTCAATTTATCCCAGGTTAAGTTAGATACCTAGAACTAGCCAGCTGAATAGCCATTCTCATAGTTCCTGTTTCTCCCCACAGATTTCACCCACAGATTCCAAAGGGGCCTTAGTGAACCATCCACACTGCAGATATCAAAGTAGAAAGCTCAAGGCAGGAAGTCCTACCCCTCTTACCACAAAAATAATGCAACAGCTAAAGCAGTTGTTATGGTCCTATCAGAGATCTGTCTATAATTCTTAAATATGCTACAATCAAAAATATGAAAGGAAGAAGAAAAGAAATGGGACACATTTATGTACTTGACTGGTTTATGTTTGGCAGTGTATGAAAACTCACATGCCTAAATAAAGTCCATTATACCCTCAGGTAACAAAAACCAAGCATGAAGCTATATTTTGTCATAGGATTGCTATTGATGTAACCCCACTGATATCCCAAAGAGTAAAAAACAGTAAAATTCAGTACAGAAAAAGCCTTGACAGTATCATAGTGAAGGATATACTTTATAATACCTGTCTGCCCTCCCACTCTTTCTGTTAATGACTATTGGTGTAGTGTGCTTTGTATGGAAAAAAACATTTGCTATCTGGGGTTCTTCCTTCCTCCAGGTGGGAATTATGGCCTCACACAAATTGCTGTTGACTAAGTCCATCAATCTTCTGTCAATGATTGTAACGAGGAACAGAAAAAAGGGAGATCTTTTTGGTCTTTTTTATTTTTTTAAATGAATGACCCCCAAAGAATACTATGTAACATTACTCAACTCCAAAGTGAGTAATTCCAGTGGTTTGACAAGAGCATCCTAGTCCAGCTTTCATGGGATGGTGTCTTAGCCAAATAAGTGATAACGCTCCAAAGCAATGGAGGCTTTCACTAAACATTTGAAAGAATTAGACCATTAGGAAATTTTTATTTTTTTTTACCTTTGGAAATGTCAATGCACTCCTTACTCACCTATAGGAACACACCTAGCTGAAGTCTGAAGCACATTGCTGCAATTTTTTGCTATTTTATCTTTTGCATGTAGTACATGCTGAGAAACAGCACTCAGAAAAAGTAAGTTTACTGTTCTGATGTATTCTGCATCTTCAGCCTTGACTTCATAAATGAAAATAAACACTATCATGCTGACTATGTCATTTTGAGTGTAATACAAATGCCATATTAACATAAAATAAACCCTTCTGTGAAAGCTGAGCTTGATATCTGAAGTGAAAGGGGCATCAACAACTGATGATCCCCATAATAGTAGGACTTTTTCTAATGAAGTTGAACTCCAACAGAATGATAAAATAGCAGGAAGAAAAAAAAAGAGTTATAACCTAATATTTAAAAATAGTCATAATCATCAGTGAAATATCATAAAAAGAAGGCTGATAAGACTGAAGAAGGATGACAAAAGTGACCGAAGGCCAGAGAGTTTCAGATATGGCAGAAAGTTGACATGGTGTTGCTTCTTCTGCAGATTTGTAATTCTCTTGTGTTTCCTATCAAAGAATCAGGGAATGGGTTGGAAAGATCGTCTAGTTCCAACCCCTTGCCATGGGCAGGGACACCTTCCACTAGACCAGGTTGCTCAGAGCCTCATCCAGCCTGTCCTTGAACATTTTCAGAGATGGGGCATCCACAGCTTCTCTGTGCAATCTGTTCCAGGGCCTCACCACTCTCTGAGTAAGGATTTGTTCCCTAACATTTAATCTGAATATCTCCTCTTTTCATTTAAAGCCGTTCCCCCTTGTCCAATCACTGTCTGTACCCATAAAATGTCACTCTCCTTCTTTTATATAAGCCCTCTTTAAGTACTGAAAACCCTCACAAATAAGTGAGTCTAAGAAGTTTCTTTACAAAGTCTATAATTGATTTGCTTTAGCAGTCATGGTTTGTCCAGAGCTAGCACATAGAGTGATTATAAGGATGGAAGTCTGGAGACATTCTGCAGATGTTACTGAGATATTTAAATAGAGGTAGGAGATGTGGCAGCAAAAGGAAGCATTAGACCTCCATGGTCGGTGGTGTGTGTGTTTTAGGCACAATCTCTTGCCCACAAACCCTGGCTGTGGCTCTGCTAATCATTTCTCTCCTGTCAATTACAACTTTCCCTTGTGAAACCATATTCCCTAAAAATGAAGGCCGAAGATTTGGTGCTGTTGAGGTCAGAAAGCGATGTGAGAGATCTGACCTGAAATTAAGTTGGTTTTGAGAAAGACAGAATCCAAGGACTGGGTTAAACTCAAGAGTTTGATGATCATTCAACTATCAAATAAGATGTTGTGGCATCACAGTTTATTTTGTGAGGATCAGCTACATACTCCAGAGATGGGGAAGTATCATAAAATATATTCAAGACTCTGAACATGACATATCTCTAACTAGGGAATTGGCCAACTGACCCTGTGGTCAGAACCTCTGCAGGTCATTGTTTCCTTGAGGAAGTTAGTGTGAAAAAGGGTGGAGGAGCATCAAGATTTCCTGCAAAATGAAAATACAACTGAATTATGTTTTGTCAAAGAGCAATTTGATGGGACTTTTCTTATTAAAAGAAAAAAAATGTGGGCTGTTATTTCCAATTTATTCTTTTGTTCAGCAAAAGATTGATTTCATATGATTTAAAGAAAGAGACTGTTTCCTTAGAGAGGTCCAGAAGCATTACTGGAAAAGCACACCACAGAAGGAAGGCCCTGTGACAATAAAGGACACCCTGAAGTTCTTTTTGTACTGGAGAATCTCCACAATAATTCATTGAAAAATGTTAAGGGAATCATCTTATGGGAAACCATTATAGCAATAGTAATTACCTGCCCAGAATTACTTCATAAAATTTCTTATGCATTCTAATACACCTAATTTTTGGACAACCAGAAAACAAGGGAGCTTTGGGAAGGTGCAAAAAGGTCCCATAAATATCAAACCCCTCCCTATAAATAGCAATCTTGACTCCTGACAGTTCATAGTTCCAGAGCAGGGTGAGGGATGAAAAAATGTCACAAACATAAAGGATGAAATCAATTCCTTGTATAATTTCAGTGAATTTTTTCTTGATTCCTGCAGCAGAACAGCAGACAGGATGAGCTGCTCTCTTTTATTTCCGAGCAGTGTAAGGAGATGAAGCATAAAAGGCAAAGAGCTCAAACACTATTTAAGAAAAGGACAAGATTTGTTGAGTCTTCCAATTCCCTTTCCAACACTGTGTTGTGGACAACTTGTGCTTACAATGACAGAGAAAAAAGATGTTTCATTAGTAGCAGGAACCCAGCAACTACCAGAGCCCCTGCCCACACTACAATCTGAAGTTGAGTTCAATGGTCTCCATTTTTGGTCCTACCCTGGGCCACCCCACCCGAGCTGCTCCCTGTTTGCTGCACAGTTGCTTGTCAAGTGCTGTGCAAGTCACGTTTCCTTGGCACCCATGGAGGTCCCACCCACACGGGAAAAGCGTGATCACAATATGGACGTAACACTTTCATCCCAACATCACCTCAAGCATTCAATAATGTTTTAAACTTAAGACTCTATCTAGTTGAACGATTGAGGAGATGATGGCCTGATTGCAAGCTTCCTGCTTATACTTTTCTCTTGGGATTTGGCTCAGGCTCATTTCTCATTTTCGTACAAGCTTGAATGTCAGCTTTTTATTTTTATGAAAATGGACTAATATAGCCAAGAAAAAAATAATGAAGACATTGCTTACTGTAAATTTAATTTAGAATGAAAAATTGTCTGCTACAATTAAAAAAATATTATTTTCAAAGATAGATTTTGTAGACACAAATTTCAAACCACATTATATTGCTGGAAAACATTTTTTTCAATGGAAGTGCTGACACAACTTTAAAAGGCAACATCCTGAATAAAACATCGTAATGAATATTCAAAAATAGCTACTAAGGGAGGTAAAAGTCATGTTACAACATGTGGCCTTTTGTCCTCTAATCTCAGCCTTATCTAATCTTGAAAGATTTATAATTTGCTAATTCTATAAGGCAAAAGAACATTCTTCTACCCAGAAAGGTCAGTCAAATCCATTCCAGGCAGTGATCAGTGGATTAAAACATGTCACTGAACCCTGTATAAATTTAATTATTTCAGGACATCTCAATTACAGACCACAACACTGAATGCTGGAATGGACAGCTGGTCTTACCTTCTGGTTGCTGAAGACATAATTAAGTTAAGACCCTGGGCAAGATGTTTCTTTGCCATACACCTGGTTAACAGGGAGTCTACACTCACCAACCCATTCAAGGCATACTTGAAGAATAACTGCTGCTAAGAAATATATGTTACGTATTGGCAACATATATAGTTGGAGAATTTCAAACTCTGGAACATTATCTCCTCAAAATATTAGTAGAAAGGTTGGAAACAGATATAGAGCCTTGATCCAACTCCGCTCATGTTGAATTTTTCCCACTGACTTTTATGGGAGTAAATCACAGTCCTGGGGTGGGTGGTTCCTTCAGCCTGCAAAGTGAGCCAAATCATCCCCTGATTATAACTCATCATGTGCTGTAGTTTTTTATGCACTGCTGCTTTCAAATTTCAGGTTTGGCTGAGCTGTGCTGTGGAAGGAGCAAAACAAAGGATGGGTTCTTCACAGACTGATACTTTTGTCATCCAGCACAATTTGGAACATCTTAAGGTCCTAAAATATAACAGTTGTGAGCAGAACGAATCTGTATTCAAGGGCAACACTGGCAGGTGGAAATCACTGAAATGTGTTAGTAGTTACCTATACCCATTCCCTGGCCATTTAGACACCTTTGATGGGTTAGTAACAGCGCAAGAAACCCTCAAGCATCTTTTCAGCTGGCCTTCAGAAACACTAGAAAATTACAAGCTGACTGGAACTGAGCTGTCTGCCTTCTGCCATAGTGCTTGTTTTTTCAAACGTGTAATTTCTCTGCTCAAGACTAACAATATTTTGAGCGACTGATCATCATTGATGGTCCAAAAGAACTAGAGCAACCAACAGTATCCTGCAGTACTAAGAAAAATTTCTTTTCCTTTTGACGTTTCAGCACAGGTTAGCTGTTGTCCTTTATTGGACAAGCTGTTTAAGGTAAACTGAAATCATGGAGCTATAAAAATTACATAATCTTGAAAGCTGGATCCAATTGTTATTTCTTGTTTGCTGTAGAGTAACTGCATACCCTGTACTCAATAATATATTAAAATATAATGTCTTTTTTCAGATCCACAGAAGCAGTAAGCTTCCATGACACCTTTGAATTCCTGGAACAATACAGTACCTCTTTCAGCCCCTCATATATCTGATATTACTTGAAAGATTGTGTCCAAACATCTGCATATAGTTTAGCTCCAAATAACAAATTTCAAGGTAAGATTTAACATACTGCACATTTTAAAATGTTACCTGTCACCAAATTATCCTAATCTTTCCAGGGCTGGAAGACAGACAGTCTAGGTTTACTATAAGGTGGGTATTTGAGATAAACAGCAGCTGGCATCTACAACTTGAGAACTTCAAGAGACGTACACAGACTTCTTTGTATTATGCTTTAGAAGATATTTCTGTGATGCAATGTCCTTGCAACTAGCATCTTGTGCAAAAAAAAGCACATGGAAAACTACATCATTAGTTAATATCTGGAAGACACCATACCTGGTTTACTTTTTTAGTCTATATTCCTCCCTCTGTTTTTATTTTTCTGTTTTGACCCCACAATTGAACCCCACACCCACTCCATTCCTCATAACCAGCTACCTCATATGGCTGATTGTTCCTGGAATTTCTTCAGCAGCAATTTGAATTTTACCTCTCTGTATTTCTCACTATTATGAGTGTTTTACCAAAGCTAGTAAATAATAAATAACATGGTGAATATAATCAAACAATTTTGTTTTTGTTTCTTTGGTTTTTTGCATTGGTGCTTCATAATTATTAGAAAATTATTGTAAAGTATAGGACATCTAACTATGGAAATACAATGTCATTTTGATGAATTATTGTATTAATTTTCAGCGTTGTATGCTTTTATTCCACATTAAAATCTGACAAAATTTTAATATTGTAAATTAGTATTTCACACTTCTGTGCACCATTTGAAATTTGGCTTAACATTTGAAAATGTCTTTCTCTTTCATTGTGCCAGCTCTCAATGTACCATAAGAAAGAATTTGGTAGGCCTAGCTTCTTTGCATCAGGTAGTCATCGTGCCAAATTATGAGGAAAATACCAAAAATATTATGAATGTTAGTTTTGCCAGTGTTCCAGAGTGCCTAGTACTAATTAAAGTTGATATCAGACTGTGCAGAATGTATTATACGCAAAGAATGATATTAAAGTACAGTGTGTTATCTAAAAATAGTCTTTATTACATGTTACATTTCTGTGTGATGTTAGAAGTTGCAATGGAATAATTAATGAGATAAACTATATGAAATAACACTCTGAGGCCACATTATTAGCAATATTTGTCACAATGGTTTTTATTAAAAATATCACACAATTTCCTGTCTGAAATCTGATCCAAAAAACTTGAAACTTCAACTGTTCAAAACTTAAATACAGCTCTAATTTTTAGTAATTTTTAACATAAGAGGTACCAGACCTGTTATTATAATTCTTCCTCTACAAATAATAGCAAAAGTCATGATGGTCAGTGAAGCGGTGCGGGTTCCGGCCAGCCCTGCAGCCGCACGCCTCAGGTGCTGCAAGCTAACAAGCAAGGCACACAGCCCACGTGGATTCTTTGTGCAGTGCGAGTGGGGGTGCGATGAGTGGCGTAGGAAAAAAGCAGGGCTTTGACCTGGGTGTAGCACGGAGGTGTTTATTCCAGGCAACATGCCCAGGAGGAGCAATGGGGCTCCGCCAATGGGACCGCAGCAGGGGTGGCGGGAGAGACTGTCTGTCAGCTGAGGAACAAATGAGAAAGAACATGGGGAGGGGTTGCTGAGCCCCAGCCAATCCCTTGATGCGCTCCCTAGAATCTTCCAGAAGGCAGGGAGAGGCTCGGACAGGATTGACAGGAGCCAGGGGCAGGGTTTACAGTGACAGACAGGTGGGGGGCGGGATCGGAGTGAACCAAATGGGGAAAAACTGAAGGGGAATGCAGAATAAACCATTGGAACTGTACAAAACTTCAAATACAAAATGAAATACAAAGAACCCTAAAAAACGAACCACCACAGATGAGCTTAATCTCTATCTCTTGAAGAATCCAAGGAGTGCTCTGTTGGGAAACACATCAATTAGGGATGAATTAAAAAAAAATATGTGCAGAGCTTTTAATCTGCTCCGGGTCAAGTCACAAGTGGGGCCTGGCCAAAGGATTTATCCTTATTTTAGGTGGAAACTTATGTGAAGAATCCACTTGAACAGTAATGCTTGGAAAAATCATGTAATTTTTCCTCTTCAAAAGAAACTCAGATTCAGCATACAAGTGTTGTCACACTTTCAACCCAGGCAACCTCTGTGTCTTTCAGAAATACGACACTAGGTATTAAGTTGTGTTTGTGCAGTATACTTACAATGGAAATCCATAATGGGAAAATATTTTTATGATGCATTTCTACAGTGTGCAGCAGATGTATGGAAAACAGCAGCTTTGTAGTGCTGATTAAAATGTGAGCACTTCTAAGTAAAAATGAAGGTATTGGTTTGGTTTACTTGAGAAGCAGCTCTGGTGTCTGCAAGTTTTTCCCCTTTATAATTCAAAACACAATTCAGAACACAATTATAACAGAAGACAATATATCCTGCTCTGACTCTAGTCACTGAGAAAGTTGGCACCTTCTCACACTTGGCACAGTTTGACACAGAGACCTCTCATCAGGGTGTGGAGAGGAATGTCATCCCCCCTGCAGATCCAACACACCTCTCCCAAGCACATGTGAGGATGGGGTGAATTACTCCCTCAAGGACACCTCTTGCTGTTAGTTGTGCTTGCAGGCTACTCAGTGACCTTCAGCTGACACCTCACTACCAATCATCTCCTCCACTGACAAATCTAGTGCTCACACCAATTCCTAAGGCACTGCTTTACTGTTATTCACAGTCTAAAATCCAAATTAGAGATGTAGCACTGTGTAGTATATTCAAATCAAAGCAATTAGCAGAATTTCTCCTCGACAGTGTTTTGGAAATCTCTATGAAGCTCAGGGTTATGCCTTTCCCGACCCCCACCCTTTTTTTTTCTTTTTTTTTTTTTT
>VYXD01015328.1:697336-712585 GCA_013397195.1 Hylia prasina
CTCTCCTCTCCCTCTCCTTGTCCATCCATTCAATTCTTACCCAATATCCTCAAAACTTCCAATGTTCAATGCAGCACTGTTTTTTCTTTTCCTCTGCTCCTGGTTTCTGAGAAGTAGATTCAATCTCTCCAAGAAGATGAAGATCTTCATCTGAGTTTATACAAGATTTTCTCTACCTCCCATCTGGAATTCAGTAATGTGATGTACCTGGGCCCTAAGCCATCTGTTCCAGGAATCTGCAACTAAATGCAGTAGCATAACCCACCAACAAAAGCATTATAACTATCCCAGAATATCCTATCCCTCCACTATCTTCCTTTAAGAAGGAAAAAAAAAAAGTGAGTTGAAGGTCTTTCCCCCTTCCTGTAAGATGATTGATGGCCCAGGCTTAGGATACCTAAGGGCAAAATAGACCACAGAGTTCAAAATGAGTGAGTCCATGCAAGTGCAGAATAGGACTTTGTGGACTCACCAGTTTGCATCTGGAAGCAGTATAGCTGCATGTTCTTGGCACCATGCCCAAGATAATATACCCTGCCCTTTGTGTGTGAACGTGACTATTCTCCTTCCAGGCCTGATTTGGCAGCTTATCCAGAACCACCCTTCTGGTTCTGGGGTTAACACAGGAGGAGCGAATCTGTCTGCAGCTGGCAGTGTGGACAGGCTTTCAAAGAATCTCTCTGGAACCAGGGTGGGAACCTGGGATGCAAAATCCCCTCCCCAGACTTTCTACCCAGAAGGTAACACTTGTCTGAGCAGAGGAGAAAACATTCCTTTCAAGAGGTTGGTCCAAGTTTCTGGAACTAATTCTCACAGGAAAAGAAATGTTGAAAACCCCCCCGACAGCTCACATTGTCCTGCCTATCACATGCCGTTCATCCAACCCACTTTTCTGCTAGATACATACAGCACATTTATCACTCAGCTCTCCCATTCCTCCTCCCTAAAACAGTTACCCAAATGCAATGATATGCATGGAGTATCTCCTGACCCTGCAGAGAGATAAACTGCATATGACAGCTATTAGTTACATGACATCATGCTCTTTAGAAAGGCATTGGGATATGAAGAGGAATAAGATTCTCCCTAGGACTGAATGGTATAGAAAGTGTCTATTTTTTCCTGTGGTGTTTTAGGACACACAAAAATTGGGTTTGCTAAGACTGTTTCCAGCCAGATCAACGTGGACACATTAAACTCTCAGATAAAAATATTGTTATGTTAGTTCATGCTCTGAGTTATTGGTTGGAGTTTACACATCTTTGTGCCTTGTATTGCTCTGAGCAGGCCATGCTAAACAAACAGCAAATAATAATTGCAGACAAGTTTCCCAACTTTCTGTTGGGAAGCATCTTTTTCAGTTTCAAAACTGCTGATGCATTTCACAGCAGGCTACTGACAACATAGGAGTAGCATTCCAGTGTTAAAAATACTTGAGGCTGCCCCTACTATTTCTTGCTCATTATCCATCATCTTGGCCAGATCAAGCTTCCCTTGAGGAATATAGAAATGGGAGCTTTGCCTGAGGTGAGGTCTTCAGAGCTATTCCTGTTGATCACATTTTTGGCAGACAAAGAAGAGCTGGGTGAAAGTTCGAGGAGAAGGAAAAATCTTATTTCAAATTTGGAGCCCAAATAAGCTGAGCCAGTAGAGAACAAAACTGAATTTAAAAGCAAAAACTAAAGAGGTTTCTTTGACTTCACATGCACTCTGGGATAACTGAAACACAGAACTATACCTCAGCCAGGTGTATTTGAAAGATTTGTGAACTTTGTACAATGTTTGATGAAACTGGGCTGAATTTCATTTCTATAACGAAACGTGGAAGCAGGTGAGTTCCACGTGTTTTGGAGGTCTTCTCATAAATAGTTTACATTGCTCTAACAGCGACAAATTTAGAAAACTGCTTTACCAGATGTACACAGAAAAAAAGAAAGATGTAACATGAGGATCAGATAGAAAGCCTGAACACTGAGCTGACTGTTGCGCATTTCTGATCTTCTGAACTGAAACACAGTTGCACAAGGCTGTGCTCAAGCTGAACACTCTCAAAATATAATGGATGGATTCTGCATTAAAGAAGTCCACCAGAAAAGAAAAGAAAAGAAAAGAAAAGAAAAGAAAAGAAAAGAAAAGAAAAGAAAAGAAAAGAAAAGAAAAGAAAAGAAAAGAAAAGAAAAGAAAAGAAAAGAAAAGAAAAGAAAAGAAAAGAAAAGAAAAGAAAAGAAAAGAGAAAAGAGAAAAACAAAGTGAGATTCTGAGAAATTATTTTTGCAGAATTTTAACAGCTAAAGTCATAAGGGGTCACAGTGAAAGCAGTTGTAAAATGAGGTTCCTTTCCTGAGAGTGTTTAAATGGCTGAGTCTCAAATGGCTCACAGCAGCTGAGTATCTAGGCCATGACTTTGATATTTTAATTAATAGAATTTTGTGTTGCAACCAGGTTTACCTGAAGACAACTGGTGATTCAAACAAACAGAGTAAGAGGTTTCATACTTCGTGGATCTTGGAGTTCATAGTTAGTGTTGGTATGTCATGCTTATTATGTTTGATAGGCTTTAATGTGTAATGTGGGAAAAAGCCAAATCTCCTATTTATTTACTTACTGAGATAGATGAAAAAAAAATATTCCCAGAAGAAATTTTAGTGTAATGTCTTTTGAATTTTCATTGCAAATAGAAAACAACAACAACAAAAAAATCCCTTAATTGAAACAAAAAAAAATAAACAAAAACCCTCCCTTGGGTAAAGAGTGAGCATTTCTATCCAAAAAATCCTTCATGCTTTGGAGACCTAAACCATAATGTTTGTATGATTCTCAGTTTCCTGACCAGAAAACATCTCATGTGACAAACCATAATGCTTTGTTTTGATGAGATGACATAATGAATTATGGAAATATCTAGGTGAAATTTAAAAAGATGATGACACTTTCTGAAGTGGTAGTTTTATTTGTCAATAAATATCAGTATCTGTAAGCATAGACATTTCTAGTACAAATAAAATCTGGATTCAGACACTTGGTTGCAGTTCATTCCAGAAAATTTAAATACTTTCCATGGTGTAAATAGAATAACTCTAATCCCCTTCTAAAGTCAATGGAGAGATTGACCATCTCCAGGGGTCAGTCCCAGGAATATAATGACTTCGAGATGCTATTCTGCTGTCAGTGAAGAACATTAGATGAGGTAAGTTACTAAGTCATGATCTTTCAGTATGGTCGCAAAATCAAAATAGTTCTATAAACCTTTCCCGCATTAACTCCACATTTAGGTTTTCAGTACTAAAAACTTTAAAGCTAAATGTTGACAATTATTTTGTAGATGAAAAATACACGTTTTTTAAAAGTCTGCCATTGGAACATCAGTAATCAGAATAAAAATTAAATATTTAATAAATTATTTACCCCAAAAAATTTATCAAGAGCTGCTTCAGCATTGCTGCCAGCTCACAACAAGGATCTAATCCAATTCAAGGTCAGTGTAGGAAATACACACAAATGCTGTGTATTCAAAAATGTAGGCTTTTGGGAAAATAGAGTCTTTGGGTAGAGCAGGCTATTATGATAAAACAGTAAGTCATGACTCATGACTGCCCTTCGCGGGCAGCAAAAAAAAAAAATCTCTGCACTGTTTTAAATCACTCTTCAATAGACATTTCGTCTTTACTGTAGGTATTGTTCGTGAGAATTCTAATATTTTTTGTGATTCAGTTCACATTGAATCCATAGCCCTGTGTCACAACTAAAATATTTGCAGAAAGAATGTGAACAGCCTGTAGAAGCATATTTTGAATAAATAGCAACCTTATGTAAAAAGAGCCAGATTCTTCTACTCTTATTTGCACTGGTGACCATCCAGAAAAAAGCCTACTGAAAAGTTATACAGTGATTCCAGATTTACCCAAACACTACAGAGAAGAATTTAGCCCATTAATTAATGGCTAAATTATACTTATTTAGAGTGAAAACAGGCCAAGACCTACCTGACTAACTCATAAAATTTTCTAGTAATCTTTTAAGTAATTCTCCCTGATTAAGGCAGGATTTGATTTTATGTCCATTCTCTGGAGGGTAGCTTCTCTGACCTGGTCACCTTTTTGCTGCATTAGCAATTTTGAAATTATAGGTATGAAAAAACCCTTCTAATTTTGTGGTGAATGCATTTATGTGCTAACAAAGTTGCTGATGCATTAACATTTTGCAGAATATTAACCTCAAAGGAATTGTGTACCAGTATTAAAAATAATTTGAAACTGTCCCTGATATTTGTTGCTCATTATCAGTATTCATTGCCAGTTCCTCATTCTTCAAAAAAATTTAAATCCTACCTTGGGAAAATGAGGTAGGAAATATGTGCGATGGCTGATGACATCATCTGTAAGTAATGACTATAAATCTTGAGTGAATTTGTAAGTACAAATGTGCAGCCTGGAAGGTGCCAGATTTCACACTTGCATACTTAGAGCCTGCAAATTCATCTCATGAACTTGGGAGCATAATTTTCAGCCAGAATATGCTGAACTACACCTTGATGAAACCAGACCAGAAAAAAATTAAAACTCTACTAGAAAAAAATGTAATATTTTATTGAATAGTAATTTATATTTTATTTCCAATTATTTAGTTATGTCAAAGGCTTCATTTAAGTCTTCACCTAAGCAATGGTTTAATATTTTGGAGACATTTTAGAAATTAACCGTATGATACCGCAGCAAGAATTTTCTTTGCATGTCAAGTGCAGTATGACTGAGTGTTAACAAAGCACTAATGCCATTTGGATGGGATAAGAGCAGCTAGTGTTTCCAAACCTCTTAAAAGTACATTCTAAACTATTATATTGCCAATTAAGCAGCAAGGTGGAAAATTCTTGTCTTTTTGTTGGCATAGAAAGAGTCTAAGTTGGTTTTTTCCTTATAACTTTAAAAAAATTAAGAGAAAATTTGAGCTTTACCTCAAACGGTTTGTATTTCTTAAACAATTCTGTGTGCATTTAAAAGGTGCTTCTTAAACAACTTTAACACTGTGGTAAAGCAATGTCACCTGGGAGAAAACTGGCAAAAAACCTGGTCCAAAAGAGGTTGGATGGTTCAAGGAACTGGTAATGAAGTCCTTAGATTTTACCAGTCTGCTTTGTTCTGATTCTGGTCCAGCTTTGGTCATAGGCATTAAACATTTCTGCTGGAGCATTTCCACTGCAGCTAAGCAGCAGAGGCTCAAGTCCACTTCTGAGTCCCTCACTAAGCATGGGTGCAGTTTGGATTTAGGGAGAAAGTGTATTTATCTCAAATTGATGCTATCTGAAATCTCTCAAGTTACATGTATAGAAAGAGTCTCTGACATCAATCTCAGTGTTTTTCCCAGTGGACAAGTGCCAGTGCCCCACTGCTGTTCAACAAATAAACTCCAATTTGAATGATTTTTGAATGCTCAGTTTTCACAAAGTGCTTCAAAGGTCATGTGCATTCCTAAATTTCTGCTGACCCTTCAGTCCCTGACTTGCTTGTGGGCCAACGGGGTTGCATAGAAGCTCTTTGGATTTGTGACCATTCCATGTAATTGCAGCACTCTGCCCCTCCACTATGGCATCACCAGATGTTTCCATGTTTACATGAGAAATTCTTCCTATTTGAGCTCTGACTTGGGCAGTAAAGCTCAACTCAGATTCTCTATTACAAACTCGGTTTTTGTTCAGAGCTCAGATCCAGGAACAAATAACTAGTCTCTGGAAGCCCAGGCCTTGCTACACCAAAATTCATTGAATTTTGGGGAAAAAAAACCTCTTTGGACGAAGTTATAGATTCACAGTCACATCCTGAACCCGCTAGCCAAGGCCATTACAGACTTGCTCTTGCCTATTCCCTTTCTGCCCTTGAAGGGAGGTGGAAGAGTCAGTGTTTGTCGTTGTCCTTGTCTCCAAGTTACTGACCCAGCTGAATAACAGCCCACCAAAGTGACCAACCAAACATTCGGCCTTTCTCTTAATAACTTTGATCAGACACAACACCAAAGCACTTATACCCTCACTAGAGATTTATCAGTGGGCTGCCATTTTTGGACCATAATTTGGTTTTGGGTATTTATATTGATATGAAGACACCAACTCAGAATATTCTGTGATTCTATGAAACATTTAAAAGAGCTTATTCTTTTACTGTGTGTGCTCAAATAACAGCTCAGAGTATACAGAGACATGTTGAATAAGAAATTTTGGGTTGATAAAATAAAACCATTCTATAGAAATCTGAATTAATCAATAAGGACAATTAGGGTTCCAGTTCCTACCTGCTCAAACTTATGAATCAAGTATTCAAATATATATTACATGCACATTTCATTCCAGTGTGCAATTTGATTTTCTATAATCTGCTCACAACTACAGTTTTTTCAGCTGCAGTCCTGTGCTGAGGTATGACATAGAAAGTCCTGTTCTTGGTACAGAACTTTGAAAATCTACGGTTGGAACAAGTAGGAGAGAGAACATATAGTAGGAGAGCACATGAATAAATTAATTCTGACAATGGAAGTCAGGAACAAACCAAGAAGGCATAAACACATTTATTTTGAAACTTAAATGAATATTTTCAACAATTATGAATAAAATAATTAACATCTTATACCACATCTTGTGCAACAAACAGTCAACATCCATGAATACTGGGTTATGGAAATTAATTTTAAAAACCATGCCACATTGTTTTAGTCATTCCGTTATATTTTATGCCTTTGTGTTGGCCTTCCTCCCACTGTTAGTAATCTGGATCCAAGGAATAATCTCCAGGGAACCATGAGTTTGTTTGGAGGGAACTGTTTTTTCCTCACATGTGGACTCTGAATGTTAAAACTCCAAACAATCCCTCACAGCACTTGTGAGTCTGAGCTAAAAAAGAACAGCAACAGTTCTTCTCAAGGGAAGAAGGTATTTCAACTGAATGAGCAGCTGGAGGTAAGACTGACCCAGTTTTGCCCAGTTCCAGAAGAACATTATCATGAAAATGAAGTCAGAAAGCTGAATTTTACCACCTCATCAGAACAATCATTCACTGACTAATTTTCCCAAAATGTAGGACACTACTTTTAGTTGTTTTCAGAAATATCTGATATGTGCTGTTTCCCATTATCCTTGCTATTGATCTCATAGGCCATCCATAATATTTTCTTTAGGGATACCAGTGAGGAAACTTCTCTATCTCTTGGTAAACATTATATTAAATAAGGATAAACCCACTATCAGCAATTGTACAGGAAATGGGGCAGAAGTATTCAGGAAAAAATAAATATTATTGTGGGGCCTTATGAGACAATTTTCATCCAAACTTTTGGGAAATCCAACCAATGTACCTGGAGAAGAACCTCACAGGGCTCATAAAATTCAGCTTCTTTGGGTTAATTTTTCCCAGACAATTTTGCAATGACATCCTTTTTAAAACATTGCCAAAAGTACCTTTTTTCAGCAGGTGGTTCATGAACACCTGATGAATTGCCCCTTATATCTGCTGTTTCACAGTTATTTCTACCAAAACATAAGGTACACCTTCTTTGCTAAAATATTTTTATTTCCACATATGATGGGTTTAAGAGAAATTAAAGCATTTCTATTTCTAAAGTTCTCACAAAATTAAAATATTTTTGCCTGAAAAATTTAAATTTAAGAAAAGTACTCTTTTTTCTGCTCTATATGAATGTCTGTGCAAGCATATAGCTATGAGAGAAATTGCTAGTTTCTGTTTATATAACTAAAACCCTATTTTCATTGACTCACATTGTAGAAGCATTGAATTAAATATTTTCTCTATTAATACCATTTAGTGACTCAAATTATAAAATAAAAATGCAATAATGAAAACACATTTTAAATTATGCATTTCAGTGTAATTTTCTGCACTCACATTTAAGTGTTTCTTCAGGTTTGCACATTAGGAACATTATGCTGGAAAGAGTTTGCATAGATTTTCCACTGCTCACTTGCAGCCACCAGCAGCCCGAACACACAGAATCAAAGAGTCATTTTAGGTTGGAAAAGACCATCTCATATTTCAGAAGTCCTTGTTGCATTTGCCACTTATTCCACTGAGAATACATATGTGGTCTACCAAGGTAAAAATGTCAAATTGCTACACATTGCAACAATTCCAATGTGAAATAGTCTAAATAAAATTCTAGAGGGAAGAAAAAGTAGTTACCCTCTCTCTTTAAAATGGATTAAGATATCCAATAAGCCTTTTTTCCCCCTCACATTTCATCAGAAAGTCCTACAGTACAGTGTGGTGCTAGCTGGCTGTTGGGCATTGCTGGCTGACAGCAGCATCACAAACTCCCTAGCCTTGAGTTTGGTTTGCAGCCTAGTGAGGTATGGATTTAGCCAGCCAAGCCTTGACATCACTGGAGCTACAGCAGGACAGAGTTGTTTATCCTGCCTCCCTTAGAGGGATGTCAGTCAACCTCAAAGTTTGGGACCATGCATCTGGGCTCAGGCTCTCTGTGGTGCTGAGCTCCCATGCACATGAGATGCCCAACCCCTCTGAGACTTGAACCTTTAGACCATGATGGCAAAAAATCATCAGCAGCAAAGAATTAATTTGTTATAAAAATATATGGGGAGGGGTTCTTGTATACATTTTTGGGAACCACCTAACTTTTTTTGCTTGCTGTAGCATGGCATATATGTCACTATGCCAACTCACTCCTATGACCTGCTTGTCAAACAGATGTCATGTGAGGCTTTTGTCAAACGTCAATTTTTGCCATCTAAACTGTTTTATACAAAGCAAACGAGCTAAAAGAGATCTCTTGCAATGAAATTTTCAATGGCACACATACGTGATTGACTATCTACAGATATTGGCTTGAGATGGGTAAAGAAAGGACTGATATGTAGATTCAAGCTTGTATTTTAACCACACGCTTTACAGCTGGGACCAACTCAGGCAAAGAAGGCAAGTCTTGAAGCAGTTTGACCACCCTGGGGGGTTCAGGTTACCTGGAGAGAAGGTAGGACAACAAGATGCCAGGCTGTGAGGTCCATTCAGGGAACTCATAGACCAAAAAAACCCTCTTGTAAAGGTATCATAAATGTATGGAAAAAGGCGATCAGCATACTCCCAAAGTCCTGCCATCTAAGGATGTTCCAATAAAGTAGGATGCTGACCTAGAACCATTTCATTTTAATTCTGAAAACTCCAGGTTTTGTCTTATTTCCATAACAGAATGATTTAAATTTGAGTCTTAAAAAATGAAATTTCAACAAAAATACTCAAATGGCATAATGCAAAATAATGTTTGAAACCTCAAGTGAAAGTTGCCTGACCAAATATAAAAGCTTTTTCTATGTATCTTCCCCAAGCTCCCTTCAGATTCAATGGAGCAAAATAGATGGTTCAGTACAATTCATCTTAGGCATTTTAGACACTGACTTTAGGATAAACTGAGTTGCACTTTAGCAGGTCAGTTTCTCCCCACTGACTATAAGGGGCCTAAAGTGATAAGCTCAGATGTGCATGTCTAGACTGGAGATGTTTACAGTTAGGTGATTGAATCCCATTTGTTCAATCTACTACAGTTAGCAAAGTACAAAATTTATTTACCCCACATGTCACTGTTTTAGTGAGACTGGATAAAACCAAACCTTGTATTATTTTTTGATCTATCTGCTTGTGGACACGAAGAAAAATGCTTGAAGAGATGGACCCCTATGTTTGATATTGTGTTCCTCTGGTACTAATCTCAACCTTGCAAACATAAAAGGTAAAAGGAAGGAAAAATAACTTAAACTTTGAAATCTAACAAAGTAACCATCAAAAGAAAGGACTCTAGACTTAGAGCTAGAGAAAAGACAGGCTTACAAGATAAGGAAAAGCTAAACAATTTAGACTGAGCCTCCTATGACCCAGTTCAAATATTTCTGGTGGGTTACACAAAGCTGATCTACTATGTACTACATAAAGCATGAAGTTTAAAAGGTATGAGGAAAATGCAATTAAAAGAGCTCATAAATGACCAAAGGTTTGCAAAGCACACTAGAACCATAAAAAAGTAGGTTTTAGAAATGCAGTATTTCTAGTTATTATCTACAGTTGCCTGCCGTAGCAAAAGGGATTATGCTCTCCTTAATGAGAGAGCATACCAAGTGTTTAAGAAACTTAATTTGAACTTGGAGTAAGTCCAACATTTAGGTGACTGAATTTTTATATTGAAAGCTACAATGAAAGAGGAAACAATGAGAAATTGAATAATTTTATATGATATTCCAAGTAGTTTATAGCACATTAAGTAATCATGTAAATGTCACAGAGATCTCACATTGTCATAAGAAGACATAATTTATCCTTTTGTGTCTGAGGTAGGAAGGATGGGAAAACTCATGTTTCATCCAGGAACTGTGTAGACTTTTTATACTGAAACATTGACCTCCCTTGTGCTCCTGGATCTATGTTGTGAAATTTTGTGTGACCAAGTAAGCCACGTTACGTTCTGTACCGAGGCCTGGGAAATACGAAAGGATTGTTGTTTCTGAAAACAGAAAAATGCTGTAAATTTTTTTATTCTGTTCAACAGAGCAAACACATTTTTAAACCTCCCTATAAAATGTTACTGCACAAATATTTTTGCAAGTAACTCACATGCCACGTAAATAATTATAAGTCTTTGTCCAGTTTTACATGGTTCACTCTTTCTTTTGAAGATAGTAGAACATATGAAGCTCTATCTTACAATCCATTTAAGGGCTTTAGAGTGAGGAAAAATTCTGTACCCCCATGTGGAATAATTTCCATTTAGAAAAAAAGCAAAGGCAGAGCAGAGCCTGTAGTGTGTCCATTAGCACAAATCTCACTGGCAAAGATCTCTCCTGGAATTAAAATCCCATAACTTAACCTAGAGATCATCCATCCTTTTTAGGTGTTGTAGTCCATCTCCTTTCTGACTGCCACATTTGGAAAGCAATTTGAAGCAAAACTTCTTCCACTACTACAATATTATTTTCTCCAGTGAGCTGTCTCTGTTTTGTGCCAGTAACAGCTCTGCTTTGTGGTCAGCTAACATACTATTCATAGCTACTATATATCCCTCCTGGGATCCATTTCTATATTCCCAGTCTTTCTACTGACAAAAGAATTTTAGGTGGACAAGGAACATTAGATATGGCCTTGCCGCTAAAAGAACCCTGAAAAATAGTTGAAGCATTGCATTTAGGTTTTATGCACAAATAGATAATACAGATTGAGGAATCCAGTACAAAGCTTTTCTTAAAAATACTAAATATTCCTTTATATTATGGGTATCCATATGCTTCAAGTTATTTTATGGTAAGGGCAGAAGTGTTCAGTGTACCAGCTGACTGAAGACAAGATCAAAAAAAGAAAAGGTAGAAATCTGAGTTTATTCCTTGTAGACTTATTTTATTTGCATAAAAATGCTTTAAAATTTATATTTAAAATTTTAAATTATAATTAAAACTGTATAAAAATCATATGCAATCACAGTATAATTTAGATACTTAGGGAATTAAAGTAGTCAAATGGCAGTTAACAATTTCCCATGTCTCTCCCAATCTTTCATAACACAGTCTTAAGGTTCACCCAAGACCAGTCAGGCAATCAGCTTCTGCAGCATAAAACTAGAAAGCCATAAATTAAGTCTATTTTATACAAACTCGTGTTTTTTAGACCTATATCTGCTTGTTGTTTTGACTGCTATAGTTAAAACAGGATAACTTTGTGATTTTTTTGCGAGAAATAATATATTAAAGTGAATTTTTCAATAATATCTAGAGCCTTAAAATTGTCAAAGCCACTGCTGACTGCACTGTGAAAAGTCTGTGTACAAATGACTGTACTTGCATTGAAAGGTAAACTATATGCTGGAATTTGGAGAAAATGTAACATTTATATTTAATTTTCAAAGAGAAGAGAATTATCTTTGACTGAAGTATGGGTTTGTTTTCCTCAAAACAGTCTTGTTACTTGAAACTCGGGTGAACAAATCAGTGAGTGCTGTGGGACAAAGACATTTTGGTATACAAATATACATAACTTGAAGTAAAGACAAAAACCTGTTCCTTCAGCTTCAGAAACAAAGTAAAGGAGAGGTGCTGATGACTCAGTTGTAGCATGCGGTAAATAAGAGCAAGGCCTTTTTTTATTAAATCAAAGGCTATGATTTTGCTGGCAAGCATTGCAGGCTTCTAATCCTCTCTACAGGCACAGTTCTTCAGATATTTCTCCAAGTTAGGCAGCATCAGCTGTTTGCCTTTCCCCCATTTGGATCTGATAGTTGAGTGTTAATCTGTAACAAATTCCTATATTGCAGAAGGTTGACATGATTATTTCATAAATCATAGAGATAGAGCTAAAAAAGGCAACAAAACCCACAAACTATCTCTTAGAGATTCAGAAGTAGGTGACCCCTTTTCCCTGTGGACCAGCTGGGTGGCCACCAGCACACACTGTTGGTCGGAGATCTGCTCTGTCCCCTGAAGTAAGAAGAGTGTTGTGGAAAAAGAAGAAAGGTTTTATTTTAAAAAAAGGCAGCAAGCGCAAAAAAAGTGCTCACAGTCTGCCCGTGACTGAGGATGGTATCAGTACTCAACATTATAATAACAATAATAATTCAGTAAAAGCAAGGAAGTTAATCCCTTTTCTGTGTCTGAATTAATCAGCCAAAATAGGAAACAAAACTGGCAGGACACTGGATGTTTGTGTGCCACTTCATGGGGCCTCCCTAAACCAACACCAAGAGAACATGGCTAACAATTTTGCTAATTAAAACAGTAATAACTGTTCGGATTTTGCATATTTAGCAACTGAAGCTACTAATGTGGGATCCAGCCTGCAGAACCAAATATGCAGTTAATTAAATATCTAACAAATGTTTGTGAAGCTACAGAAAGAAAAGCATTCCATTTTTCATTTCCTTTATTATGTCTCCACCCTATGAATCTCCCCGAGGCCCATTTCCTTTTCTTGTTCGATTTGAACAGTGACTTTCCCAAGAAACTTAGAGCTGGTTTTAAAAGGAGCTTAAGGGATTTGATCACTCAATCAAAGCTTGATTCCAAAGAGATGTAAACAGCTCATTTAACACATTTTGTCTTACCTAAGTCAGTCACCGATTAAAGATACAAAGTAACTGATAATATAAAAATACATATGAATTAAATCTATTAAAATAAAATAATAATAAAAAAATTAATCCCACTGCTTACTACAGGAGATCTTTCTCTCTCTCTCATACCACAGAAGCCAAAACAGATTGCAGTTTTTGTCCAAGCTTGGCCAGACCTCCAACTGGAGACCAAATCAATATTTCTCTTGCACTTGTCCCAGGGACAGAGAGCAGCCTGTTTTCATTAATGAAGCCACTATTGAGATACCCCTGGGTAATCAAATGGAGGTCTGGTTATAATTACAGGCGAAATGCTGGGATGATTACTCGAATGTAGGAGCAAGGGTAACAGTTGCAATGAAATCATTGCTGTGACAAGGGTTAGGAGTGCAGGTGCCTTTTGAGAATCTCCTCTGGGTTCATACTAACTGGGTTAGAGCTGTCAGAGATCTGCCAGCTCCAGCCTACACAAGCTCTTCACTTGCTTCTGCTATGTAGCTCATAGTTTCTTTTAATATTAGAAAATGTAAAGACATGGAGAATGACCCTTTAATATATTTATTAGGTTGCTCTATAGGACGGTGAAGTAGGAAAAAGGCACAGCCTTGAAGTATCATGGAACTATCACTATCTTCTAATCCTCTCTCCTGTGCAATACAGGAATCCAAACAGCTATTACTTTCAATTCTTTTGTGTACAGTTTAACTCATCCTTTTCTCTCTGGGAAAGAGGAGTTATTTTTCCATGTATAATTTGTGGACATCTTATCTACTATAAAAACTAAAAGTAACAGGTGCATGCATATTTTAGGTTCTTTTTACCATGTTTTTGTTAATTTCAAAAGACTTCTCTTGGTTGAGCACCACTTTTATCAAGCCACATGTCAACATTTTTCAGAATACAACCTGGAGTCAAGTAGTAGCATCAGATGAATATCAACAGAGCTGATATGAAAAGCAGTTTATGATTTTCAGACCTGAATTGTAGTGGCTGTAGTGCCACCATAAAATGGTCTGATTAAATGATCAAATAAAGCATATTATGAGGCCTTCTTTTCTTTTCTTTGCTATAGTTATTTGAAAGCCTAAATAATTTCATTTCAGGTAAATAATTTGAAGGATTTTTGCATGCACTGAGTACTGGTATCTGATTTAGTTTTCTGAAAAGTAGTGGGCTTGGTGAATATTTCTGGAAATAATATCTTTCAACCTGGCTTGAACTAGACTAAATTTTAAAGAGAGAGAAGTGTAAAATCGATAACTGGAAGACCAAAATTCAAACTCAAAATGGGAGACTGGTTCATTAGTTTAAGGTTTGAAAAAAAGTGTCTATCCATCTGTGGCTGTTCTGTGACAGAGATTACTACACAAACAGCTGCGAAAGACAGGAGGATGGTGATTGTTAGGTAGGTGGTTAAACTCCAATTATACACTGTAAAGTTACTTGGAGAATTAGTCATCTTAGAATCCATGGCTTGCAAAAAAGTAGCATTTTAAACAGCTGCTTGTTATGGAGGGGTTTTTTTTGTTTGCCTTTTTTTTTTTTTAAATCAGTCAATTAGTAGGCACAAAGGGTAGATCTTGCTGGAAAATCCTGTTATATCTGAAGGTGGTTTATGTGTCTGTTTCAAAGCTGCAGAGACATATATAGAGGGTCAATCATGTCTCTGTGTTCTTTCCTGACTTTAGCACACATCATCTCTCTCCCCAAAAAGTGTTCTATGGAGCAGATCAAAAGCCAAAAATTGATGTTCTCTGTACCAAGAATCCTTATTCCATTTATAGATTAGCATGAAAAATCCAGAGAGGACTGATTTTTTTTTTTTTTTTTACTAGTGTCCTTTGCATGGTCACTTCTTCAAATGCAGAAGTTAGTGAACAAGAAGGGAAGATGAGGCATGATATTTGGTTTCTCATATTTCCCTGCTGTTTGAGAAAGGATCCTGCCTTCCAGGAGCACCAAGTCAACAAAGTTTCCCTGATCTGCCTTCCAGGAGTTATTAAACACTTCTGCCAAAATCAGGACCCTTTTGCAAGAGGCCCTGTTGCAGGCATGTAATAAAGAAAAAGCAAACCCCAAAACTCTAATCCAGAGGAATCACATTCTAAATAGACCAGAATATGTGTCGGAGGCCTCAAAAAAAAAAAAAAA